>CM038468.1:17753022-18298640 GCA_021464415.1 Lonicera japonica
GGTGGGACCCCAAGCTGGTCGTTACAAATGGTATCAGAGCGACCCCATAGATACGGTGTGTCGAGCGAGGACGTCGAATTCCCTTGGGGGAAGGATGTGACGCCCTGAGTGATGAGTACTCCCTTGTGTGGAGGAATGGTAGCTCGAGCGATGAGTACTCCCTTGTGTGGAGGAATGGTAGCTCAAAGGGGGCATCCCACACCGGAAGTTGGGGGATCCTTGGAGGACCCATATAAGTAAGATATGGTCGCTAATTAAGTACGAGGCCTTTTGGGTAGCTCACTGGCTTCGATCCCATGAGAACTCCGAAGTTAAGCGTGCTTGGACCAGAGAAATCCAGGGATGGGTGACCCCCTGGGAAGCTGGTCGTGAGCTCCCAAAAACAAAGCCGTGAGGGTAGATGTCCTGGGGCTGAGGCCTGTCTAGGACGCTACCCAGAGCGGACAATATCGTACTGAGGTGGGACCGGGTCGTTACAGGACGGTTGATAATTTGTTTGGAGGGAACCCCTTTTATCCGGTAAAAATCAATTCTTGCTGAATTTTTGCCCTGAAGTTTTGGGGATTGCCATTCCATTGATCCTCGGATCTTGTGCGTGTTTTTTTCTTGGGGTTCTCACCTGTTGCTTTGAATTCTTGCTAAGTTTTCTACAGTATCAAGATTTTAGACTCTTGCAGTGTTTTTTCCTGGCTTTCGGGGAATATTATTTTGCACCGCATTTTTTATATTTATAATATTTTATTTTTGTGCCCTTATATTATCTCGATTGATTGAAAGCTTTGTGATGCAGCTTATTTATTTTCTCTCTTTTTTTGCATGATCAACAGCCTTCCTCACCCAAGACGTAGCTCTGGGTCTTTTTGGCTTAGCCGCCACTCTTGGTGTGGCTCTCGCTGCCATCTTTTCCATTTTTTTGATTTCTCCTTTTTTGGTGTTGTGGGATTCGTCCGCTTTTCTACTCTTTCAATTTTTTCTTGCAATTGGTTTCACCGTGCGTGTGCTTTCCGGTCTGAGGATCTTAGGGTTTTATAAACCCCAAATCATTTTTGAGTAGAGCTGATCAAGGATTTTTTTTAAATAAAAGAGGTGAATAGGGTCTTGCGGACAAGGGGTGTGGCTGCGAACAAGAGGTTACAAAAAGGTGTGGCTGCGGACAAGAGACTTGAAAAGGGTGTGTCCGCGGACGGAGGCTTGAAAAAAGGTGTGTCCGCGGACAAAGGATGTAGTTTTATATATATCGATTTCTTTCCATTGCTTTCTAGCATAATTTCTTCTAGCTTATATCTCAATTTCTTGCTCTTTTACTATGGTTCACTTCGATCCTTTTGCCAATATTCAAATGTCTCAAGATCTTCCGCCCGGCTGTCTTCCTGGTGATTCTCCTTATCCTTACTTGGTTAGTGATAATGGATGCTTGTATGTGGCTCCTTACCATGATGATTGGGAAGGTGTGAGGTGGCAGGAGGCTGATTATGCTGTCCATCGCCTTGTTGTATGTAGAGATGCTGTCATTCTGGCCATTCGTCCTCCTTGGCTTCTCATGGAGCCTGCTCACCATATATTTTTTGATCGCTGAGAGGTACGTTTTTCTATGCTATGAAGTTCCTATTTGTACATGCCATGTTATGAACCAAATGCTTACAATATGCCATGCCTACCTATATGCTATCATACCATGTTATATGCATGCCTACCATTTTCGAGCTTCTTACCTACTTTCTTTCTTCTTTTTTTTTATAAAAATGTATAGTAGGACACAGGCCCTGAAGGTCGCCGATGCCGAGGTTCTCCGAATTTAGTTCGGGAGGTTTGGATTGCTACTTTTCCGGCAATTCGTGAGTTCTTGTATGTGCCCCTTTTGGCCCTATTATGAATATGTTGCCAAAGTGCCTATCGTGCAGTCAACATTTGTTAACCGCGCTAGTTGAACGCTGGTTTGACATCACTCACACCTTTTATTGGAGCTGGGGGAAATGACCATGACTCCCACAGATTTATATGCCCTGACGGGTTTGCCGATTGGTGGTGAACCTATTGAGTCTTCTCCTGCGGTTCGCATTTGTTTTGAAGGAAAAGTTGCTGCTTTAGGATGGGAATTTTCTAGTAATGTGATTTTTCATGATGCATTAGTTGCTCATCTCCGATCTGAGAATAAAATTGTTTTTGCTAGCGGGGGGGGGGGGTACTTTCTCGGCAACAGATTCGCCAACTTGCTCAGTGTATCATTCTCTTGGTATTACAGGAGTTATTTGTGGCTTGTGGTAGCAAAGAGGCGTGCTTGCATTGGTCGGTTGTTTCGAGGGACTTTAGTGTTATTCGCTCTTGAGACTGGGGAGGGTTGGTCTTGGCCGTTTTATATGAATCCATTAATAGTTTCTCTCGCCGTTCTTCTCCCACCCACCGGGGGATGTCTATGCTTTGGGAGGTAATTTCTTTATTATACCCTTCACTTTAATTTGAATTTTTGCTTATGGTTCTTGTTTTATATTTGTAGGCCTGGTTTCTTGCTTACATTGGTCATAGCCCTGCTCGGCTCCTTCCTTCTGGAGGTTTTCCTTATTTTCATCGGCTTCATGTGGGTCTTTGTCGAAAACCTTATCGATACAAGGATTTTACTTCTTTTCGGCTGGACGTTCATGGAGTCTCCTCTGATCGAGTATATTTTTTTTCCTCTTTGCATGTTATGTCTATTTATGCACGATTTCCCATTTTCGCTCTTCTTTTGTAGATGAATTGGATTCATTGGTTGGAGTTGCACGGTTAAGTTACCTTCGAGCAATCTTTTGTGGCCTCTCGAGCTCGGCGTTTGTTAAGACATGAGTACGATTTTGCTTTTTATCTAGGTGTGAGGGTAATGTCCTAACACTCCCCTGGGCTGACTCTGATTTCACCTGCTTTGCTTCCCCTCGAGATGCGGTGCTCACATATCATTTCTGCTGAGGATCGTTTGCCTCTTTTCAGTGGTATTGAATTTAAGGTTTTTCTGACAGACATGCCTTACCCTCAGTTTATCCAAACTTATTTACTACGGGAGTCTGTTGAGGATAACCCCCAAGCTATCCATGATCGTTATGCTACTATCAGGAGTGATTCAATTTGTATCCGAGGGCAGAAGTGGTTGAAGATGTATAGGTCAGACTACATGAAATCCGCCGGGCAGTCTGTTAAAGATGAGATTATTCTTAATGTTGTCTCGGATGATGGCAATGGTGATGAGGATGGTGATGATCCAGATAGTGGTAGCTTAAGGGGGCGGAGTCGTAGTGATGATTCAGATAGGGATTGTGATCTTGGCGGGGGTAACGCGAGTGACGGTGGGTCTGTGGTCGAGGTCGTGGTGATAGGATTGGTAATCATGGTGATGGGATGAGTAGTCATGGTGGTGACATTGGTCGTGAGGGTGGTGGTAGGTTAGCGATGGTATTGATGATGGTGGTGGAGCAGCGGGTGATGATGTGGGTGTGACCATGTTGGGTCTCTTTAGTAATTATGTTAAGGAATTTAATGTTGAGGGTCAACCAGTGGGGCCAGGGTTGGACCCACATTTTTCTGGTGGTTTATCTGAGTTTGTTGCCGTTTTAGTTCTCTCTTTTAAAGCAATCATGAGGCTAGTGGCTCGAGGGGTGCTATGCTGCAACATTGTAAAGCGGATTTTTGGGCTACCCAACGGATTTTGCTTCAGGAGGAGGCGGCTAGGAAGGTTCGCAGCGAATCAGCGAATTCTTTCTGGCCAAGGTCAATCTTCCACTCCTTTTCGTTTGTCAGATGTACCTGATGTTTTACCCTATCTTTCTGGTGGTAAGCCGATGGCGTGTAGAGTTCGCTCTGTCCCGACGCCTGATATGTATCTTTTTCCTGGGCCACCGGATGATGAATTGGTTTATGTTAGTTGGGGGGATGTGTAGTGTTTATGCCAGGGCTTTTGACGTTTGGATTTTCCTGTGTCTCTATGCTCCTTAACCGGCGGACCAATATAGGGATTATCGTCGATCGTTGCAACTGAATCATGGCTATGTAAGCGGATCCTCTGATCGTGGTTCACCTGCTGATTCTTCTGAGGGGTCAGTTCGGAATAACATGTATTTTTTAGCTCCTACGGCTCGACGTAGTTCCTCATCTCATCGTTCTCTGTTGGGTCCCGCAGAGGACGTCAGTTTGGCGGCCAAGCGTAGCCACTAGTTATTTTGTAAAAGTTATTGTATTTTATTTTGAAAAGTGTATTAGTTTTTTTGTTTAGAAAAAAATGTGTTATCAGAAAGCAAGTTACTCTGCTCGAAAATGTCCTATATATGAAATGCATGCAATGTAGACTATTTTCCGAGAATATGTCAGATATTTTGAGAAAGTATTATTTATTTTTGAGAAGTCTTGTAGGCAGAAATAGACATTTTTGTCCTTTGCGGACAAGATGCTGTTTGTGTCTTGCGGGCAAATATCTTAAGGTGTTTATCTGTGGACGATCGGGTAGTTCGTGTCTTGCGAACAAAACATGTGACCCCTATATATATTCCATCCTTTCTCTCATTTTTTCCTACTCCTCTCATTCTTTCATTCCCTTACCTTTCTTGTCTCCACTTATACTATGTTTGCCTTCTATTCTAATGCTACTCTTCAATTCCTTCAGTCTCTTAAGATGCTCATGCGCGACGATATTGCTTTGAACTGGGGGAATTAGGGTCGTCTTTTCCATTGGCGGTCTGTGGATATTCAATATAGTTTTATTCTCGGGGCTGTGCCTTTTGGGGATTCCGTTTATCATGTTTTATGTTTTGGCATTAACGAGCTTTATCCCACTTATGAGGAGTTTGCCTGGTTCTTAGGTCAGCCTGCAGATGCCGAGCTTGCCATTTTGGCTCCTACCCTTAGTCCTCGTCCGATTCTTGCAGAGATTCTTCATGTAAACTACCGCATTTGCCATCCGATGTTTAGCCCTGCTGGCCTGGATCTCCGTCGTCTGGTTAGATTTTTGCTTGATTCTCAAGATGACTCGGGTTTTTCTCATGCTCGTACCAGTGGTGCCATGGTATGTTGTTTTGCCACCTTGCTATTTGTTACTAGAGACTTTATCGTTGACCCGTATATTATTTTACTAGTCCCCCAGGCTCTTAGTGGATGTTCGATTGTTCCATATGTTTTGGCTGAGACTCCGAATGGGTTAGATGCCATATCTTCTAGTGGGTCTGATTTCTTTCATGGTAGCCCAATATTACTGTACATGTGGCTTTTAGAGCATTTTTGATTTATATCGGATGGTCAAGTGAGCCCTGCCATTTTGCGAATCTCACACGCTTCTTCGGTCGTACTCTGTTGCTTGGTGGTTTTCGGAGTTCCCATGATTGGACCGAGGTCTTTGCTGAGGTTACCCAATTCATTAGGTAGCATGTGCCCTAGTGGCGATTACGGTCGATGGTTTTATCTACAGGGGGAAGCATTATGTGCGGATGCAAGGTCTATGTTTCACCTCTTTCTATAACCCCTCGAGGTTACTGCGACAGATTAATGTTCCCTAGATGGACCTACCTGCTCCTCGAGATTTTAGAGCTGATTCTGTTCTTGTTGATGCCCGACTCTCTCTTAGGCTTCTGGTTATGTGGAGGGAGCGTTTTACTAGATCTTTTAGAGCTGCCGAGTTTGGGATTTCTCACCCTATGCCGAGGTACATGTGAGGCGGATCTAGGATAGAGTTTGGGACCGGGTTCTTGGTGTCCCCCATCAGATGTGTTGGTTCGAGTTTATGGAGGAGACTCCTACTGTTGATGCTTAGTGATCGGGTATGAGATTATGGATCGACCCAGGATCGAGCATTCTGCCGAGGATGACCACACGCCGCCCCCACTCGCTTAGGGATGCTTCGTACTTTCTAAAGGTTTTAGGGTGAAAAGATGTGAAATTCATTTTGTTTTTGTAAACTTGTTTTTTCGTTTTGAAAGAAAAGTATGAATGTAGGGTTTATTTTATTTTATAAAAATTAGACCGGGCCTGAAGTCACTTCTTAGGTTGCCTACGTTCCCCTTGTTCTTATATCTCAAATCTTGGTTGTGGGGCTTAGGTCTACGTAGTTCTTGGGTGTGCCGGCTTACATCCTTATTGATAATATTTTTTCAAACGATCAAGATTAACTGGAGAGTTGAACTGTTATCCATCTGTATCTGTGAGTATGACAGCTCCCCCGGAGAGAATTTCCTTAACAATGTACGGCCTGGTCCATTTCTATGCGAATTTACCCTTTAGATCTCTGGTTGGTTCCCTGATTTCTTTTAGCACCAAATCATTTATATGTATCCCTCTTGCTTTCACCCTCTGATTGAATGTTTTAGCGATTCTTTTCTGATACCCTTGCTGATGATAGGCAGTTTTCAGTCTTTTCTCATCGAGTAGTGCCAATTCTTCATAACGGCTTTGGACCCAGTCTAATTCAGACACCAAGTTCTCTAGTATCACTCTTAGTGATGAAATTTCCTTTTCAACCGGCAATACTTCTTCCATCTCATATGTTAACGAGAACGGTGTTGCGCTTGTAGACACCCTTTCGGTAGTGCGGTATCCCCACAACGAGTATGGTAGTTTATCGGCTCAGTCTCGCCCACTTTTCACTATTTTACTGATCACATTCTTTAGGTTCTTATTTGCTGCTTCTACCTCGCCATTGGTCTGGGGTCTATAGGGGGATGATTTATGCCTCTATATCCCATATTGTTCCATTACATTATTGGCTTCCCCTTCAAAGTGAGTTTCGTTATCGGACACTATCTCATGCGGCACTCCATACCTGCAGATGATGTTTCTTTGGATAAACTTTGCCACTTTCTTGGCATCAAGCTTCGCATATGATTTCGCTTCTACCTATTTTGTGAAATAGTCAATTACTACCAGTATGTATTCGTGCCCATTGCTTGCTCGTGGTGATATTTTCTCGATGACATCTATTCCCCAAACTGAGAAGGGCCAGGGTGCTGTCATAGTGTATAACTCTTTTGGCAGGAGCTTCTAAGATTTTGCATAAACCTGGCACAGGTGACATTTTCTAACATGGTCGTTACAGTCTTGTTGCATGGTGGTCCAGTATTACTCTTGTCGTTTAAGGGTGTGTCCGCTCATGTGGGGTCCTCATTCTCCCTCGTGTATCTCATCCATAACTGGTTGGGACTCTTCCTATTTCAGGCATCTGAGATGTACCCCATCGTGATTTTTTGTACAGTTTTCCTGAACAAATTATGAATTGCGTGGCCAATCTTCGGTGTGCTATTTGGGTTTTCTTGTCAGCACTCTCAGGGTATTTCCCTTCCTTTAAAACCCTCTAGATGTCATAATACCATGTTGATGGGTCTACCACTTCCTCTCCTTCACACTCAAGGACGAGACAGAACGCAGGAATTTCCCTCTGCTTAATGGCTATTTGTACTGTTTGCATATCTTCGAGAATTTCTACCATTGATGCTAGAGTTGCTAGTGCATCAGCAAAATTATTCTGGCAGCGAGGGACATGATGGAACTTAACCCGTTCAAACTTGTTTACCACGTCTTATAATCGGTCTAAATAAGGGATGAGCTTCTCTTCTTTGATCTTCCAGCTTCGGAGTATTTGATGAATGATTAAGGCCGATACTCCAAACACCTATATTTTTGTTACCCCCTTTTTGAGTGCGATCTCTAACCCCACGATGCAAGCTTCGTATTTAGCGGTATTATTGGTGCAATTGAACTGTAGCTGAAAGGACAATGGCGAGTGAATTTGATCAGGTGAGATCAACAGGATTCCTATCCCATGCCCATTTTTATTTGCAGCCCCGTTAAAATATAGCTTCCATTGACCCTCTGCTTCTGCGAACATAACCGTTTCATCCGAAAAGCTGGGTTTTTCCCTTTGTTCCCCTTTTGTAATAGGGTTGCCAGCTAAGAAGTCTGCTATAATATGCCCTTTAATTGCCTTCTGAGTGACATAAGTTATATCAAACTCTGACAGTAAGAATACCCATTTGGCCATGCGGTTAGTTAACACCAATTTTTCAAATAAGTACTTCAGCGGGTCTAATCGGGTTATGAGAGTAATTGAGAATACGAGCATATAATGGCGTAGTTTCTGCATGGCCCTGATTAATGCTGTGCATGATCTCTCCAACGGCGAATAATTCATTTCATATGGCTATAACTTCTTGCTGATATAATAGATTGCCTGCTCTTTTCGGCTCTGAGCTATGTGCTGGGCCAACATGGCCCATGCGGCAGTTTTACTAACCATGAGATACAACAATAAGGGAAGTCCTAGCTGTGGCGGAGCGAGGATTGGTGAATTCGACAAATATTCTTTGATCTTATCGAATGCTGCCTGACACTATTCATTCCATTGGCCATCTAATGACTTATGCAATAACTTGAATATGGGTTCACATTTTTGCGTGAGATGGGATATGAATCGGCTGATATACTGTAACTTACCCAAGAATCCTCTGATTTCCTTTTCGGTGCATGGTACGGGCATTTCTTGGATTGCTCTTACCTTGGTAGGGTCTACCTCGATTCCCTTCTTGCTAACCATATACTCCAGCAGTTTGCCTTTGGTTACCCCGAATACACACTTCTGTGGATTTAACTTCATCTAGAATTTCCTGAACCTATCAAAGAAGACCTTGAGGGCGGGAAGATGCCATTCCTTCTCTTTAGACTTAATGATCATGTCATCCCTATAAACTTCTACCTCTTTATGGATCATATCATGGAGCGAGGTGGTTGCAACTCTTTGGTATGTTGCCCCGGCATTTTTCAATCTGAATAGCATAACCATATAACAGTAAGTTCTCTATGGAGTTATGAAGGCAGTCTTGTCCTGGTGGTTAGGGTGCATCTTTATCTGATTATAACTAGCAAACCCATCAACAAATGACTTCAGGGCGTGGTTGGCAATGTTATCCACAATGAGATCAATGTTACGCAATGAGAAATCATCTTTTGGGCAGGCCTTGTTGAGATCCCGATAATCTACACACACCTTTACCTTCCCATTTGGCTTCGGCACTGGCACCACGTTAGCCAACTATGTCGGATAATCTACTACTCGAATAAACCCCACTTTCAGTTGTTTCTCTACTTCTTCCTTAACTTTGAGTGACCATTATAGTATTAACTTTCTGAGTTTTTGTTTGACGGGCCGGCATTCCAGCTTTAGTATGGATTTCACGCATTACTATATCCGTGCTCAAACCCGGCATGTCTGCATAGAACCAAGCAAAGACATCGGCATATTCTTTCAACAGCTCATGCAAGTCTTTACCCTCGGTTTTGCTCAATTCAGCCCCAATCTTTACTTCTTTCCTATCCTCATCGGTCCCTAGGTTAACTGTAATAGTTTCGCCCTCCTCGATTTGGATTCTCTGTTCATGTTTTTCTCGGAAATATCTGAAGAAGGAGAAGATTATTATCGCCAGAGATCACTCTGCCGTATTATATTTTCTTTCTTATTATTATTCTCGTCGAGAAGGTAAATAAAGTCTCTTCTAGCATTAAACATTATATATCTGTATACTTGTTTTATTTCTGTTATTTTGTCCACGTTTTATTTGAATAAACTTATTGCTAAGTTACAAATAGTTTACTGTTTTCAAAACAAAAGACCCTGATAAAATCATTTGCAAAAAACCAGAAGAGTAAGTACATTATCATCCGGATAAAATTCTGTTTTCAAAACCCGGATTGATGAAACCTACTTAGGAATTCAAAAGCCGGTATATCCTGTTTCCACAGTAGGCTGTGATATGTCTGGTAAAACTCCCCTCAAGAGTTCTGATTTCATATTAAATTAGTTCCAATACCAGATCCGAATCTTTCCAAAAGAAATCAAAACCCGGGAAAACTGTCTTTATCTGAGAAGTAATACGGGAAACTCTCTCTCTATAAAAAATACTACAATATTTTTCACATGTATTTACATCTTTTCAAAAATAAAACATTGGATCTCGGAACACAAAGGTTTTTCATACCCTTTCCCGTCTTCCTCAAAAATTAGGGTTTTCATTCGAAAAATAGTAAATTGTCAGTAAAAGCATCCAAGTTTTTCAACATGAAAATAAACATATAAGTCCACTAGAGACCGAAAGGGCGGAATGGGTGCTTAACACCTTCCCAAACCGTAATATAGGTTCCGAACCTTATAGAATCTTGGTTTCGCAGACAAACGTGTAAAGAAAGGCTTATCTGTAGCCTTTCCCCTTACACAACCTTTTTGCCCATTTTCTCATAAAACGTACTGGCGACTCTGAATGAACCCTCTTGTACCTAGAAATAGGATAGAGGGACACCCGATATGAATTATCAAAATACTCCAGTAAATGGAACGACAGAATCCTTTCTGACGTTTCAGACGCCCAACGAACGGGGACGAGACCCGGGGGTCGCATTTGCGGATTCTCACAGTGGCGACTCTGCTGGGGACCTTTGAAAACTAGACTCTTATATGTGGACTCTTGTTTATCTGTTGAATATTAGCTTTTACTGCTTTTCTTACTTGTGTTATTTGATTAAGAAGAAACTTTTTTCTAAAAATAGAAGTTTTCAAAAAATACGTAATCAATATAATGATATTTGTAAACCTAACCTTTCAAACTTTTCACGCACTTTCACAAATCATGCATTGCTTCTACGAGTGTGAAATTACCCCGAACCCTCGGAAGTATTGTAAGTGAGTAGGGAGTTGGCTTGCTTGGGCCAACATAAACCGAAAGCATTTACTTCCACTCTCCTTGGCCAAGTACGCCCCCGAAGTATATCGAGTGACGAGAACACTCACGTACCCGGGAAGTATATCAAAAGATTCTTGCGCGTACCCGCCCCTAGGGTATATCGCGAGGTCTTGCCAAACAGGAGGGAGCCTGAAGCCTTCAGCTTGCATTACACCTGCGTTGCATATAAGATTGAGTCAGCTAAAACACTTGTCAAACAGCCGTAGGGGATGTACCACCTTACGGCTTACTTTACGCCACTTTTTTTGAAACTCGAGCCTGTTCTCGGCGATTTTGTTTAGTGTTTCTTTTGGAAAAATCGAATCACATCATACTCTTCCTTCATCTTCGCCCCGTGGTCCTCGTCTGCAGCCGTAATACGACGACAGTCTGGAAGGTTGGGCTTGTGACGCCCCGAATCCCGTTCTGAGATTTTCACCTCCGAGACCCGGTTAATCACGGATGCCGTGCGCGACGGCGGGTTTAATTACTTAAAAACACAACTTTTTAAAACTTTCTTCTAATAAAAGATGATCCGAGAAAATCCGTTTTTCTAAAATTTCGGCATGTGGAGTTCGTTTATACAATGATCCACCCTGTTAAGTTTAAAATCATTTTCATACAAATACAACCCAAAGCAATTCACATATTAAATTCACCCCACATATATGAAAACCATTTACATAAGTCTTATTACACATCCTTAATACATTAATACCAAAATCTAATTCATATAAGAGTGTTTATATACATTACAACATGATCAAAATCAATTATACAGTATAATCCTTCTCGAGGAGGACTAAAAGGTTTAAGGACATCAGAGGCTTCTAAATTCATGAACCACGCGCCACCCGAAATGCTAAACCTGCAAAACTGTTTAGAAAATGGGATGAGCCAAATCCGAGCTCAGTGGGAACTATATAAGTGTGGTATGAAAGCACGTGTATCTTTTACAGAAAGTAAGTACTTTACTTTAATATAATAGTTAAAGACAAGGAGATGCAATGCAACCCACACCCACTTCCATACCAAGCCTCCTTAGGAATTCTACTCCTATGGTCGGAAGCTAACTATTCGAGTTATTGCTCACGGTCCCACAAATTCACATATACGTCCTTTCAATGATCGCACGTTCTCCTAAGGGGTGGGTTCTAGGATTACTTTAATGAATTATTAGCTTCCAACGATTCGCCATGCTAATGCGAATTCTTACTAATGTGCATGTCAACCGTGTACCCCAATCATCATGGTACGATGTCTCCCATCTAACCATTTCATTAATTATAATTGCCATTTACTAGTTAGTTCATTATGCTTGTCACTGCCTCCCTATGTGCAGTATAATTCGTATCATAATCTACGCATTCATTCTTACGTTATTCAAAAGATATAATGCAATCATATTTATCAAGATCAACATCACATCACATCTAGATTCGAGTCATATAAATGTCATTCGGGATATAATTTATTTATTCTCAATGATATACCATGTGTATTTCAGTGATTAATATAATCTCAACAATCACAAAGATACCGATAGTCGTCCAATTCGGTCTGCATTTCGTGGCCTTTCACCCACGCGGCAACAGGGCCTCCCGTTCGTTTCCATATACGTTTCGTGGCCTTTCACCCACGCGGCCGCAGTGCCTCTCGTTAGTTTCTATATTATCAATGTTTAATCGTAATGCCGATAGTCGTCCAAGCGTACAACCAGGTCTGCATTTCGTGGCCTTTCACCCACGCGGCAGCAGGGCCTCCCGTTAGTTTCCATCTGCGTTTCGTGGCCTTTCACCCACGCGGCCGCAGTGCCTCTCGTTAGTTTCTATATTATCAATGTTTAATCGTAATGCCGATAGTCGTCCAAGTGTACAACCAGGTCTGCATTTCGTGGCCTTTCACCCATGCGGCAGCAGGGCCTCCCGTTAGTTTCCATGCATGGTTTCGGGTCTTGCACCCAGGGGCTCTCTGTCCCAACTTAAAGTCTCAATCGTTAGAGACGAAACCTGGGACCTATCATGGACTAGAACTAGCAATAAGCCTTTAGGCAAATCGATCGTCACACATATGGCATTTCGTATCGATATAATATACAACGTCCCATGCAATACATATAACACCACCACACATCATCCCATACACACATGTATGTAAAAGATCAATACACAATCATCGTATGATAGCATACTTGAGCATATAAATAATCATAATCATCACAGGCATTCATTTCTCACAATGAATGCATACATGTATATTTTATCAATTCCGTACTGATATGTACATGCAACATCACAATGCACATGTGGCCATTCGTATCAATACCATATACAGCTTCCCATTATATACTTATCATAATCATCGTTATCTCAACCTCTTAGCTCATTACTGTATATGTTATTTCATTTTGCCAATAATGCAATTCACCTCGTACCCCGTTCACCTTTCATATATCATCAACAAAGTATCATTAGTCTATCTGTATTAGATTGCCAACCGGTTTGTATCATCGTAATCATCGATACTGGGCCATTCACCCCAGGCCTTACTACTTTGTAATTATTCTCATGTATATAGTCAATCGGTTCATGATCAATATCTTATGTCATATATAATTTCATGTGTATCGAAACCGAGCCATAATATTCTTATGTCATTTTATCAAGCCAGGTGTTTGTTATTGAAATTCTCGCCTAATCGGTGCACCAACAACACTACAGTATTTTATGATTGTGGCCAGGATAATCTGTGCCTTTCCAAATCATGTTCATCACATTCCTAACATGTACCAAGATTATATCCCCATTACTAGTGTTATTAATGTCCTACATAAGGCAACCAGCCCAAAGGTTATTACGTAAAGCTCCGCCCTAATGGGTTTTTGGTACAAATCTCATAGATAGCTTTCTACACGTACTTCTAATGTTATATTTATATGTATCCATCATCCATAACACATAATTGAAGATTCTTTAAGCAAAAACCCCAAATACCCAATATCTAGTTCATACGTGTAGCTACATGACGGGTTCATGATAAGTTTTCTTGTAAATGAGCCAAAACATGGATTTAGATGCTCAATCATGCAATAGAAATGATAATCTACCGATATCAACCCCCAATCGCAACTTAATCTAGCCCAACCCATTTAATGAGCACACAACCTAGGGTTTATAAGAAATTTCCCCAAATTGGTTTCAAACTTCTAATTCAACAAGTAATTATTTGAAAAATAGTTTAATTAGTAGCGTTCCCACCTTAGAGATGTCGAAACGCGTAGTTGATGAGGCGTGGAAGTCCAATAGTGAAACCCTAGCTCCATGCTCAAGCTCCAATGGTAGGAACCAAGGTTGGGGATGATAAATAGTGTTTTGGGTGAGGATTTGTGTGATTGAAGCTTAAATCTTTGTTAGGTGATGAAAGATGAGTAGGAATCTCCCAACGAACTCTCTCCAACGAGTTCTCACCTCTCTCTAACCCTATCTAAAGTTGTGGCTCGAAAATGAGGGAGGAGGGGGCTTAAAACGACGTATAAATGCTCAAAACCGACTTTCTGGTGTACCATGACCGATCATGGTCTCCCCATGATCGATCATGGAGTCCACTGCCAGCACATGTATTTTCGATCTGGAGCACTGTTTGTAATTCTGCCATAACTTCTTGCTCGGAACTCCGATTGAGGTGATCTTTATGTCCACGGAAAGATAATTCAAAGATCTACAACTTCCTAAGAGGAATTTTCCTCAAATTCTGGATATATAATTCCCATCAATTCACCGAAGACAGCGCTCTGCCGAAGCGCTGCAAAATGAACAGATTTTACTAATCGGTTTACTTCCGTCGCTGTTTTGACCAATAAGGAGTATGAATTGAACTTCGGTCAAAACACGAAAGTTGTAGAATGGTATGAAACCTAGACACGAGCAGAAACAGTGACTAAATTGGATAAGAGATGAAGAAGTTACAAGGCTTCAAAGTTAGCCAAAAATAAAGAAATCACGTAAAGCAAAAACACGCGATTAAGATCTCGATTTCAATCTGGACCACCCGAATTATGAAGCAATTGATTCCACAAACTTAATATGTTAACATGACATGTTAAAAGCATCGAATCATGTTCGGAGGGTTCAAAACCCATTACTCGCACTCCAACGGAGATTAAGCCTCAACCGGGCATAAGAGAAGTTCAACGCGAAAAATTAGATCACGGGGTATTACAGGGCTGGTCGAGATCATACCGGAAGATTAGTAAGACCAAGAACACCTACAATGGCCGAGAGACGCGAGAATCAAGAGACAAATCATAGCCTAGCCAAGGCATCGGCACATCAGCCAGATTTAGCCGAGATGCGTCGTTTACTGATAACCGTCAGCATGAGTTTAGCAAGTCTCGCGACCGAGCAACAGAGTACCCGCATTCGAATAGAAGAATTATCAACCGAACGACTACCACCGAATCGGGATCAAGGGCAGTCTTCACAAGTGCTTCCCCCCATCTAAGGAACCAATCTACCACAAATGGGTCCCGTCACCACCGATCCCGTTCAGACCGACCCCAATAATCAGAATCAATGGGCCCCGGATTCAGGCCCTACCTATTAGCAAGCAGAGCCACCCATCGTCTGGCCACAACCCCAACCGGGCGTTGATCCTCAATACCAACCATGGCCACAAGTTCCCGCAAGGCCTATTGCACCTCCGGCCCCAGTAGCCCCTCCTAATGAATACCCAGACATCAACCGACTTCGGGCAGTGTATGCAAAATCGGTTATAGCTCGGGAGAAAGCGAAGAAATAAAGAAACTAAAAGAGCAGATGAAGGTTCTGCAAAGGGGGATTTCTCTGATAAAAGGGGCAGACGAGATTACTGATATGAATGTCTTCTCCCTCTACCCGGAAGCAAGATTACCTCAGGGATTCAAGCTCCCTTCCATCACCAAATTTACAGGGACCACGCCCCCCAAAACCCATCTTCAATCCTACATCAGATCCATGCAAGTATCAGGCTGTGGAGAGCCAGAGTTGGCTCAGGCCTTTCACATGACTCTCATGGGGGCCGCCCTGAGATGGTTTTTCGATCTGGAGAGACACCACATAAAAACTTGGGGAGATATTGTCAAAGAATTCATGAATAAATACGGGTCCAACGAAGATCTGGAAATTACCCGCAAACACCTGAAAATGGCCAAGCAAGGCGAGAAAGAGAGCTTTAGCGACTTTGTCACACGCTGGAGAGAGATGA
The DNA here is from genome assembly GCA_021464415.1 of Lonicera japonica. Lineage (NCBI taxonomy): Eukaryota > Viridiplantae > Streptophyta > Magnoliopsida > Dipsacales > Caprifoliaceae > Lonicera > Lonicera japonica. The sequence goes on from CM038468.1 coordinate 17,768,976, forward strand.
CCTCCCAAATGTCCAAACGACCTGATGAAGAGGAACAGTTGGAAATCATACAGAGGAATTTTACTCCAGCTGTATTAAGTTGTATGGGAAAGCACGTATTCCCACACTTCAGAGCCCTGTTTAGCATGGGGTCACAAGTAGAAGAAGAGTTGGCTAAGAAAGCAGAGAATGATACCAAGAAAGCCTCATACGCAGGGAGAAAGATGGCCACTCCAACCGTTAACCAAATAGGCTCATACCCGTATCAACAGAACTCATTTCAACAGCCATCATAAGCATCCCCGATGAATTGGCCCGCACAAGGAGATTCTTCGAACACTGAAGTCAGGAAAAAAAGGAATTTTTGTACCCTTCCCACTTCCCTAGTCAAAAGCCTGGAACTACTCCGAAAGGCCGGACTAATCACTCCACTCAACCCACGCCTTCCACTGAATCCTATTCCTGGTACCTGGAGAATGAATGAGAACTGTGCATACCATCAAGCAGCAGGCCATGACACGGAACGCTGATTGGCTCTTCGCCATCGTATTCAAGACCTCATTGAAGCCGGAACCATCCCCGCACCCGGCAGACCCAATGTTACCAACAACCCCTTCCCAATCATGCTCCACCTGCAGGAATTAATGCCTTAACCACTGATGAAGAAGGCTTTGATCCAGTAGGACTTATCCGGGACAACCCAGCCTACAAAGTACCAGTTGTGCTACCAACAAAGGCTCGAGTAGCCCCAGGCCTCAATCCAATAATCGACCAATGGATGGCTAAAATGAATTTCCTACCTGGGCAGGGGTTAGGAAAGACTAATCAGGGGATCCCACAACCACTCACAATCAAGACCAATCCCAGAAAAGCTGGGATAGGATGGACCCAAAACAAAAAGAAACAACCGTGGAAGCCCCAAAGCCTTCCCAAGGAGACAATCTGTATGACAGGAACCTCCCCCAAAGCCTTCAGTTGGTCAACATAACCAGAATCATCGGAAGCCTCAGAGGGATAAGACCCATCGTCCCTTTGGATACAGCAAATTACCCGTTCGGGAAGGGTATATCAACCACCACTGATGGATGTCGAAAAATCACCACCTCCTAAGGAAGCAGGAGAGGATCGAGTGCTAGAACAACTGAAGAAAACTCAAGCACACATCACCATTTGGGGCCTTTTGGTTGCCTCCAAACCTCACAGGACCGCATTCATCAAACTCCTAGACGAGGCCGTCATATCACCAGATTCCACACCAGAACAAGTACCAAACATGATCGGATCGCTTACAGTCCAAAGAAGTCTGTCATTTTCAGATGAAGACTTATCTCCTTTAGGGAGAAAACACAGTTTGGCCCTCCATATTATTGTCAGAACCCGAGGGAAAATCCTGCCCCAGGTCCTCACTGACAATGGGTCAACTATAAACTTTTATCCCCTGAAGACCGCCAAATGTATGAGTATCTTAGACTCAGAGCTTTCTCCGTCAGCGGTGACCGTTAGAGCCTATGACAACACCAGAAGGGCTGTTCTGGGTTCCCTAAAGCTAGATCTCATGGTTGGTCCTGGAAACTTTCCAGCAGACTTTCAAATCATAGATATTCCCTCCAGTTTCAACCTCCTATTGGGAAGAGCGTGGCTACACGACATAGGAGCACTCCCCTCCCCCTTACACCAAAAAATCAAGATACCCTTCGAAGGGAATGTAATTACCATCCAAGGAGATCCTGAAAGGACCTTGGCAGATCTGGAGTTACCTGTATTGAGCATCAGGAGTCAAAGCATACAGTTAGGAGGCTTTTCATACGAACCTCAAGTACAAGCTCTCACTACCCAGAGAATCAAGTACCTACCCCCCAATAATATCCCCGGCCTCAGCACCAAGGTCACAAACATGCTGAGAAAGATGAAATACTTACCAGGAGCCAGCCTGGGAATGGGACAACCAGGATTACTTCAAGATTTAGAACCAGTGACTAGGCATGAAAGAGAAGGATTGGGGTACCTGCACACCGAAGAAGACAACCAAGAGAAAAAGGGTCGAGGACATCAATACCCGAGTTTTAGCTCTCTAAACGGGTTTTTCGTCAAAGAAGGAGAGGACTTTCCCTTTTGTGGCTTTCAAGAGCCTTGGAGAAACAGCGACGGAGATAACCTTCCAAGATGGGAAATCTTCTATGAAGAGGACCTTTATCTTAAAGAAAGTGTTATACACAGCTTCTCTACCAAGTTAACAATCGGACCGAGAGAAGAAAGTGAAGACAAAGAAGAGGAAGAAATGATCGGAGATCTCTTCGACGTCATGGCTCTAGAGGATAATGAGTCAAGAGATGACCCTGTACACTTAATACACACTGACCCAGACTATCAGAAAAAGGGGGAAAAGAGTGAAATTGTAAAGGTAAAGGATAAAAGCGAGGGTAGGGTTAAAGAAAAGTCTCTCCTAGATTTACTTTTCAAACTTGTACCTGTAAGCACTGTCATTAATGAGGAAGACTCTATTTTGTGGTATCCTGTTAGTTCCAATTCTGTAATTGCTTATATGGAACTGGAAAGACTAAATGAACACCTTGAACGGGAGGAACAGCGCATACGAAGCGAGGAGGGAGATATTCTTGTGATTAATCTGGGGATGGAGAAAGAAAAGAAAAAAGTTCGTATTGGGGCAAGTCTAAGTGAAGCGGAAAGAGAAGAATTCACACAAACTCTGAATGAGTACGTGGATGTCTTCGCCTGGTCCTATGCTGATATGCCAGGTTTGAACGGTTAGATAGTCATGCACGAGATACACACCAAGTCAGAATTCAGGCCCGTCAAGCAAAAGTTGAGAAAACTTACGCCAGAATGGTCCCTGAAAGTGAAAGAGGAGGTAATGAAACAACTGAGTGTGGGTTTTTTATGAGTGATCGAGTACCCCTCATGGCTAGCCAACATTGTGCTCGTTCCAAAGGCAAATGGGAAGGTCCGCATGTGTGTGGATTACCGGGATCTCAATAAGGCTTGCCCAAAAGACGATTTCCCATTACCCAACATTGATTTAATAGTGGATAATACCGCCAACCATGCCTTGAAGTCATTCGTGGATGGTTTTGCCGGGTATAATCAGATCAAGATGCACCCAGATCACCAAGAGAAAACGGCATTTATCACTCCATGGGGAACCTACTGCTACACTGTTATGCCATTCGGGCTAAAGAACGCCGAGGCAACGTATTAGAGGGAAGCTACCGCTATCTCCCATGACATGATTCACAAAGAGGTAGAAGTGTATGTGGACGACATGATAATCAAGTCGAAGGAGAGAGAAGGCCATGTACCAGCCTTACGAGCCTTTTTTGACTGCCTCCGCTAGTACCAGATGAGACTCAACCCGCAAAAATATGTGTTCGGGGTAACCAAAGGAAAACTCCAAGGCTATGTCGTCAGTAAAAAAGGAATCGAGGTGGACCCTGCCAAAGTTCGAGCTATTCAAGAAATGCCCGAGCCTCGTATCGAGAAAGAAGTCCGGGGATTTTTGGGTAATTTGCAGTACATCAGTAGGTTCATTTCTCAGCTCACTCAGACATGCGAGCCCATCTTCAAACTCCTGAGAAAATCTTCGCCAGGAGAATAGGACAGTCAGTGCCAGGAGGCTTTTGATAGAATCAAAGACTATCTCCCCAACCCCCCAGTATTAGCTCCACCACAAACCGGACTGCCACTAATCTTATACCTAACGGTCATGGATTCAGCTGCAGGAGTTATGCTAGCCCAACATGTGATTGATACCCGAAAAGAGCAGGCCATTTACTACATCAGCAAGAAACTATCACCATTTGAGGTAAACTATACGCCGTTAGAGAAGTCATGCACTGCTCTCGTTTGGGTAACACAGAAATTACGACACTACATGCTGGTTTTCCCAGTCATCCTGGCATCACGAATAGATCCGTTGAAATAACTCTTTGAGAAACCAGCTCTCTCAAACCCTATGGCAAAATGGTTATTCTTACTCTTCGAATTCGAAATCACATACATAACTCAAAAAGCAGTCAAAGGCAAGATCATAGCTGATTACCTGGCCCACAATCCGATATTGGGGGACATGTTAAAAGAAGCCGAATTCCCAGATGAAACCATCATGAATGTCAAGATCGATGAAGACAAGAAATTATACTTTAACAGGGCCGCTAACCAAAATGGGAATGGAGTAGGCATCCTGTTAGTCTCTCCAGACCAAACTCACTCCCCGATATCATATCGTCTGGACTTCTTCTGCACCAATAATATGGCAGAGTATGAAGCCTGTATAATTGGATTAGAGATTGCACTCCAAAGGGGTATACGGAGAATACAAGTGTACGGAGATTCGGCATTAGTGGTCCACCAAGTGCTACAAGAATGGAAGGTCAGGGATGAGAAGTTGAAACCATACGTCGCCCGACTGGAGGATGTCGCAGGGAGATTTGAGCATTCAGAATTTTACTATGTCCCCAGATCACAAAACAATTTTGCTGACGCACTAGCAACCTCGGCATCAATGATCAATATCCCAGAGGAGATGAAATAAATAACTCTTACCGTACAAAGAAGACCAGGACTAGCACACTGCATGGCCCTTGAGGTAGAGAATGAAAAAGAAGGGGACTCAACCACTTGGTTTTATGACATCTGGAACTTATTGAAAAATCATCTGTATCCCGAGCAAACAAATAAGAAAATGCGGGTCACACTCAAAAGGCTAGCATCAAGGTTCATACTTTGTGCCGGAAGGCTGTATAAGAGGAACTACGACGGGACCCATCTTCAATGTCTCACTGAAGAAGAATCCGTCAAAATGATGGATCAGATACATGGGGGCAATTGCGGACCTCATATGAGCGGCCATACACTTGCCCGCAAAATCATCAGACAAGGTTATTTCTGGTCTATCTTGCAAAATGACTGTGTTAATCACATACGCCGTTGTCACAAATGTCAAATCTACGCTAAGTCTCAGAAACTTCCTCCGAAAGAGTTGTACAACATGACTGCTCCCTGGCCTTTCGCAACCTGGGGAATTGACATCATTAGGAAAATTTCACCCAAAGCCAGCAACGGCCACGAGTTCATACTAGTGGCCATCGACTACTTCACCAAATGGGTAGAGGCCGAGTCTTTCCAGACCCTTGACGCCAAGAAAGTTGCCCGATTCATCACACGGAATATCGTCTGCCGGTATGGGGTCCCACATGAGATCATCTAGGACAACGGCACCCACTTCGAAAGAGAGGCTAATACAGTCATGGAGGAATACGGTATTACCCGACACAGATCTTCGTCGTACAGACCGCAAACCAATGGGGCAGTTGAGGCCGCCAACAAGAACTTGAAGAATATCCTGAGCAAGATGACCGACACCTGTCGAGACTGGCCGAAAAAATTACCATATGCGTTGTGGGTATACCGCACCACTGAGAGGGTCTCTACCGGGGCAACCCCATTTTCACTTATATACGGGACGGAAGCAGTCCTCCCTGTTGAATTAGATGTCCCCTCCCTCAGAGTAATGCTAGAGAATCAAGTTAATGAGATGGAATGGGTTCAGGCACGTTACGACGAGTTAGCATTGTTAGATGAGAAGAGATTGAAAGCCGCATATCACCACCAAGGGTATCAAAGGATAATCGCTCGAGCGTTTAACCGAAAAGTGAAGACTCGGGGTATCAATGAGAACGACATTGTGTTGAAAGAAATTCGAGAACCAGCCAGAGACCCATGAGGAAAGTTCGGGCAAAAGTGGACAGGACCATACATCGTCAAAGAGATTGATACAGGGGGTGCCGTTATACTAGCTGATTTGGACGGACAATTACTGCATTCCCAAGTCAACATGGATCGACTAAAGAAGTACTACCAATAGATGTAACATGTATGATTAAGAACTACGTAAACCTGAGCCCCAACTTAAAATTGTGTTTTTGGAAAAATCAAAAGGGGAATGTAGGCAACCTGAGAAGTGACTTCAGGCCCGGTTTAAACATTGTAAAGCAATAAAAATCCATTGTTTATTATTAAGGTGGTTCAGAACACCGAAAGTTACAAAGAAGATACATCATACAAAAAGACCTAATTCCTAGGGGTAAGCCAAGCAGGGTCTTCAATAGCTAAGTCAATTCGAGCCTCATCCAGAATCTGGTACGCAAAGACTATGCTTTCCTCTGTGGGTTCGGAATCCATGAACTGAAACCATTCCATTTGAAAGGGATCATCAATCAACTCTCCTTCAAGAGACCCCCAAAAAGAACAGATGATATCAGCCCGGAGGGGCCTGGAAATACCGAAACAGGCAAGGTTGAACCGACGAGTCAGTCGAGCAAGCCACATTCTCTCCACCGATGAAGAAACATGCTGGGTCAAGAATTTAGACTCGGAAGAGAAGTTGTTCAGGCCAAGGGGAATGCCCTGGGGAATGTTAAACTGCCGAAGAAGACGTCCTGGAAGATAAAAAGAAGTGAACCAGAGTCCAAGGAGCCGAACGTAATTCTGCCCCCCGGTACTAAGCACTATCGCCCTCAGCTTCCACCAAGGAATGTTCCACCGAATGGCCCTAGAATTCTCCGAAAATTATACCGTCCAATCAGAGGAAGACATGGTCAAGGCACCAAAGAGGGGACGACGAGAGAAGTGCGTCGGGTTGTCAAGCCGAACCCCATTAAAATCCACTGATCGGAAACGCTCCAATAGCCACATGTATAGCAAGCGTGGACTTCCCCTGAAGAAGGGTGAAGCTCCCTTTTTGAGATCATCTAGGCCATTCAGAGTCTCTGCCAGGACTATGGGCACTATGGATTCCTCATTCCTTGCCTGATAGATTAAACTCAGAATAGTCAGATCGACATGGGAGGAGCCCGTCACCAGTAGCATATCATAAACAAGATAAATCAAAGCTGCCACAGTACGCCCCACACTATAAGAAGCTCTCTCCTCGTAACGATGAAAGAACCTCACCATTTTATGGAGGTCAAGAAGCCGTCGATAATAAAACCATCACAAGCCGCTTGGGGGATGGCTAACAAAACAATTAGCATTTCTTGATGACCGATCTCTTTTACAGGAACAGCCATCGGAAGACGAACGTCAGAATGCAACAGCCAAAAAAATTCTTCATAAGTCGGATAGAGCTCATCTAGTCCGAAACAGAAAAGATGATCTGTAGGACTCCAGAAGTACAAAGCGCCAAGCAAAAAGGAAAAATCTATAGGACGATGGCGCCAGCTCGCTAAAGGACTGAATACACCAAAGTTCAAGCCATTCTCAGAAGATATCAGAGCATCTCAGGCTTCAACATAAGAAAAATCAGAATTTGTGAGATAATAAGACATTTTGGGAAGGGTGTGAGGATGAAGGAAGGAAGATGGGTGTATTTATAGCAAAAAAGGGAGCTCCTGTACCTGTTTGTCGCGCGACAAACTCCCTTGGTGCACTCTGTTTTGATGTTTTCTTACACGTAAGGGTCAGTTTTGCCAAAAGAACCATTTTTGTATGCATTTGTGCTCACTTTGTTCTTTTGCAAAGACCTTAAGTATCACCCCATTACAAAGGTACGATCCCTAAATTCATTAAATCATGTAATTATTAGTCATTCATCATGGATAAGGAATAAATGTATATAAACAAACACATATAAAGATTTTTCATAAAACTAACGAAAGAATAGTTTTTCAAAACTAAATCTCTATCTACAAGTCTAAAAAATAATAATAAAAAGTACATATTTGTCAGAACTAACTAAATGCAGAAAAGAAAAGCTAATCTATCCGAGCGCGCTTCGACAAGCTCTCGCTGTCACCCGAACCCTCCGCAGGAGTAGGATCGACCACTAGGACGTCCTGAGTAGAGGGAACTGCCGCCTGAGAAGGCCCAGTCGACCGGATAGGAGCCGTAGGACGGATCACCGAGGATCGAGAGCGCCTGGAAGTCCGACTACTACTCCTCCGAGACTCCGTCCGAGCATGAGAAGAAGTCAGTGGGTCACCCGATCGTAAAAAAACGTCGATCGCCCTCTGATAGTCACGCATGTATGCTGGAGGATCTCGACCGACGTACTAGAGAAGGTTCCAGTTGTAGAGGTGCTGGGCATGCCAAGCCCTTAGATCCGCCACCCGTACACTCACCCTCTGCGAGAAACATAAGATAAGAGAATCATCACAAGCAAAATAAATAAATATAGATATACAAGTATCAAACAAAGTTGAAGTAAGTACCTCGTCATCAGAACGACCGCCCAAGAAGTCAAAAGCATCCTCAGGGAGAAGAAACTCGGGAATGGTGTATCGACGTAAACCGGCGCCGATATAGGAGATATCTTTGGGAAGTGAGGGAAGATTTATCGAAGGAATGGAAGAGCCCGCCGGAACATCAGCAGAAGCAGACACACCCTCCTCACGAATAAGGAACAAAGGAGGCCGAGAAGATGAACTGCCAAGACCCGGAGATCGGGCCGAAGGGCCCATAGCAGTCGACGGAATAGGGGTCAGTGTGGCGAAAGTATGAACACCAAAAGGGTCCACAACGGCCGTCTCCCTCAGAGGTGGGACCCTACTAGAAGTAGCAGCATCAGCAGCAGCAGGAGGGGTCCGCCCAAACTGCTCATAGTCGACCCCGAAGTCCGCAGGCTCCCAGGACCGCTCAGACAAATCACCTCTCTCTCTCTCTCTCAGCATGCTGCTCCTCTCTCGGTATGGTCTGAGACGGCTGCTCTGGAACCGCCGCTGTCCCACCTCCATCACTGCCCTCGGGTCTATCATCACCTCCCTCGGCACCAGCAGGGACGTCCCTCTCTCCATCAGGGTCATCATCGTCAGAGTCCAAAATGTTGTCCCTCTGATTAGGGACAGGTGGCAAGTGACCGGGGACCGTCCTGGACAAATGAGTCTGTCCTCATATATAGTTGGGATCACCTCCCAACGCCCGGTACCTCTCATAGAAGACCCGTCCCCGAGTCCCCTTCGGCTCCCTCATCAGGTAGAGGGCAGCAAAGACAGTATAATCCCCCTCCTCGGTGAACGTCTGGAAGCCGAGCCCGCCTACAAGGGCCTGCACCATCAATGGGTCAATTTTGCCCGTCCGCCTCATCAAAATTGGCGGGAATAAAGGAACCCGAGGCCACTGGGCAGGCGAATACTGGCGAATAACCCTCTCGCCTAGATAGAAGTGAAGACCGTACTTATCCCTAATAAGCCTCCTGGTCCTCGAGGCGGTCAGAGCACGGCCATATCCAAAATAGAGACCCAGATCACCCCAAGGGGCCCACTTAATCTGAAAAGAGAATAAGATTTTATTTCAGTAATTTATATTCTATTTTACTATTTATTGAAAAACAACAATACTAAGATATTTACCTGCTCTTCCAATAGGTCGCGGACGGCAGCAGCTCCGGTCTCCCGAGTCCGGTATACATAAGGAGCCCTGTAGTTTCCCGCGATGAATTGGCAGAGAAAGGAAAACTGATCTTCGTTCTCAACGAGGAGATCCACCTGGGCCTGGCCCAGGCGTGTGTATGCTACGAACCAACTCTGAAAAGGAAATATAAAGGATTTCAGCAATAATCAATAGGTAATGTATGAAGGACTGAGGCAAAGATAAAGGGACAAAAGTATATACCTCCCATAGCAAAGAGAAGCCATTGAGGTTCAGGGCTAAATGGCAAGAGACCTGGTCCATGGCATCATATAAGACAGCAAGAATGAATCCTCCAATCCCCCCAATCATAGTCAAAATGATGCTAAAGGAAGATAGGGGCCGTGTCCCCCCCACGGGCCTCGAACAAATCATGGAGCGTCAGTAAAAGAAAGACACGGGCATATTGACGCGCCTCCTGACGGGTCATCAAAACCCCTGAAGCAACTAACTGAACTCTCTCTGTGGCTAGCCACGTAACCAAGACACACTGAGGAATCGTATCACCGGAACTTCGTCGCTCCGGGAACCATCTAAGTGCGCAAACAATGCCCTCTGCCGTCAGACGCAAAGGGACATCAATCTGGATAGGGACCCCCCTGAAGGAATCCCGGTCAGAGCAAAAAGATCGAAGGGGGTCATCGTTATCTCACCCCAGCTCCAATGGAAGGTATGAGTAGTATCCCACCAATGGGAGGCTAGTGCCAACACCAAAACTGCCGCCCTAGATACCCGCTCCGGGAGGGCGTCGAAGAGAGAGCCAAATGGAGTCGCAAGGAGCAACTCCTGGACAGGGGCCGGTGCCCGTCGCCCTCCAAAGATATAGTGTTGGGAGAACCCCAACCTCGGCCAACCCACTACAGACAACAAAGAGAGATGTATAAATTAATATAGAGTTATAGGGTTATAGGGTAAAATTATGTAATTTTCCAAACCTGAGCGTACTTTGGTGCAATTATGAGAGATATAGGGTTATAGGGTAAAATTATGTAATTTTCCAAACCTGAGGGTACTTTGATGCAATTATGAGAGATATAGGGTTACAGGGTAAAATTATGTAATTTTCCAAACCTGAGGGTATTTTGGTGCAATTATGAGAGATATAGGGTTATAGGGTAAAATTATGTAATTTTCCAAACCTGGGGGTACTTTAGTGTAATTATGAGAGACATAGGGTTATAGGGTAAAATTATGTAATTTTCCAAACCTGAGGGTACTTTGGTGTAATTATTAGAGACATAGGGTTATAGGGTAAAATTATGTAATTTTCCAAACCTGAGGGTACTTTGGTGTAATTATGAGAGATATAGGGTTATAGGGTAAAATTATGTAATTTTCCAAACCTGAGGGTACTTTGGTGTAATTATGAGAGATATAGAGTTATAGGGCAAAATTATGTAATTTTCCAAACCTGATGGTACTTTGGTGTAATATGAGAGATATAGAGTTATAGGGTAAAATTATGTAATTTTCCAAACCTTAGGGTACTTTGGTGTAATTATGATAGATATAGGGTTATAGGGTAAAAATATCTAATTTTCCAAACCTGAGGGTATTTTGGTGTAATTATGAGAGATATAGGGTTATAGGGTAAAAATATCTAATTTACCAAACTTGAGGGTACTTTGGTGTAATTATGAGAGATATAGAGTTATAGGGCAAAATTGTGTAATTTTCCAAACTTGTGGGTACTTTGGTGTAATTATAAGAGATATAGGATTATAGGGTAAAATTATGTAATTTTCCAAACCTGAGGGTACTTTGGGGTAATTATGAGAGATATAGGGATATAGGGTAAAATTATCTAATTTTCCAAACCTGAGGGTACTTTGGTGTAATTATGAGAGTTATAGGTTTGTAGGGTAAAATTATGTAATTTTCCAAACATGAGGGCACTTTGGTATAATTATGAGAGATATAGAGTATTAGGGTAAAATTATGTAATTTTCCAAACATGAGGGTATTTTGGTGTAATTATGAGAGTTATAGAGTTACGGGGGTACATTATGTAATTTTCTAAACCTAAATGGTATCACAGGTAAAAGTATGTGTTCACAAAATCGGAAGTTATTTCTAGACAAACATGTATACTAAAACCGAGAATTGTTTAAATACATGCAGGAAACGACATAAGAAATTAAACAAAGAAAGAATTTCAAAAAGTCAGAAAAGCGGCAGGGCTTCCGCGCTTGAGAGAAAGCTAGAGAGAGAAAGAGGAGCTAGAGAGAGAAAGAGAAAGGAGAGAATGAGCTGGAATGAGCTCAGGAAGAGGCTTATATAAAGAAGCAATATGTCGCGCGACATATAGCCTCTTTGTCGCGTGACAAAGAACTCTCACCCCGAGGTGTCGCGCGACACTTCACCCCCTCCCCTGATTTTTTGACCTTTGTCTCATTTTATCTCCTGCAGGAATACTTTAGAGGAACAGTTTTCGAAAACCTTTCTGGAAATCGCACACCAATGATGAAAAATGAAGGAAAGACTTCTAAATCATCTCTCCGATAATGCGAAAACGAACAAAGTAGTCTCTGATCTCCCAAGAAAGACCAAGACCATCGATGAGAAAAAGCAAAATTTCAGAATAAGAAGGAAAGAGAAAAAAATTGAAAAACTAGAAAAGAGAAAAAAAACCCGCATGAACGCCCGAAAAGCAAGCGAGAGAAACAGAAATGAAAAATGACAGGGAGAGCCACACCAAAAGTGACAGCTAGGCCAAAACCGGCTCAGGGCTTCGTTTTGGGAGAGTAAGGCTCCTGATCACGACAAAGGGATAAAAGACTCTTGGTAAAAAAAGAGAAGGCCAGGAAAAGTCTTTCCCAAAAGAGTGAGAAATAAGGACATCAAAAAATAGAAAACGATGTGGGCCCACCCAAAATGAGAATCAGAAAGGGACCAGAGACCATAGATTGACCTTCCATACAAATTTTCTTTTCAGCACGATACAGAAGAGATGGTTTGGAAAAAACCTCGAATCATCACTCGGTGAAGAGCAAGAGAAATTCGAAAACTGCTTTCCGAGAGAAGTATTTTCAGTCAAGAAAAAATGATAAGTAAAACTTTAAAAAAAGACATGGAAAAATGAACATCCGGGCAAGGATTAAAACCTCGAGAAGCTCTTTTCACTCTTATAAAAAATCTCTCCATCTTACTCTAACAGTCGAAGAGAGAGACACAACCAAAATTCATCACAATCGATTCACATAAGCCCTTTCTACAGGCAAACCGGTCATCAAGTCCTTTCCACAGGCACAAGCCCTCTCCGGAGGCAATCCATTCACATAAGCCCTTTCTACAGGCAAAACATCACTCCCAAGTCCTTTCTATAAGCACAAGCCCTCTCCGGAGGCAATCCATTCACATAAGCCCTTTCTACAAGCAAACCGGTCATCAAGTCATTTTCACAGGCACAAGCCCTCTCCGAAGGCAATCCATTCACATAAGCCCTTTCTACAGGCAAAACATCACTCCCAAGTCCTTTCTACAGGCACAAGCCCTCTCCGGAGGCAATCCATTCACATCAGCCCTTTCTACAGGCAAACCGGTCATCAAGTCCTTTCCACAGGTACAGCCCTCTCCGGAGGCAATCCATTCACATAAGCCCATTCTACAGGCAAAACATCACTCCCAAGTCCTTTATACAGGCATAAGCCCTCTCCGGAAGCAATCCATTCACATCAGCCCTTTCTACAGGCAAACCGGTCATCAAGTCCTTTCCACAGGCACAAGCCCTCTCCGGAGGCAATCCATTCACATAAGCCCTTTCTACAGGCAAAACATCACTCCCAAGTCCTTTCTACAGGCACAAGCCCTCTCCGGAGTCAATCCATTCACATAAGCCCTTTCTACAGGCAAACCGACCATCAAGTCCTTTCCATAGGCACAAGCCCTCTCCGGAGGCAATCCATTCACATAAGACCTTTCTACAGGCAAACCGGTCATCAAGTCCTTTCCACAGGCACAAGCCCTCTCCGGAAGCAATCCATTCACATAAGCCCTTTCTACAGGCAAAACATCACTCCTAAGTCCTTTCTACAAGCACAAGCCCTCTTCGGAGGCAATCCATTCACATAAGCCCTTTCTAGAAGCAAACCGGTTATCAAGTCCTTTCCACAGGCACAAGCCCTCTCCGGAGGCAATCCATTCACATAAGCCCTTTCTACAGGCAAACCGGTCACCAAGTCCTTTCTACAGGCACAAGCCCTCTCCGGAGGCAATCCATTCACATAAGCCCTTTTTTACAGGCAAAACATCACTCACAAGTCCTTTCTGCAGGCACAAGCCCTCTCCAGAGGCAATCCATTTACATAAGCCCTCTTCGGTGGCAATTTAGTCATATAAGCCCTTGCCAGAGATCTAAAGCCCTCCCAGAGAAGCACAGTGTAGCAATGGTAATCCTCACATCTGAGGTGAGTGGACCAAATAAAAGCCCTCAAAAGAGGCAGTGAGATAACAAAAGCCCTCTCCGGAGGCATTCGCAAACACTTTTTCATGCACACACTTCTTTAGAGTTCTTGCGGGAGCCATCGATCACGGTCTCTTCCAGTCGCCTCAATTCCTTGCAGGCAAGGAGCTTGAGTCGAGAGGGTCTGTAGACACCCCGATCCGTGACCCCCGCAAGAACCTTAACGACCTTCAAAAGTACTATTTTAGAGTCCAAAACTCACCCGTACACCCGGAACTGCCCCAAAAGGGTTTGTTGGCCAAACAAACATATTTTTAAAGTGAAATATCGCACGACAGTCAAGTGTGTCGCACGACAATCCCCCTTTGTGGGGACATGTCGCACGACAATCAACCCCACCACTACACTTTCTGACTCATAAGTGGGTCAGAATCATCATTAAAGTGAAATGTCGCACGACAATCAAGTATGTCGCGTGACATATAGGCATTGCCGCATGACAATCACCCTTTATGTGGAACATGTCGCGCGACATATCACTTTCCATCACTATAAATAGGCCAACACCTCCCAAGGATTAAGGACAGCAACAAAAACAGCAAAACAGCAGCCTAGGATTGAAGGTTTAGTTCATAATCTGATTTTCTGATCTTTCGTCAAGTATTTTCGATTATCATCTTATTTCTGAAGAATTATCGAATCTATTCTCGACACTCAACGTGTCCCGTCTCTGGAATCGAATTCTCGAAAATATCTGAAGAAGGAGAAGATTATTATTGCCGGAGATCTCTTTGCCGTATTATATTTTCTTTCTTCTTATTATTCTCGTCGGGAAGGTAAATAAAGTCTCTTCTAGCATTAAACTTTATATATCTGTATACTTGTTTTATTTCTGTTATTTTGTCCACGTTTTATTTGAATAAACTTATTGCCAAGTTACAAATAGTTTACTGTTTTCAAAACAAAAGACCCTGATAAAATCATTTGCAAAAAAACCAGAAAAGTAAATATATTATCATCCGAATAAAATTCTGTTTTCAAAACCTGGATAGATGAAGCCTACTTAGGAATTCAAAACCCGGTATATCCTGTCTCCACAATAGACTGTGATATGTCTGGTAAAACTCCCCTAAAGAGTTCTGATTCCATATTAAATTAGTTCCGATACCAGATCCGAATTTTTCCAAAAGAAATCAAAATCCGGGAAAACCGTCTTTATCTGAGAAGTAATATGGGAAACGCTCTCTATAAAAAATACTACAATATTTGTCACTTATATTTACATATTTTCAAAAATAAACATTGGATCTCGGAACAAAAAGGTTTTTCATACCCTTTCCTGTCTTCCCCAAAAATTAGGGTTTTCATTCGAAAAGTAGTAGACTATCAGTAAAAGCATCCAAGTTTTTCAACATAAAAATAAACATATAAGTCCACTAGAGACCGAAAGGGCGGAATGGGTGCTGTTAACCTTCCAAATCCGTAACATAGTTTTCGAACCTTATAGAATCCTGGTTTCGCAGACAAACGTGTAAAGAAAGGCTTATCTGTAGCCTTTACCCTTACAAAACACTTTTTGTCCGTTTTCTTATAAAACGTACTGGTGACTCTGAATGAACCCTCTTGTACTTAGAAATAAGATAGAGGGACACCCGATATGAATTATCAAAATACTCTAGTAAATGGAACGACGGAATCCTTTTCGACGTTTCAGACGCCCAACGAACGGGGACGAGACCCGGGGGTCGCATTTGCGGATTCTCACAGGTGTAATTATGAGAAATATAGAGTTATAGGATAAAATTATGTAATTTTTCAAACCTGAGGGTACTTTGGTGTAATTATGAGAGATATAGGGTTATAGGGTAAAATTATGTAATTTTCCAAACCTGAGGGTACTTTGGTGTAATTATGAGAGATATAGAGTTATAGGGTAAAATTATGTAATTTTCCAAACCTGAGGGTACTTTGGTGTAATTATGAGAGATATAGAGTTATAGGGTAAAATTTTGTAATTTTTCAAACCTGATGGTACTTTGGTGTAATTATGAGAAATATAGAGTTATAGGATAAAATTATGTAATTTTCCAAACCTGAGGGTACTTTGGTGTAATTATGAGAGATATAGGGTTATAGGGTAAAATTATGTAATTTTCCAAACCTGAGGGTACTTTGGTGTAATTATAAGAGATATAGAGTTATAGGGTAAAATTATGTAATTTTCCAAACCTGAGGGTACTTTGGTGTAATTATGAGAGATATAGAGTTATAGGATAAAATTATGTAATTATCCAAACCTGAGGGTACTTTGGTGTAATTATGAGAGATATAGGGTTATAGGGTAAAATTATGTAATTTTCCAAACCTGAGGGTACTTTGGTGTAATTATGAGAGATATAGAGTTTTAGGGTAAAATTATGTAATTTTCCAAACCTGAGGGTACTTTGGTGTAATTATGAGAGTTATAGATTTATAGGGTAAAATTATGTAATTTTCCAAACCTGAGGGCACTTTGGTATAATTATGAGTGATATACAGTTATAGGGTAAAATTATGTAATTTTCCAAACATGAGGGTATTTTGGTGTAATTATGGGAGTTATAGAGTTACGGGGGTACATTATGTAATTTTTTTAAACTTAAAAGGTATCAAAAGTAAAAGTATGTGTTCACTAAATCGGACGTTATTTCTAGACAGACATGTATACTAAAAACGAGAATTGTTTAAATACATGAGGAAACGACAGAATAAAACAAACAAAGAAAGAATTTCAAAAATACATACCAGAGATCGTCGGCGAATCTCGTGAGAAGCAGGCTCCATCAAGAGCCACGGAACATCCGGGACTGGAGCGGCCCGGGTAATGTCTCAGTAGACCATCGCCCGACCGCGGTCCACCCCATCCTCACCGTACCAATCCAGGTCCTCCCAGTCGTCATGGTGAGGGCTGCACCGGAGAACGCCCTGAGCGTCGGTAAAGGTGACCTCCTCCTGGTCACCCTCTAATCTATCTAGCTGTGCAGGATCCATCTAAGTGTGAGAAGAATATGAGAAAAATCGAAAAAAAGTCGAAAAAGCGGCAGGGCTTCCGCGCTTCAGAGAAAGCTAGAGAGAGAAAGAGGAGCTAGAGAGAGAAAGAGAAAGGAGAGAATGAGCTGGAACGAGCTCAGCAAGAGGCTTATATAAAGAAGCAATATGTCGTGCGACATATAGCCTCTTTGTCGCGCGACAAAGAAGTCTCACCCCGAGGTGTCGCGCGACACTTCACCCCTTCCCCTGATTTTTTGACCTTTGTCTCATTTTATCTCCTGCAGGAATGCTTTAGAGGAACAGTTTTCGAAAACCTTTCTGGAAATCGCACACCAATGATGAAAAATCAAGGAAAGACTTCTAAATCATCTCTCCGAAAATGTGAAAACGAACAAAGTAGTCTCTGATCTCCCAAGAAAGACCAAGACCATCGATGAGAAATAGCAAAATTTCAGAATAAGAAGGAAAGAGAAAAAACTTGAAAAAGTAGAAAAGAGAAAAAAAACCCGCATGAACGCCCGAAAGCAAGCGAGAGAAACAGAAATGAAAAATGACAGGGAGAGCCACACCAAAATTGACAGCTAGGCCAAATCCGGCTCAGGACTTCGTTTTGGGTGAGTAAGGCTCCTGATCACGACAAAGGGATAAAAGACTCTTGGTCAAAAAAGAGAAGGCCAGGAAAAGTCTTTCCCAAAAGAGGGAGAAATAAGGACATCAAAAAACAGAAAACGATGTGGGCCCACCAAAAATGAGAATCAAAAAGGGACCAGAGACCATAGATTGACCTTCCATACAAATTTTCTTTTCAGCACGATACAGAAGAGATGGTTTGGAAAAAACCTCGAATCATCACTCGGTGAAGAGCAAGAGAAATTCGAAAACTGCTTTCCGAGAGAAGTATTTTCAGTCAAGAAAAAATATTAAGTAAAACTTTAAAAAAAGACATGGAAAAATGAACATCCGGGCAAGGATTAAAACCTCGAGAAGCTCTTTTCACTCTTATAAAAAATCTCTCCATCTTACTCTAACAGTCGAAGAGAGAGACACAACCAAAATTCATCACAATCGATTCACATAAGCCCTTTCTACAGGTAAAACATCGTCCCAAGTCCTTTCTACAGGCACAAGCCCTCTCTAGAGGCAATCCATTCACATAAGCCCTTTCTACAGGCAAACCGGTCATCAAGTCCTTTCCACAGGCACAAGCCCTCTCCGGAGGCAATCCATTCACATAAGCCCTTTCTACAGGCAAAACATCACTCCCAAGTCCTTTCTACAGGCACAAGCCCTCTCCGGAGCCAATCCATTCACATAAGCCCTTTCTACAGGCAAACCGGTCATCAAGTCCTTTCCACAGGCACAAGCCCTCTCCGGAGGCAATCCATTCACATAAGCCCTTTCTACAGGAAAAAAATCACTCCCAAGTCATTTCTACAGGCACAAGCCCTCTCCGAAGGCAATCCATTCACATAAGCCCTTTCTGCAGGCAAAGCGGTCATCAAGTCCTTTCAACAGGCACAAGCCCTCTCCGGAGGCAATCCATTCACATAAGCCCTTTCTACAGGCAAAACATCACTCCCAAGTCCTTTCTACAGGCACAAGCCCTCTCCGGAGGCAATCCATTCACATAAGCCCTTTCTACAGGCAAAACATCACTCCCATGTCCTTTCTACAGGCACAAGCCTTCTCCGGAGGCAATCCATTCACATAAGCCCTTTCTACAGGCAAACCGGTCATCAAGTCCTTTCCACAGGCACAAGCCCTCTCCGGAGGCAATCCATTCACATAATCCATTTCTATAGGCAAACCGGTCCTCAAGTCCTTTCCACAGGCACAAGCCCTCTCCGGAGGCAATCCATTCACATAATCCCTTTCTACAGGCAAAACAACACTCCCAAGTCCTTTCTACAGGCACAAGCCCACTCCGGAGGCAATCCATTCACATAAGCCCTTTCTACAGGCAAACTGGTCACCAAGTCCTTTCCACAGGCACAAGCCCTCTTCGGAGGCAATCCATTCACGTAAGCCCTTTCTACAAACAAAACATCACTCACAAGTCCTTTCTACAGGCACAAGCCCTCTCCGGAGGCAATCTAGTCATACAAGCCCTCGCTAGAGATCAAAAAGCCCTCCCAGAGAAGAACAGTGTCGCAATGGTGATCCTCTCATCTGAGGCGAGTGGAGCAAATAAAAGCCCTCGAAAGAGGCAGTGAGGTAACAAAAACCCTCTCCGGAGGCATTCGGGAACACTTTTTCATACACACTTCTTTAGAGTTCTTGCGGGAGCCATCGATCACGGTCTCTTCTAGTCGCCTCAATTCCTTCCAGGCAAGGAGCTTGAGTCGAGAGGGTCTGTAGACACCCCGATCCGTGACCCCGCAAGAACCCTAACAACCTCCGAAAATACTATTTTTAGAGTCCGGAACTCACCCGAACACCCGGAACTGCCCCGAAAGGGTTTGTTGGCCAAACAAACATATTTTTAAAGTGAAATGTCGCACGACAATCAAGTGTGTCGCACGACACTCACCCTTTATAGGGACATGTCGCGTGACAATCAACCCCACCACTCCACTTTCTGACTCATCAGTGGGTCAGAATCATCATTAAAGTGAAATGTCGCACGACAAACAAGTATGTTGCGCGACATATTGGCATTGTGGCACGACAATCACCCTTTATAGGGAACATGTCGCGCGATATACCACTTTCCTTCACTATAAATAGGCCAACACCTCCCAAGGATAGAGACAGCAACAAAAAACAGCAAAACAGCAGCTTAGGATTGAAGGTTTAGTTTATGATCTGATTTTCTGATCTTCCGTCAAGTATTTTCAATTATCGTCTTATTTCTGAAGAATTATCGAATCTATTCTCGACACTCAACGTGATCCGTCTCTGGAATCGAATTCTCGGAAATATCTGAAGAAGGAGAAGATTATTATCGCCAGAGATCTCTCTGCCGTATTATATTTCTTTCTTATTATTATTCTCGTCGGGAAGGTAAATAAAGTCTATTCTAGCATTAAACATTATATATCTGTATACTTGTTTTATTTCTGTTATTTTGTCCACGTTTTATTTGAATAAACTTATTGCTAAGTTACAAATAGTTTACTGTTTTCAAAATAAAAGACCCTGATAAAATCATTTGCAAAAAACTAGAAGAGTAAGTACATTATCATCCGGATAAAATTCTGTTTTCAAAACCCGGATTGATGAAACCTACTTAGGAATTCAAAACCCGGTATATCCTGTTTCTATAATAGACTGTGATATGTCTGGTAAAACTCCCTTCAAGAGTTCTGATTCCATATTAAATTAGTTCCAATACCAGATCCGAATCTTTCCAAAAGAAATCAAAACCCGGGAAAACCGTCTTTATCTGAGAAGTAATACGGGAAACTCTCTCTCTATAAAAAAATACTACAATGTTTGTCACATGTATTTACATCTTTTCAAAAATAAAATATTGGATCTTGGAACATAAAGGTTTTTCATACCCTTTCCCGTCTTCCCCAAAAATTAGGGTTATCATTCGAAAAGTAGTAGACTGTCAGTAAAAGCATCCAAGTTTTTCAACATGAAAATAAACATATAAGTCCACTAGAGACCGAAAGGGCGGAATGGGTGCTTAACACCTTCCCAAACCGTAATATAGTTTTCGAACCTTATAGAATCCTGGTTTCGCAGACAAACGTGTAAAGAAAGGCTTATCTGTAGCCTTTCCCCTTACACAACCTTTTTGTTCATTTTCTCGTAAAACGTACTGGCGACTCTGATGAACCCTCTTGTACCTAGAAATAGGATAGAGGGACACCCGATATGAATTATCAAAATACTCCAGTAAATAAAACGACGGAATCCTTTTCGACATTTCAGACGCCCAACGAACGGGGACGAGACCCGGGGGTCGCATTTACGGATTCTCACACTTATTAATGACAATGCTATCAAAAACATTAAAAAATTCTCCTAAAATTTTATAATCACTCATTCTACCCATAATTTTATCCCTTATAATTTCACTCCCTTTCTCACTCAAATTTCCCACCTCTTTAACCGGACAGATCTGTGTGATCGGGTCCAGTATTTGCTTTTCCTCAGTAATTGCCATGATTTGTGTCTCTTCAGTGAACAGATTTTGCATCATACCTACTATATCTTCCAACTCCTTTTCGTTTTTCTCATCCTGAAGCTTTATGTCATGACCCCGACCCTCGGTGTTGTGCATCTGGCTTTCTTTGTAGTATAGATCTTCAACATAAAAGATTTCAAAACCCAACACTCTATTACCTTTTGAATTGACCCATGGTTCTTGGAAACCACAAAATGAAAAATCTTCCCCCTTTTTTTATAAATAACCCATTGAGAGGGGTATTGATCCTTTCGCAACTCGAGTCATCCATGATTTCACCCTCTGTGTCGCATGGAAACCCAACACAGTGCATTGTCTTCCTTGCATATAGGGCTCGATCGGCTTAGCTATCCCGGCCTGTCTATCTCCCAATCCTCGGCTTGGCATATAGCCCATGGTATGCATCATTGCTATTACTTGCTCATTCAAAAACGGTATTGTTTCGGGTGGTAGGTATGTAATCTTCTGTGTGGTCAAGGCCTATACCCTCGGTTCATATTGGAAACCCCCTAACTTTACATCTTGGCTTCCTATGCCTAAGACTGTCGTGTTTTTAGGTATTATGGTTTTGTCACAATCACCATGTATCACGATAATTTCATCTCCTAGCGGGATCTTGATTTTCTGGTAGAAAGAGGACGGCAGTGCTCCCACAACATGTATCCAGGCGCGCCCAAGTAGAAGGTTAAAGCCTGACGGTATGTCGATGACCTAAAATTCCACCGGGAACTCGATTGGTCCAATCAACAAACACAATTTCACAAACCCCAAAATCGACCTTTTGGTATTGTCATAGGCCCTTACTGTCACTGGCGATTTTTCCAGACTATCTTCATCAAGTCCCAAAGCCTTAAAGGTTTTGAGTGGGCAAACATTTATGGTCACCCCGTTATCAATAAGCACTTTCGGAACTATCCTTCCCTTAGTTTCAATAGATATATGGAGAGCCTGCTCATGATTTCTCCCTAAAGGCGACAGGTCTTCATCTGAGAAAGACAAACTGTTCTGTAGGCCCAGAGTCCCAATCAAGGTTGTTAACTGTTCTGGAGTTGATTCTATAGGGACTATGGCTTCATCCATGTGCTTAAGGAAGGCTACTCAATGGGGTTTGGAAGATACTAATAACCCTTATCTGTGTTTTCTTCAGTTGTTCAACAACTTGGCTCTTTTCGGGCTGAGATGCTTCCTTCTTCCTGTCTTCCTTTCCCTTTTCTTAGGCTTGATAAACCTTCCCTGATCGGGTGAGCTGTTGTATCCATTTAGCCAAATTTTCTTTCTTGGCCATATCAGATCCTGCGGCTATCTTTGACTTTGACTAGTTAAAGCTGATCGTATCAACGTGTGCTTGAGTGATCTTTCTTGAAATGGACCACTTCTTACTGGGTGTATCTTGTCCAATCTTCACTTTTCTTTCCTGGTAACCCAAACTTTTCCGGTGTAGTTGGGTTTTTACAACAATAAGTTCGGCCATGCCCTGATTATTCTTGCCCAGCCCCTGTCTGGGTAGTATTTTCATTTCTTGCATCCACTTGCTAACGTGAGAATCATACATTGGTTTCTTCGCAACTTGCGGAGTTTCTTTCATCATATCTTGAAAAATGATTTTCAAGCTTTTTTCCTCTTCCTTTACCCTGCCCTGGCCTACACGGCCTTCAATGCGGTAAATTGTTACAGCCTTTCCTCCGTTCTCCTTTGTTGGCTTAATCAAGGAGATGGGATCGCATTCTTCTTTTTTCGCAAATACGACATTGACGACCCCTCCATGGTTAGGGAGCGGATTCTTCACAACATTTGGTGGCTCTGGGTCAGGGATTATTCCCTACTCGATTAGATCCTGAATGGTTTGTCTTAGGGCCATGCATCAGTCAATGCTTTGTCCTGGGCCTTGGTGATATTCGCAACGTTCGTTGGCCCTCCAGCCATTAGGGAGTGGATCCGGGGGAGCCCGGGGGGGCAGTGGTCGTATGATTCCACTCTTTTGTAGTGCAGCCAGGGTTTTTCTTAGTGAGGCTAGTAGACGTGTGAAATGTCAGTCCTTGCTTTTTCTCCAGGGCCCTTGGCCTTGGGCAGGTTCATGTTCTCGTGGATACTGGAAATTGCTTTTCTGATAAGACCCCAGATTCTGCTGAGACCACACTTGATTAATGGCAGAAGCAATTTTCTTGTACTGAGACGAGACTTTCTTAACCTCAGCGGCCTTTGCCAGTTCTTCTTCAGTTTCGTTGGCTACATGCATCAAAGCTTTGTATTTTTTGAAGTACTATCACCCCATGCCATTTCTGATTTCAGGCTTAAAATTCTTGACTATCAACCGTAATTGCTCTTCCTCAGGGACCCGATCGATCATTTGGGATGCCAACTCTCTCCATCGTGTGATAAAATCACTGACACTTTCACTTTCTCGCTGCTTAGCCATTTCAGAGAGACAATTATTCGTTTTTGGGTGCATCATTCTCTCCGACATTTCAACTTGGAATCTAAAAGAGAAAAGAGTTGTTGAGAAATAATTACACTTGCTTTTAAATTTTTTTTAAAAAATTTTGCACTACCTAATTTTGCCCACAAGAATATAAGAGAGAAGAACAAATGAGCGGAATTGAGATGAATTTACAATTCTTTTTAAATTATAATTTAGTATTTTTCTGAAGTACGTGACATTGATATTTATTTGTTAATGATTTACGTGCATGTTTGGTATTAATTTATAAAGAAAATATTAAGGTATAGAACATAGTTCAATGCAACAAAGCATAAACAACAAAAAACATACTTCTAATATGGTAAAAGAGAGAGCAATATCAACTAAAAAATTGTGCCATAATTCTATAATGAATACATTATTATTAATCATATGATCATTAAAATCTAATTGTTGCCAAAATCTGTCGATGCTTATTATCAGTGCATAATTTATATATTCTCCAGCATATGTATCGTATCTTCGCTTTGTGGGCTCCACATAAAACATCTATATATATATATATGATCTGAATCTGATACAGATTAGATTGTCCTTATTCTTTATCGACAAATTTTATAATCAAAATACTTAAAAATATTTTTAAATATAAATTTATCGTTAAAAATATAATCCATATACATACAGTCTGCACCATAATCATATATATATATATGATACTGGTGTTTGGTTTTATATAATTGTTTTCTTACATGTATCCGCAATTTGAGGCAAAGTTGTAAGCAATAATAGAGGTTGAACAAAATTTTCATGTTTTGTAATCATCAGTGACTATTACACCTTTCATAAATTAAAGATGCTCCAATACAGCGTACTTTATATTTTGGTCCGTCCATTATCAATCTCAATTAAATTATTGACCGCTTTTATTTAGGTGGGCGCTATTCGCACACCATTTTTTACTTGGTTTCACTCCAATGTTAAAAAAGTATTAAGTGTCTATTTGCACACCACTCCATCCTCCTTTTACCCAAGTATTATTTTCCCTAAAGTTAAAATTAACTTTTCTAATTACATATCATTAACTTATAATTACTTTGTAAAATTCAAATGGAATTAAATGTTTATTCACGTTTGATTTCTCCTCCAACCGATTGCCAAGTCAAACTCGTTGCACTCCCTTTTCCCTCTCCTCTTCTTGATCGAAATACATAAAAACTTCCATTCATTGAAGAAGATCAAGCACTAAAGCAACACTTTATGAAAGCAATCAAGAAAACTTAGACTCATGAATAGTAATTTGGACACCATAAAGCTCAAGAGGAAAGATAATGAAGAAGCTAAAGGTGATATACAAGAAAAGGGTAATGAATGAGAGGTATGCTTAATGTTTTGTATGTCATTGTGTTTATTTTTTTTCATATTTAAGCAATAAATACATACAGAACACTTTAAACATTGAACAGAGCATACATAACTTGAAATAAAGTGACAGTCGCTTGACATGGAGTGAAATATAATAGTTCATTCGTTGAAAATGTAGCGGAATAGGGTAATTTGTTGTCATTTTCACTCGCTGGACATCAGTAGACAGTCATAGCCTATAACTCGCTCCATGATAAGCGAGTATGATAGGTATAATTACCAGACATGTAGCGAATAGGACAAATTTGTTTCTAGGTGTTCATTAACTGAAAAAATTGCTTGGTAATTTGGTATTACAAGAGTTATAATTGGTTAATAAACTAATCTTCAAGTAATTCCATTATTTCAATATGTATATTGCATTGTAATTGTTGTGAAGCAAGTGTCGATGGTGGGGACTGACGCGAACCCGAATCGTCTTTCCTAGCCAGGCTAATGGATCCTCAACCCTTGAACTACAAACGTAGCAAGAACCTTGGAATACGTCGAAAAGATGGAAGATGGAACCTCAACCCAACGCTTAAAGAAGCGCGAACCTCGGTATAATGAATGACGCCACAATCTAGTGTGATTGCTAGATTGATAAGTCAAGAACAATTGAATTAATCAATTCAACATGTTCAACATGTTCTTAGAGAACACAAAGAGAAAACTCTCAATTTAATTAATCATCATAACTTTTTAATAAAACAATAATGTGCCTCCTTTAAATAGGAGAAACAAAACTAGAATCCTAATTCAAAAAGGAAACTAATTCCTACTTAGAAAAGGAAAATAATAACTCCTAGAATATTCCTAATGCAATAAGGAAATTAATAATAAATAATAAGGAAAATATTCAAAAAGGAAACTACTAATTCTAATTCCTAATTGAATAATGAGACTCAAGAAGCCCTATTAATTTAAAAACAATTTAAATTAATATCTTCTAGATTATTCCAATGGGACTCCTTGCCGTTTTAACCTCTTGAACTTCCACGCCCAGTCCTTAGGAACTCCATTAAATGTATGATTATCATTTAAGCTCCTTGCTTCAAGCATGTGAAATTCTATAAAATTCCATTTGAATTTCCATGCTCTATCCTTGTGATTCATCATGTGCGGATCATCATTTAGAATGCCACAAACCACCATGGTTGAATAGAAATTGAAGCTAGACCGGATCATATCATACCCCTCTTCTTCAAGAAGATTCGTCCTCGAATCTTTGCTAAGCTTTGTTTGATTCAACCCACATCTTCCAATTTGCAGCTTGGCCTTCTTTGACAAACGGAATTCATCGAACTTGAGGCTATGCTTCAACTCGATCATCTTTAGTTCATTGAAGAAACTTCCCGGCTGATAATTCGGATGGAAATCATACTTGTCCACACCAATGAAGTCTACATGCTCCACTTCATCAACTTCCAACTCCGGTTCTTTGGCTAGAATCTCTTCTCTTCCCTTTGCAAAGATCCTCCTCGCTTCCATGGCTGCCTTGGAAATTCCTTGATCTCCTCCGTAACTAATCTCCATATTTCTTTCACTCTCTATGGCTGCCATGCTATTCAACTCCCCCGCTAAATCCGGCTTACCTACAACACTCTCATAAAAGCAAAGAAACATAGTCTCATTCGTGCCAAGAGTGCACTTCTTGAGGTTAGCGATTAGCGCATCAAAATTCATCATAAGCAATTGACTAATCGATATGTAACAATTCAAACTACTATTGTTACATGACAATGTGATATTCCAATGATCAAAGCCTTTCAAAACAATTTTTCCCAAGAATGGCTCAAAATTTTGATTATTTAAACTCACAAAAGCATTATTCAAATTCACAGAGTTAGTTACCCATTCAAACAATCCACGCTCAGTTTTGAATCCCATAAGCTTCTTTGGGCAACAACTTTCCAATTCAAGTTCATCAACACCTTGCTTTAAAGCTTGCTGTCTATGTTCCAACTCAACTTTTCCTTGGTGTTGATCTCCAACGCCCTGCAAATAAGACACAATAGATATAGGCAAAACGGGATTAAAATTGTTAGTATTTGAAAATTCTTCCTCCGATTCACTCTTTTTTTCCTTAATCTCCCTCACTTCACTCAAGTCTTTTTCAAACTCATTCTCACTAGAGATCACTGAATTTTCTTTTTCTCTCTCTTTTACCTCAGCCTCTCTCTTTTCATTACTCTCTTTTATTTTTCTCTCTCCTTTCTTTTCATCTTCGCTCTCTTTCCTTTCCACTCCTTCACCATTTTTCTCTTGTTTTCGCGCACTCTCTCTCTTTTGATCACTCTCCTTTTGTAACTTCATTTGATCTTCATGAGCTTGCTTTGGTAGCAATGGAACAAGAGTAACGGTTCTCTCATTCATCTTGAAAGAGTATTTATTGGAAACGCCATTGTAATTGGCTTGCCTATCAAGTTGCCATTGTCGACCCAAAATCATGTGGCCAGCTTGCATTGGAACCACATCGCATAAAACTTCATCCTTGTACTTCCCAATGCCAAGAGAAATAAGCACTTGCTCATTCACCCTTATCACTCCATTATCATTCAGCCATTGCAACTTATAAGGACTCGGGTGCTTGAACGTAGGCAGATTCAACTTCTCAATCATTGTTGTGCTAGCAAAGTTTGAGTAAACTCCCCCATAAATTATCAAACTACACACCTTCTCTTGCACGAGGCATCTAGTTCGAAATATATTTGCTCGCACGCTTGGGTCACCACATTTAGCTAGCAATTCACCTTCTACGGCATGCTCTTCAATTTGGGTTGGCACAAAACTTTCCCTCCTCTTAAATTGCTCATAAGTTTTGGCAAACAGTTCGTTAAACTTAGAACAATCCTCATCATCAAAAAAGGAAGCCTTTTTCGTGCTACTACCCAAATTTTGTTTTCTCCTTTCCCCGTTAGGAGTTTCACTTAACCGTCTGCGCCGTCTAATTTCTAGATTTTTTACTCGCGCACTATCCCTTTTAAACTCCTCATCACGCCAACTTTGCTCAAAATTAAAATAAGACATTCTTGCGCTGCCAAAATAAGGATTAGTACAAAGAAATAAAAATTTCCTCACGCACTCCCTTACGTGTATCACTCAAGTATCACACATTTTTTTTTCTCTCGTGTTTGTCACTCAAGTAATAATAAACCTCACAATTTTTCTCCTTGGAACTTTTAAAACAAGTTGAACAATATGAATATATCGCAAGTACAACAATCCCCAACAACCAATCGCACACCCAACAATTAGATTGAGCGCCTTCACAATGATTAACTAAGGACTCAAGAAACCAAATTCTAGCAATATTAATGAGCCAAACGAATTTCTAGAATTGCTAGAATATTGCAAGCAGAATTTCAAAGAACAAACGAGCAATAAGTCCTAGTTTATAAAGCAATTCAAAGTTCCTATGGAGATCTAGAATTCCCAACACAATCCAATTTAAGAACGTATCTCCAATTAGAATGCCCCCAACTAGAATAAATATGCAATAAGGATCAACAAACCCAAACGAATGATTATGATTCGAAATTTTGTAGGGTTCAATGGGAATCTTCAATTTCAATAATAGCGCAAGAGTTCATAGCAATCAAAACCCTATTCCATAAAGCATAAAAAAAACTAGGTTTCTCGTTTCAACGATTCAACTTTCGTGTATTTTAATTCTAAACAACTCACCCTAAACAGAATAATCATTCTCGTTTCAACGATTCAACTTTCGTGTATTTTAATTCTAAACAACTCACCCTAAACAGAATAATCAATTTTTTTTTCATGCAATTTCGAAATTCAGTTTTTTTTTTTTTTTTTTTTTTTTCAGAAATCACTGTTCACGCGGCACTGTTCACGCGATACTATTCACGCGGCACTGTTCATCGAGTACTGTTCACGCAACTGTTCATCGTTACTGTTCACGCAACTGTTCACAGCACTATTCATCGTTACTGTTCACGCGTACTGTTCACGGTTACTGTTCATCCGAATAATTTTTTTTTTTTTTTTTTTTCAGAATCTATAAACCCTAACACAAATTTTTTGGAATAAGATTAACAAGAATGAAGGCCTAGGGTTTCAAGAATCTACTAAGAAATTGAAAGAACAAGAAACTAAGATAGAAAACCTGGATAAAAAAGTCTCCTCTGATACCAATGACGCGAACCCGAATCGTCTTTCCTAGCCAGGCTAATGGATCCTCAACCCTTGAACTACAAACGTAGCAAGAACCTTGGAATACGTCGAAAAGATGGAAGATGGAACCTCAACCCAACGCTTAAAGAAGCGCGAACCTCGGTATAATGAATGACGCCACAATCTAGTGTGATTGCTAGATTGATAAGTCAAGAACAATTGAATTAATCAATTCAACATGTTCAACATGTTCTTAGAGAACACAAAGAGAAAACTCTCAATTTAATTAATCATCATAACTTTTTAATAAAACAATAATGTGCCTCCTTTAAATAGAGAGAAACAAAACTAGAATCCTAATTCAAAAAGGAAACTAATTCCTACTTAGAAAAGGAAAATAATAACTCCTAGAATATTCCTAATGCAATAAGGAAATTAATAATAAATAATAAGGAAAATATTCAAAAAGGAAACTACTAATTCTAATTCCTAATTGAATAATGAGACTCAAGAAGCCCTATTAATTTAAAAACAATTTAAATTAATATCTTCTAGATTATTCCAATGGGACTCCTTGCCGTTTTAACCTCTTGAACTTCCACGCCCAGTCCTTAGGAACTCCATTAAATGTATGATTATCATTTAAGCTCCTTGCTTCAAGCATGTGAAATTCTATAAAATTCCATTTGAATTTCCATGCTCTATCCTTGTGATTCATCATGTGCGGATCATCATTTAGAATGCCACAAACCACCATGGTTGAATAGAAATTGAAGCTAGACCGGATCATATCAGGGACGACCAATCTTTAGAGGATATGATGTGTCTAGATGCAATTTATTGTGGTGAACATAAAGCTGATGTTAGTGAATATAAAGCGAAAGAGGAGGGGTAGCTGGTTCAAAGAATATTGCAAAGAAGAGAGAAAGCGCTACATAGTTTGGTTGGTCATCTGTATGCCGGAAGATTAAGTCAAGAAGAGAGAAGGGTCCTTGTAATATAGTCTTTTTTATACCTTTTTGTATGAATGACAACACTTTTACCCTCGTATGTGAAAGGTCCTTGCAATATAGTATTTTTTTATGCAAATATGTAACTTTTTGTCCCATAAAAAATGTTTGATACATTTCTTTTTTTGTATGAATAACAACATTTTGATCCTCACATGTGAAGGGTCATTATAATATAATTGCTTTTAAAGATACATTATTCGCTATTGTCGTAAGTGTGTTTGATTTACTTTTCACTTGGAACACAGCGTAAACCTCACTTACCAGATAACGGGCGAGAAAGTGAGCCTTACTCGCTTGACATCCGTATTCTGGTTACACCATAGTCACCCCATGTTTAGCGAGTAATATACTCGTTAGATATCAAGCTTAGTAAATTGCACAATAAGTTTTATTCATTCTAGGTGCACCCCAGCCACCCAATGTCTAGTGAGAAAGTAAGCCTTACTCGCTGGACATACGTCTTCTAGTTTCACCATATTCATTCAATGTCTAGTGAGTATTATCACTTTAGGACATGGGGTCAACAGATTCTTCTTCTAATACTAGTAATGTAAGTAAATTACTCTTCTTCTTCTTTGCAATAATTAGGATAATAAATTAGCAAGAAATAAATGATCAAAACATGCATAGCAGTATTTTTAATATCCAAAAATGGTATTTAATTAGATAGTGTAATACATTAAGCCTAATACATATACCAAATCCAAAGCAAATACATTAACAAAAAAGAAGTACCAAACATAATTGCATTAAGCCAAACGTAACTACATTTATATAAAAATAACTACTTTGTTTTCTTTGGTGGTGGGGCTTTGACTTTTCTGGAGGACCTGCATGCTGGCGAGGCTTCTATCATACTTGCAATCTCTGTTGGGGAATCCTCATGTCTTTTTTTCTCCTAGTCTCTGTCGGGGCATCCTCATTATCTTGCTCCGATTCAGTTTTCCTTACATCTTCGAGCATATTGTATGCCTCTTTCATATCATCTACAAATACAATGTGGACATCAAACAAAAGCAAAAGTCCTTTACTAAAAAAGGCACTTGGATAATACATCATAATGATAAGATAAATTACAGTAATATTCAAGTTATATTTTCATAAACTTAGGGTCCATTTGGTTGCATAAATTGCCTAATTTAAAATTATTTCACTTTTAATTAAGGAATTTATAAACATTCAATTCTAATTCATGGAGTATTCGGAATAAATAAATTAGAAATTCTGAAATTGATTTTGAATGAAAACATGTTCCAAACTCTAGGTTATTAAATTAGTCTATCCACAATTTTGAGTGGAAATAGCCACCAGCTTCTGGGTTTGGAGTTGGGGCTATCTCACAAGGGTCATATTGGGATTTTGAATTCTCAAGCCATAAATATTGGTTCACTAAATATTGGGGTTTGGAGTTTGGACCATTAACAACGCTATTATTCACATCCCCATCTTTGAATATGCAAGGAAAGCAAATGCAAGGAAACCATTATTAGGTCAAAATAGGTCAAAATGTGAAACTTACTTGGCTCGTGATGTTGGAGACGGAAGCTCAGAGATGATGAAGCTGAAGCTTAGGATGAAGACGAGCCGAGAATATGAAGAACGAGCGACTCTTCTAGTTGAGAGGGTGAGAGATGTTACCATGAATGAGAGAAATGACAGAGGAAATGGCGACTGTTGGTTTAAAAAGGGGGAGTGGGTCTTTTTTTAATTTTTTTTATAATTTAATTAACTTATTAATTAATGTATTTAATTAGTTAATTATTTTGTGTAATAGTGGGAGCGGTAGAAATGACTTTAGAGTGGAGAAGAGAAATTAAATTATCTTTTGGGGTGTTTATAAGAAGTGGTCTAAAATTAAGTAATTTTTGGTGTGTATTTAGCGGATGCCTTTATTTATGTTGTGACAATTTTTTAATTTTTTTTAAAGATTTCTTACTAGTGTCAATTAGTTTACCACAACTAGACACTACGGAATGATTTTTCCACATCAAACGAATACATGGCCGGTCCAAAAAGTCTTGTATGACAATGTTTTTCACAAAAAAATCTAACGAATGATATTTTTTTGGAAATAAGAGCCTAGTTTTGATTATTATTTTTAAATAAAAGCCTATTTATTAATTGTGTTTTAAAATGAGGATTTTGACCAAAATTATATTTTATACAAACTTAATTTTGCAATAAAAAAAAATTTAATGCAAAGTTGTTTCACATGATGTGCTTATATTTTTTAATAAGCATATTTATGTTTCACTCATAAAATTCTAAAACAATGTCAAATAAATCCAAATACATAATAATGTTTTTTGAAAAGAAGTAGTGCAAACTTAACTTTGTATAACTCCCAAAAAATAGTCATGCATATTTTATTAATAAATAAATTTTAAATATGTAATTTGTTGAAATTATTTTAAAGCACTGTCAATCAAACACGTATTTATAATAATATGCTAAAAAACATGTAATGCCAACTTAATTTTGAACAATTCCATAAAAAATATAATTTAAAAATCTATTACAAAGTTAACTTTGCACTCTTTTTATAGTTTGGTCAAATATAAGCCTTTAATTTATAAAAATATTATTCTCCGATTCTTTTGCAAAAAACTTTTCAAACAAGTCTCATTTTTCAATATCCCAAGACATATAAAAGTGCACTTCTATATTATAAAGTTCATTAAACACACAAAAAAGACTAACTTAAGTAACAAAACTTAAAGTATATTAATCCTTTTAACACTTAAATAATGAATTATTGAAATATAGTTTAAAATGTTTGTTAAGAGAATTATACTTTTATATTTAATTTGTAGTGTCAATGGTGTCCATATTTAAAGTTTGCCTTAGGGCCCGAAACTTCCGCACCGGTCCTGTATGAATAAAACAATGGACAAAACTGGAATTATTAAATTTATTGAAATATGTTTATATATGAGCACAATTATTTGTATAAATAGTATCACAAATACAATTAAATATCATAACCACAAATTTATAGCTGATATAATATACACGACAAAAATTTGCAACCTAACACGAAAGTGGCCAAAATGTTATAGTCAATATATGAGTAGATCTGGATGGTAGAGTGGGGTTTGCTTTAGGCATCCGGACAAATTGAAAAGTTGGATACCTTAAAAATGCAAATTATTTGAGGCATGAATTATTTGATTTTGGACGCTTTTAAGCCAACTAAATTGCATGTATAAAAAATTAGAACTCGGTCCTGAGTTTAGACATTTTTTTTAACAAGTGATAGGTAAATCCGATCAATCCGAGTGGTTCTTGGATAGAAAGGAATGGGTGGGGATTGAACATTGGTTGCCCTGTCAATTGCAACACTTTTACCACTTGACCTAGGGCTCTAATCTGAGTTTGAACAATTTTAAGATGCTTACATATTTTTTAAAAGACGTGGTTCCTAGAAGATACTATTTGCCAAATTGTATCTCCGAACCACAATTAATATATCTCTTGCCTGATTGCAGTCAACATTTTATGGTTTTAACAAGTAATTGTTAATTCAGGATCTCAAATTAGATAGTATGTCTTTGTTGTAGAAATGAGCGATACTAATTGTAGTTGAGACACATGGTTGCAGTCAGGGATCGTATCCTTAAAAAAAAGCAAGGAACAACTCTTAAAACCCCGTTATATGTCTGGATTCCTTGTACATACTTATTGCAAACATTAATTACATTAACTACTTACTACAGTTTATGAGATGGATGATTTACCAATTTTAGCACATTGTAATAAAGATACAAATATCATGAATACATTTTTTTGTCCTTTCCCAAGATGAAGATTAGGATGGTACTATTACTAAAGTAATTATTTTTCTTGTCAAATTAATATACAACTTTAAAAGTATATAATACAACTTTTCAAAGTACCTGAGGATGCTTAAAAATAAATGGCCGACTAGAACCTTATCTTATAAATATGGTCGGGCAAACCCCTCATCCCAAACATGCGGACCAGTTGTTATAAAGCCTTGTCGAAATCTCAACTAGAAGGCGGTTAGGAATACTGATCAATAAGGAAAAGATTTCAAATTTGAATATGACAGAAGGATTATCAAGATCCCTTGAGTTAAAGAAGTGCCACTGGTAAACTCTTAAATTGTAGGAGTTATCATCTCGCATATCTTTACCTTAGTTGTATTTGTTTCCCAATCAAACATTAACATATACAAACTTGTAAACCCTAATCCTATGCATTATAAATTAGAGAGGGACATCCCCATATAAGGGAATTCCACACACAAATCTCTCAGTCCCTGTAGCCAAATTGTTGTACTCATTAATTATTCAACATAGTATAAGGAAAGTCAACCCCAAGGGTGGACATATTCTAAACATACTATCCATTGAAGGGAACCATCTTATAACGAAAAATATCTCTTTCTTGTGTGCGGTTTTTATTTTCCCTTTATAGAAATTTTTTATGCTTTAGCGCATTCCATCATTATTGTGTCCAATTAATCCACGAATTTGTTAACTGCACAATTGGCACAGTTTATAGGAAATGGCCGCATCATAATTCAGATATTCTTTAGCTTTTCCAAGCCATGTACAACCATTTCTAGGAACATGGCCTAAACCAGGAACCAAGCCAACAACAGCCTCTAATGCAACCACCAAGCCAACAACAGCCTCTAATGCAACCACCAAGCCATGAATTGGTCCTAATGTCAATGACCCCACCACCTAGGATGCCAGCAGAAAATGCAGCTCCACACGGTGGTCAATTTGCCCATGGGGATTTAAATCCCAACTACATGGAGAATGGCAACACTGCTATTGACTCTCAAAGTCAAATCAAAAGGCTCCAAGAATAAAATCATGCCCCTGTCGACATCATTAAGGCCTTATATAGCTAAGATCAACACTCTGATGGTGAGAAACACAATTCTTATGCCTCCTCGACTTGAGTGAGGGAGATGCTAAGAAAATGTGAGGAAGACCAAGCAGGAAGAGCTGGGAGGGCCTTCAGGCCAAGTCTTATTTGATCAGACTAGCTGGTAATGTGTTTTGTCACCTTAGATGATAGGATATTGGTCGAGAAGGGGCACAAAATAAAAACTTGGAGGAAGGCAACCTTGGAGATATGATCCGTGGCGAGGTGGGCGATAAAATGATTGGCTCAAGGATAAGAAACATGAAGGACCTGGCTAGGAAGGCCCTAGGAGAAGAGAAATGGTATCCTTTCACTAGGAGCATTGCTGAAGCTTCACCCCCTAAGAAATTCAGCTCCCCTACGTTTAAAGTTTATAATCCATATTCATGGTACATTGGAATATATACTTGTACTATGTGTTGCTTGCTGTATATATATTGAATTGTTGATGAATTGCTATATGTATATTACATGTACTATGTTAATGGGAAACACTTATTTTTAAAGCTTAATAGATATATGTCGGATACGATACATGTCACATAGTAATACATGACAAGTATTTGTTCTAAAAGTTTGTTTGGGGAAACTTTGCTCTCAAAACTACAAACTAAGTCCATGGATAGATGAGAGTTAGTTATAAAGAGTTTCTTGAGGATTAGCTATAAGGTTTTAAGAGGATAAGATATGCTTAGTGCATTTTTTGATGTTATTTGCTTTGCATGTTTCTTATTTGTTATGCTTAGTTGCTTTCCATCCTCATTTCTTTAAAGATTCCTGTGATAAGAATGTGGAGACCTCGAGAGGAGGATTTGTCAAGGAGGAGAAAGATGAAAATGGGAGAATGCTTACTTGAGGGGGAGTAGTTAAAGTTCGAATATTTTAAGGAATGAGAGAAGTGGAATTAAAGAATTAAACTTGAGCTTTAATGTAATATTATGTTAAAGTAGACTTGTGTAAAATATTTTTAAAAAGTGGTTTTTTTATACTGATTTGATGTAGAGACTATTTGTCTAATAAAATGGTTTTCCTATTCACAAGCTGGAAATGTTGATTTTGCAGACTTCGCATACTAAAATTTTTATATAAGACATTAATAGGACACGTTTTCAATAATGTTTTTGAATTAATGTAACTTTACACCCGCCATCTGCGTACAACACCGTGATTAATCAAATCCCGGAGGTTTAAACATCTTAATAGGATTCGGGGCGTTACATAATTGGACAGTTAGTGCTGCTCTCGTACGTGATGATGCCGTCATTCATAAGCCGATTTACTACATTAGCAAATCACTAGTGGGAGTTGAATTGAATTGCCTCTCCATGGAGAAACTTGTACTCGCGCGCTTTCATTACAATATCTTAAAAACATTGTGATTATTTTGTTGCCCACCCTAGCAAATTATTGACTTCCATTCCAGTCAAAGCGTCATTTGGATAAGCAGATTTATTTGGCATAATTGAGACGTGGTTTATTGAACTGAATCGATTCCACAACAAAAACTGGCCAAGAACGACCATTAAGGACCAATATTAAGATATTCCATTACTAAATTCAATGATCTTAGTATAGTTGCAACAGCCAACCTCCTGCCTGCTCCAACTGCGGGCAAGATGAGATAATGCAAGAACTAGTGGAAAGCTAAACAAGAACTCAGTGTGAACAACTAAAAAAAGCAATAATTTTCAACAATGTACCTTATTTATAAATGGGCTTGTCGTGAAAAGTGGGTCTAGAGTTGGCATTATATTAAAAATACCAAAGGGGTCAATTATAAAGCAAGTTGTTTAACTGGGATTCAAAGCCTCCAACAATGAAACCGAGTACGAAGCTCTCATTCTAAGTTTGAAAAAAGCAAGGCTCCATAGCACCAAGAATTTGGTAATACATTGTGACTCATAGATGGTGGCCACCCAACTCACAAGGGAATACGCTGCATAAAATGAAAGGATGGAGGCCTACATCAAAATTGGCTCAAAAATTGTTCCCCAATGCCAATAATAGTCACACAAACGCTTTAGCTACTCTGGCTTCTGACATGGAGTCAAAATTAAATAGAACCATTATGGTAAAGTTTCTACAAAGACTAAATATAAAGGCTGAGCATAATGTAATTAACTATTTGGAGGCCAACCTTGGAGGAAGCTAGAGGGGTATCCTTATGTAGTACCTAACGGATAGAACCTTGCCAAAAGATATCAACAAAGCCTATAGAGTCAAGGCCCAATCGTCTTGATATTGGCTATCCCCCGATCAAATACTTTACAAGAGCTCATATGGAGGGGTAACATCATCTAGTACCTAACGGATAAAACCCTGCCAGAAGACATCATCAAAGCCTATAGGGTCAAGGCCCAATCGTCTCGGTATTGGCTATCCCCCGATCAAGTACTTTACAAGAGCTCATATTCGGATCCCTATCTGAGGTGTGTCCATCGAAGGAGAGTGCAAGAAGTCATTATAAAAAGGAAAATGGGTACAAGAGCTACCCTCTGTATTATGGGCTTTCTGCACTAGCCCAAGAAGATTAACAGGTGAAACGCCGTTCTCCATCTCATATAAGATAGAAGTAGTCATTCCATTGAAGGTTTTCCTACCAACTTACAGGACGGCTTAAGTAGAGGCTGGGGCAACGATGCAACCCTGGAGAAAGCTTTGGACATTGCAGAAGAAAAAAGATAAACTGCACTTATACGGCTAGCCAATTATCAACATGCAATCTCGAAACGAAGACAAGGACACATAAATGAGTTCCAAGTTAGAGATTTCAATCTAAGGAAGTCACTAGGAATGTCTTGAAGCCTAAGGAATGTAAGCTCAGCTAAAATTGGGAAGGGTCGTATATATAGAGTCACCACGGCTATATCAATTGGGGCGTACTATTTAAAATGTAATACCCCGTATTTTTTTTAAATTAAATTATATTAGCTTATTTATACCCAAGTGAGTGATCGTTTGGTGATTCGGGTGGTTCGAATCGATTTTGGTTGATAAATAGGAAGATTTGGTTCTTCGTGAATCGTTAATTCTAGCTATCTTTGAGCTGTCGTAATTTTTTTGTTATTTATCCGATTAAGATTTCGTTCACATGGGTGCCTAGTATTTGTATCATTATACAACTTTTGTGTTTTGACCGGAAGCTAATTCACACTCCTTGTGGGTCAAAACAAGGCGCAAAGTAGGCCCATTGCAAAATTCTGGTCATTCGGTAGCGTTTTGGCAAAGCACTGTCTTCGGAGAATTTTTGGGAAAAATATATTTAGAATTTGGTAAACATTTCTCTTAGAAAGTTGTAGATCTTTGAAATACCTTTCCATGAACATAAAGAATGTCTCAATTAGAATTCTGAGTCAAAAGTTATGGCCAAAACAAAAATAGTGCTCCAGAGTCAAAAAAAATGGCGCGCGGACCGGTCTTGCCTTTTCCCAAACCGGTCCAGCCTTTAAAAAACACCAAATTTTCACCCCGCGGACCGGTCTAAGGGTTTTTGCATACCGGTCCGCACGTCTACTATAGCAACCAACTTAAAATGGATTAAAGCTCGTTTTTCACCCATTTTCACCCATTTTTCAACCTAGACACAACCACACACCTCTAGAGAGTTCCAAAAGGTTCTAGAGAGAGAAAGAGAGAGATTCTTACGCATCTCTCATCCCCAATCAAGGATTGAAGCTTGGAATTACCCGAATCCTCTTCTCCATCGCTATACATCATCTTTAATATTGGTTTCTCTCCATGGGAGTTTAAGTGTGAAGCTTTGGCCATGTGAATTGGGGTTTGTACTCCACCAATTCGAGGGCCCTACTATTCTAGGAGCGTGGCGATGCGAGGATTATAGGATTTCGTCGAGCGGCCTCGATTATCATATTTTCTTCTTTCCTTTGCTTTACAAATTGAGGTAGGGGTTTATATGACTTCAAAACTCAATTATATAAGTTTAAATATTTTCTAAACTTGATATTATGATTATATTCAACCATAAAGGAATAATTTTATGCATATATGTTAAATATAAAAGATGTATTAATTGAATATCATGATTCATGTACGCTTGTACTGTGATTTCACGAAGTGAAGCCATATACGCCATTTACACCGGATAAACATGTATTACTCGAATCATATGAGATATTCCTTGGATGTGTGGATGTTATATGTTGATAAATTGATTTGTTGATGGATTATACACTCCAAGTAATACAGATTGAGCTTTGTTGAAGTGTATATGGCATAAATTGTTTCAAATATGCATTCATTAGCATGTCATGCATGTTTTAACTATGAATTCATTAACGGAGCAATATATGCCATCTAAACTCGATATTCCCGTATTTCTTGGATTGTAAGGATGTTCTTTGGGAGTACATGTATTGATTTGGTAAGCACATCTCGGAGAATGGCTAATTATATACCAAGGATCACGGGTATGTGTTTATTGAAAGTTTACATGGCATATATCATTGTAAGCTCCCATGTGAGGCATAAATAGCATGTTATGCATTATATTTGTGTCAACCGAAACCTTGGAGATCCTTCAGCAAGCTTGGATCATTCTTATGGCCTATCGTATAGGCGCATATCTCTTATCATTATGTCGGGAGCTTCTTATGATTATTGTATCATTTTGGATGTGACATGATACTGATATGGATTCGGATATGATTCTGTTCTGGATATGATATGATCCTGATATGAAACCGGATATGATTCTATTGTGGCCCTTCGATTGTGAAGGGATGATGTATTGATCTGTGCCTACCGGGATGGAAAATAAGTAGGGCCTGGTGCCCTTGGGTTGAAAATCCCTAAACCTCCGTAGGGCAGCAATGCATCGGTTGTCTAGAGCCAGCGTGAGTAGCCCGAAAATCTAGACAACGGTAAGGCACTGATGGTTCTATGGTTATGTTACTATTGGTGGACGTGTGGTCAAAATTGATTATGATCGAATGATATAGCCTGAGGCCGATGGGCCAATTTATGATTATTGTCGGATTTTCCCTCGGGCGGTCAGGCCCTTGCTATACTCCGGCTCGGTATGGATATATTCTGGCTACGTGGCTCTGAGGTTTACACAAGGGAGGTAACTTGCATATGCATGAGCACGTATAGTTTCATATGATGATAGTTTTAAAACTAAAGCATTTGTTATAATATGAATTGTTGTTGAACTGTAGATTGTATTCTCGTTATGTTATTCCCTGCTTTTCCCCCCTACTGAGCTGTGTGCTCACCCCGTGTTTTATTTACGATTACAGGTACACAGGGGGCGAACGATGGTAACGGGACTATGGGTTCGGGAACGAATTAGATGGCTCTGATACAAATTCATCTTTTTTTTATGTACATGCTATCTCGGGAAGCCACGGCTAGCCCAAAGTGTTATCTACTGACTTGTACCTTCTTAGTTTGGTTTTGTATATTGGTTACATGTATGCATGATTTTATACAGTATTATCCTCTTCTAGCTTACGGATTGACATGTGGGATGTTTACTGTTTGAATTTCTTTATGTATTTTCATATATACCCATTTTAGTCAATCTAAGATGGGTTAGTAGCACTTCAGGTCTTAATTACGGGTGTTGTCCTGTAGATTAAGGTGGGGGTGTTACATAAAAGATATAGAAAGCTGCTGAATTCTCAATCCATGTAACATCTTAAACCTTAAAAGATATTATCACTAGTTTGCAATAAGGCTAGAAAATGCAAGGCCAATTATTGTCTTTGCGCCATCATTGCTCCATCAATAAATATTTTAGACTTTCATGCAACTAATTCTTGTTACTATAATCCAAATTTTAAAACTTTAAATGGTAACTTTTACTCATGAAGTTACCTTAAACGGAGTTGTAAGGTATAGTTTGAACTCACCCAAGGTCAATGGCCAAGGCCGAGCTTATAAGTGTTAAACTCATGTAAAAAGGTTGTGAAATCATGAGCATTGGGCAAGTTCCCAAGCTCAATCAAATGTGTTTTTAGAATTGCATAAATTCCAACTTCTTCAAGTTACATAGGTCG
The DNA here is from genome assembly GCA_021464415.1 of Lonicera japonica. Classification (NCBI taxonomy): domain Eukaryota; kingdom Viridiplantae; phylum Streptophyta; class Magnoliopsida; order Dipsacales; family Caprifoliaceae; genus Lonicera; species Lonicera japonica. The sequence goes on from CM038468.1 coordinate 17,809,840, forward strand.
ATTTTAACAACCACTATAGAGATCAAACGAGTGCTAAACTTTCTTAAGTTGCAAACAAACCCCTTTTGGTGCGACTTGCACATGGGATCTGATTGGGCGCTTCTCCGACTTGTTTATTGTCATTTTTAATATAATTCAAAAACTATTTCTATGCTAAAAAAATGGGATTGAGATGTATTTATCTTTACTTTTAGTTAAAAAAAATAAATTTGGAAGTTCGTACAATGATATTTATTTGATGATGCTGTACATGTTTAATCTAAATTTATATAAAGAAAATGTTAAAGTACGGAACATTGTTCAATGCAACACGGTATAAACACTGAAAGACAGACTTTTGTATGGTCAAACAAAGAGCAATATCAAGTAAAAAATTGGGCCATAATTCTTTAGTGAATACATTTTTAACCACATGATTATTAAAACCTAATTGTTGCCGTAATTTATTCTCCGACACATATTTGAAAAGTCCAGATCTGGTATAGCTTGGATCGTCCCCATATAAATATGTCATTTTCCAAAAAAAAATCATCAATAAAATATTTGAAAATGTTTTCAACAACATAAATTTATCGTTAAAAGTGCAATATGTATATAAACGGACAAACGGTTTGCATCAGATCCTTGTATGTGACACTGATATTTGGTTTTATATTATTTGTTTTATAATCATTAGTGACATATACATTTTACAAATTAAAGATTCTCCAACATGACGTACGTTACATTCCAATCTTTTCAATAATATATTATTTAATATATTACATCTTTTGATTAAGGTATTGTTTGCTTTTATTTAAATCGTAAAAATTTTATTTTTCTTGAAAATATTTCTCACTAAAGAGAATTAGTTTAACACACTATCCTAGACAATATGGAATTAGTATTTTATCTCATCAAAAGACTCGATCCGTATATCATATATGATATCACAGTGCTCTCCATGTTTTTTATTATCATCATCCCTTCTCAGTATTTCTTTCATACATGTGTTTCATTAGATTTCATATAATTCTCTTAACTAATAATCACGATATTAGTAATTGTTATATATATATATATATTATAATATTGAAAATAGAAAAGCAAAATGGTAGGTACTTTTCATCATAAGTTATAATGGATTCCTCTTTAATTTTGCACAATTTTGTTGTATTTAGGGTTAATCGTTAAATATTGTTATATTAATTATGTAATGACCGAGTACCACTACCACGTGACGTGTGGATATTGCAGATCGAGTCTGTGCGGCTAACAGTAAGTCGAAATAGCTAGATGCGGCTAGCTAGAGCCGAAATTGATTGTGTGTGACTCCGGCTTAACGAGGACATTAGGGATTTAACGGAGGCAGATTGTAACAACCCAAAATATAGCACATTGATAGTATAATGTGATGGTCCTTGATATATATGAGGGTGCAATGACCCTAATTGACAACTTGGACCGGCATTTTGAAAGAGAACCCGAGTGGTTACAAATTGTATATATATGATGATTAATGTGATAAACACTTAATATTGTTACTAATTTATTGTAAACAATGGTGTAGTGTAACTTATTATGATACACATGCAAGTTTTGAAAAAAAAAATTCAAGTTGAATAATTGATCTTTTTAACATCTTGTAATTAAAATTTTAAATTAGCGGATAATAGAAAGTACCAACATTCCACTACTCTTGAAAATATAACATTATTTGTAATACTCATTATATATTAATATCGAAAAAATATTATTGTTAAAATTGAAATAGTTACTGCATAATAAATAATTCATACTTAAGTTATTGTTATGTATTATATATTATATTGTATTATAATAAAGTTATCTTTGTACTTGTATGGTATCTATTTTTAGCATGTGAAAAAACATTCTATATATATTAATTTGGTCATGTTAATATGTGTTCTAAGGATACATGTTAAATATTTATTTTTTTAAAATAATTAACTCCCAACATGAATTAAATATGGCATAGATTCTCATAAAAGATTTTATTATTTTTATTTATAATAATTTTAACATGTTCCCCTAGGGCACATGCTATCATTTTCCATTTTTTATAGCTAATCCAAGAAATTAAGGAAAAAAAACAAAAAAAGGAGGATATAGTTGAAGTCTAGCTTGAGGCCCATCAATGCCTACAAATGGACCTTTAAACAAACTTTTGGTGCAAATAAAATATCCGCTAAAGACGGGCTCAAATCTAAGCGTTTTTTGTGAATACTTAAATTGTTTAATATTTGAGTTTAAATATAGATGTTTGGTGTTTCATTACATAATTTCTCATAAAAATAAATTTCTTTATCCAACTTAGTTTTGTGTCATTTTTGAAATAATTCAAAAACTACCTCTATGCTAAAAGAGTGCTTTTCATACAAAGTTGAAAAATGATTAACAAAATAAAAACAACTTACTTTTATTAAAATTTGGAAAATTATTGAATTGATGAATAATTTTTATGAGTAACCGAAAAATAGAATAAATGATTGCGAGATGTTGTTTTACCTATTTAGTTTGCGAGAGATTTTAATTCTTTGGGTAATTGAAAAGAAAAAAAATGTAAAATGTTTCACCAAATCATTTAGCTATTTAATTTTTTTTTGTTTCAATGAAAAATAGCTAAATTTTTGTTTTCTACTAAACTATTTTCATATCAAAAAGTTTCATGGAAATTAAATGCTTTTCATGTAAGTTATCCACCATTAAAGTTCAAATTTTACCCAAAAAGAAAACAACTAAAACGGGGAAGTTATTGCTATCGCAAAAGCGGAAATTGAATTCTTTGTGCACGTCAAATTAATAGTGTATTAATGTGTTTCCTAATATATTAATACTTTTTCTGTTCATACTGAATATTAAAAACTTACCTGGTGTTTGGTTCATATTTTAAAATCTATGGTTTTATTTTTCTACTCAAAGTCAATTTTAGTTTACACTTTCCAAAATTTATGTTATTTTACTTTCTTTCTCGTAATATTTTTGAAACACTATAGCCCTATTTAGTGGATATTTTTTTTTACAAAATTTTAAAAATTCAACTTAAAATCAACTTTACTTTTACACTTCTCAAAATTTATTTAACTTTATTTTCTCTCTCTAAAAATACTTTTAAAACACTATAACTTTAAATCCAAAAATCAAAATTAGATAAAAAAAATATATATTTGAAACCTACTCGTTGAGATCTATAAAATAAGATCCATTGTGACTATTTTTTGAAATTTTTTTATAAGATTTTTTAGTTGGTTAAAAAAAACTCAAACAAAAACCAAATTCACTTTTCAACATACTTCCAAATTCTACCAAACACTATATTTTAAAAACTCAACTCAAAATATCAACCAAACATCACTTATAGCTTTAAATCCAAAAATCGGAATTAGATAAAAAAAAACATATATTTGAAATCTACTCATCGAAATCTATAAAATAAGATCCATTGTGACTATTTTTACAGTTTTTTTCATGAGGTTTTTTTTAATTGGTTGAAAAAAAACTCCAACAAAAATTAAATTCACTTTTCAACCTACTTTTATGCTTCCCAAAAAATCAACTCAAAAACTCAATTTAAAACATCAACCAACTAACCTATTATGTGCGTTTAATTGCAAGTATGGAATTTGTATGGAAAGAAAAATAGTTCTAGGCAATTGAATTGCCTACAATTGAGTTGCATGGATGTCAATTAAATGTGTTTGATCACCTTAATTTTCTACCCGAAAAATAATTGTTGTATTATGTCATTTTTAATGTAGAAAAAAATATTATTATTTTTTTATATAATTCTATAGTTATGATAGATATTGATTAGTATATTTTAAATATTAAATTTTTTATTTTAAGTTATGCCATTTTAAATGTAAAAAATAGGTAACACTTTGTCTTGAAATTTGTGCAAGTAACCTAGAAAACAAAAACATCCCCCCCCCCTCCCGAATAAAATAATTTCAAGCTTTTGGTGAAAAAAATCTCATGATTGCCAAAAAAAATGGAATTTGACCACCTAAAAAATTTTGACAATCAAAGTACTAAAAGTAGCAACTTAGGTGAAAAATTATGGCAATCAAACACACCCTTAGTGTTCTAATTATGTTTGTTGCGCGCCTCTATATGTTATAATTTATCATTAATAAATGATTCATGTTTATATTAGAGATGCATCTAGTAGAAGAAGGGGGTCCATCATCCAGTTTTTCCCTTTAGTGGGTAAAATGCAAAGAGTGTTAGTTAAGGAAAATTTACTGATCTATATACTGTTAACGATACTAAGAAAACAAACAAAAAATGTTAATATTACTAAATAAATTAGTCTTAATATTACTAATTGTCATATTGTTTCAATAATGAATATAACAATATATATTATATTTTATAAGTATAAAGTTTCAATAAATATATTTTTTTTTATCCCACCCTTACATCGTATGGGGCTTATGAAAGAGATATGTCCTAGGACTATTCATAGATTATGATTTGTACTTGGATATCTTATGCTTATTTCAATTAATAAAGTTTATTTCATTTTACTTTATATTCTTTAATAAATAATATATATTAATACTAGTTCGTCAAGTATGTGACTTGATTGTGGGATGCTAGTAATGTTATAATAATATTATTTAATTGTCCCTAATCATTTATCAATAATCTAGGATCACATTGATATAATGATTAGATTATGGGTCAGTTGATGGCTATGTTCCACAAGTCATGGATATGGAGATATCAAGCTGAACACACTGATACTTGTTAGGGAACAAAGTATTGGACCAACCCGTTTTGGGGACACTGCGAGGAGTGTTATATAATGTCATCAGTGATGTTCCCCATTAATGATATCGTATTATCCTTAGACCTGAGATCGTCACGGTTACCAACATAGGAATTAGCATGCCAGGCATCATCAAACGTTGCTCTTGACAGGGTAATTATAAAGATGATGATCAAGCATACTATAAACTATGTAGAGGTATGTACGTGGTTAATCAAGATGGGATTTGTCACTCTCATTTAATGAGAGAGATATCTTTGGGCCCCTTGATAAGTGTAATTAATATTTGCATGGCCATGCACAAATGAGGTGTCATTTGTATTAGATTAATTATACTTAGAGATCAAGAAATAAAGATTGAACTATAAAAGGATGACACTTGCCTAGTCTTGTGTTCAATCAAGATATCGGTTGACAAAAGGAGTTAATATGTCGAACATCAATTTAAGGTTGTGTCGTTTTGACCTTTATACCCTTTGGGTAGTAGTAATGTTTTACTAGAGACCGCTTACTATTTGTATAATAAAACGGGCTTTTAATTATACTGCCAAAGGGTATAAACCTACAGGGTCGCACACCAAAACGAGTTGGATCAAAACGAATTGAAAACGGGCCAAGTTGGACTTAGGCCCAATTCATTTTGTTGCTTAGGGTTTCTCACTAGGGTTCCCCTTAAAAAGGGAACCGTTGTTCACTCACTAGGGTTCCCCTTTAAAAGGGAACCGTTGTTCTTCTTGGCCGTTTATGTGAGACAGAGAGGCAGAAAATGAAATAGCGGTAAGAACCCTAAAGGCGCTAGTACACCAAGCAAGGATCTGATCTCGTTCGTGTGTGCATACCGTAGAGGCGTTGTATTTTCGACGCTAGAACGACAACAACAGAAGGTTCTATCCACCGTATTCATCACTTTCAATCCGAAATCTCATACAAGGTATGTCTCTTATCGATTTTTATTGAACAGTATAGATCCTAGGGTTTAAAGATTAGTGCGTAAAATATTGTATGTGATGCATGTTTACTGCCCTAATTCCCTACAGCTTAAACTTGTTATGTATTAATCATGGACCTAAAATATTTTGTTTTAATTTGGCTATTATCAAAACCAAGCGAAAAAAGCATTTCAATAATTAAAATTTATCAAAATTTTTGAAGTAGTAAAATAACAACTAAATCAAAATATATTATATATGCATATATATATATATTCTTGATGTCTTACACATCAAGAAAAACCAAATCACAGCGGATTAATTATAACAATCCTCCTCAAGATTTCGCAATTAGAATACGCTGGTTATAAATAATGTATTGATAGCATGGGACAATGGTGTTAAGTTTGATAAAGAATGGTATATTTGTCATTGTGTTGACCCCATTAACACCAAACTCTTGTTCTCCATCCTATAGAAGAAGATGGTCCACGTCGAGTTTTTCCCTTTAGTGGGTAAAATCTAAAAGAGTGTTAGTTAATGAAAATTTATTGCAATAAACTCTCACTTATTTATCTGAAGTTTAAAATTATATGAATAGCCACTTTGGTTATTAAAGTTTACACAAAGACCCCTAATACTATAAAAAAAAAATCCGAAGGGGCATCTGATCCTCCTTGCCCTATGGTGTGCTCTATGGTGTGTACACCTGTAACGAGTCAAAATATCCCACATTGGTAGCGTAATTAGAAGATTCTTGGTATGTATTTGCGTTTAATGAGTCCAATTTATAACTTGGGTCAATCATTTTGGGAGAGAATTAAGGTGATTACATATGGTTACAAGTATTAAGTCCAATTCAAAAACCAACCGAACGGACCGAACCTATCCAAATCGATTTGTAAAATCCCGAACCAAACAAAAAAAAAAGCCGAAACCAATTAGTTTGGTTCGGGTTCAAGGCTAGCTATTCCAAAATTGAACCAAACTAAACCGAACCAAATTATATACGAGAAAATGAAGTATGTTAATATATATTATAAGGGCACACATTAAGTATACTATGATACAAAAAAAAAAGAAGAGATTTTTATAAGAATATGTTCCTTATTTATTGCATGTTGTGATCATATTAAAAAAAAGAAGTCATTAATGGATGCCCTTATTATTGAATTAATTACATAATGCTAAGATTTTTTTTATCATATACATGATGATAAGATAATTAATCATTTTATTTAATATATTTTATTCTTGTAAATGTACAAATAAAATAGTAATTAAATAGATAACATGGTTTCTATATGTTTACTCATTGTTTCTAGAAAACCATGACTATAATTAGAATCTGAACCAATCTTACATTGCAATTAGTGTTCCATGGTTATGTTAAATTTATTTAGAAAAAACAAAATATGTTAAAACCAAATAAAACCAAATCAAAAATTTTGGTTTGAGTTTTGATTTAGAAGATTTAGAAACCGAAACCGAAATGAACCGAAACTGAATTTTTACATTTGGTTTAAGTTTGGGGTACCCTAGTTTCTACCCCGACCGAAACAGAAAACACCCTACATATGGTATCAGAGCGAATTCAAGACTACTACTACGTGATGTGGGATATGGTTGGCCGTGTTTGTGCGGATAATAGCAAGTCAAAATCGCTGGATGTAGCTAGCTAAAGCTGAGATTTATTTTTTAACTACGACGACCCAATAAGAACATCAGTGATTTAATGAGAGGGGGGGAGATTGTAATGACCAAAATTATCCCACATCATTAATGTAATGAGAAGGTTCTTGATATATATATATATATATGAGGATTCAATGAATCTAATTTACAACTTAGGCTAGCCATTCTGGGGGAGAGTCCAGGTGTTTACAACACCCCTATATATACTTATAAAGACAAAATTGCAAGAGCATAACCCAACAGGCCATTTGCATTATATCATGCACCGAGCCAAGTGGAGCATGCATGAAGGAGTCAAATACTTTATTTTATTCATTTTTCAAGTGGCCGGACCATCGTGGACTTGAAACGGCGATTTCACCATTGACGTAAATTATCGCACATACATTCCAAATCAAATTGGCCGGAGATCAACAATAGATTTGTTTCTGGTGCATCATTTTCTCTCCCACATTCCAACGTGAAATCTAAGAGAGAGAGAGAGAGAATCGATTATTCGTTTTTGAGTGCATCATTCTCTCCCACATTTCAGCCTAAAAATTTGAAAGAGAGAGAAGTTGTTGAGATGCAATTACAATTGTTTTTAAAGAACTTCGAGAATCTAGGAGAGAAGAAAACAATTGAGCGGAATTGTGATGAATTTACAATTATTTTTAAAATATAATTTAATTTTTGTCTGAATTAAGTACGTGACATTGATATTTATTTGTTGATGATGTACGTGCATGTTTGGTATTAATTTATAAAGAAAATATTAAGGTATAGAACATAGTTCAATGCAACAAAGCATAAACAACAAAAGACGTACTTCTAATATGGTCAAAGAGAGCAATATATATCAACTAAAAAAATGTGCCATAATTCTTGAATGAATACATTATTATTAATCATACGATCATTAAAAACCTAATTGTTGCCAAAATCTGTCCGTGCTTATTGTTAGTGCATAATTATTCTCCAACATATGTATCTTTGCTTTGTGGGCTCCACACAATATATATATATATATATAAGATCATAATCTGATACAAATTGAATCGTCTATATACATACATAAATTTGTCGCTAAAAGTATAATCCGTATACAAATAATTTACACTGAATCTCTATATATATATGTGTGTGTGCATGACACCTATGTTTTGGTTTTATATAATTTGTTTTCTAACATGCATCCGCAATATGAGGCAAAGCTGTAAGCAATAATAGAGATTGAACAAAATTTCCATGTTTTATAATCATCAGTCACTGTTGCACCTTTCGTAAATTACGATGCTCCATTATAATGTACTTTATATTTTGGTCTGTCCATTATCAATCTCCATTAAATTATTGACCGCTTTTATTTAAATTGTCACAATTTTATTTTTATTTTTATTTTCTTGAAAAGATTTCTTAATAGTGAGAATTAGTTTACCACACCTAGACACAAAATGGAATGATTGTTCCATAATGTTAAGTATTTCAACATCAATCATCAAAACACATTAAACGAATACACGGCCGGTCCAACAATGTAGCAAAGAAGGCGGTGCCTTGGGCCTCCAAAATTTTGAACTTTTTAGGCCCCCCAAATTTTTAGATCCATGTATATATATTGTGTGAGGTAGAAGTATAAAAGCTGATTTCTATATTATAAAAGTTTAATATTTAAACAAAAAAAAAGACTTACTTAAATAACAAAACTTACATATATTAATCCTTTTTAACGCTTAAATAAAAAAAATATTGAAATATAGTTTAAAATGTTTGTTAAGAGAATTTTAATAAACATTTGAACGGTTAATGGTGCCATTTTTAAAGTTTGCCTTAGGCTCCCAAAGCTTCCACACAAGACTAGAATTATTAATATAGTAATACAAGAAAATTTATTGAATATATAAGCACAATTATTTATATAAATAATATCACAAATACATATAAGCTTACAATTAAATGTCATAAACAAATTATAGCTAATATAATATACACGAAAAAAATGTGTAACCTAACACGAGAGTGGCCAAAAAATTCTAGTCAATATATATATACGTGAGTGTATCTGGATAGTAGAGTGGGGTTTGCTTTAGGCATAAGCACAAATTGAAAAGTTGTATAACTTAAAAGTGCAAATTATTTGAGGTATGAATTATTAGATTTTATAAGTGCGAAGTATTACGCTCAAATGCAAAACGGTCAAGTTATAGTATATTTGGGGAAGTTCAAGGTCGAACCGCAGGAAAGGTAAGGAACCTATTTCTTCTAATTATCTCTCTCATGGGAAGAAGGAAAAAGAAAAGAAAAGGTGATTGAAATGGGGAATAGGAAGGAAAATTGAAACTAAATTAAACTAATAACTAACTAAAACTAAAAGTAAATATAGTCCTAGGGTGCAAAATTAAAGGGAATCCACAAGCGCAAGTTTTCTATTTAAAAGACTTCCTAAATGCAATAGGGGAGCATGCAACTGAACTAAAAATAAATAAATAAGATAAAATAGCATACTAATTAAATAAATCAGAATATTAAATGAACTTAAATCAATAAGAAACAAACATTACGGGTATCCGTAGATAGAGAGTATGAAATTAGTCCAATCGGATAATCTAAATCTAAGTTTAAATAAGATTTTTCACTAAGATTCAACTCTTAGACCTTCCAACTATCCAATTATATAGCCACTACAAGTATATCATAATCCATGCGTGACAAAGACTATATAAACTAGCTTTGAGTAACAAAATTCGACAGTGAAGCTTTTTTACTTTGAAAAGTGTAATTTAGAAACCTAATATTGCTAGTGCGTGACAAAAACAATCCAAGTTAATTAAACTTCTCAAAAATCAATAACTTAACACTCTCCTAAGGTTTGAATATGTTTGAACGTGATTCAAATCAAATCCGTCTTAAAAAGAACACCGAAAGTCAAAACTAGCACTCTTTCGGCACTTAGGTTAATAAATACCAAAACAGCGCCAGATCAGTCAATTCACTTAAGAAACTAACTAACTAATTAAAGGATAAATACCGTCCTTAAATCATCCATGTTAGGGTTTTGGTGTGAAAATCTATGAATTGACGTTTTACGGTTCTTAATCAAATGGAATTTTAGAGCTAACGTATGGAAACATGTTTTTAAGGCATGCAAAAACAAGAAACTACTCATACATTCAGTAAGTGTTCTATAAACAATGTAAAAATCATATTCAAACCTAAATTGGATTACATTCAAAGATTAAGTTCGCATTTTTCGCTACAGACCCTTAACTAACGACTTAACTAGATATATTCAAATTAAACAAGAAAACAAGCATATCATGAAGAATAGTATAGATATACCTAAGAACATATAAAATCAAATTTGAAAACTTTTGGCTTTGGAATTTCTCAATTCTGATTTAAAACGAAGATTTTATGCTTAAAACAATAAACGGACTCAAAACGGACATAAACTGAAGAAATTCGACTAAAACCCTACAAATTCTAAAAAACTAGATTCTATATGATGAAAAATGAATCACATATGAATAAAATTGAAAAAGGATAAACTATTTAAATATAGAATGAAAAACAAGCATAAATTTTTGACAAACCGGATTTATAAACCTTAGAACCAGCCCTTAAAATGAGGGTTTAGGGTTAATTCCAGAATATTGGAGATCCTTAACAGCTAATCTATGACTATCTAAGAAAACAAACAATTAAAAGTAATTGAATCACAAGAAACTAGAAAATTAGGGTTTACCCGAATGAAGAACGGCAATTGCAATTGAAACTTGATATAACGATGAATGGAATCTTGATTACACTAATAATCTAGCCTTAATATGATATAAACAAACTAAACTAACAACTGTATTTAGGAATTGAAAAGAAAAATACTCAAGTTTGATTGTTAGATATAACGTAAAAGCTTCCAAGAAAGTTACAGTACTCTCTGGTCTCTATCTATCGTAATATGATTGTTGTGTACCATAAATTATGAGATGTATGGTCTTTTATATGTCCCACAAGTGTCTCTAGTCGTGAGTTGGATAATCCTTGAAGAGACGAATCGAAAAGAGCCAAAAATCGAAATCGGGGCAAAAAAAAACAAGTGAGGATCAATCCTCACCATGTGGGGATCGATCCAGGTGTGAGGATCAATCCTCATGCATTTTATTTTTCTTTTTTCTTTTCTTTTGGCTGCTTCTTCTTTTACTCATAACTTTTTGCTTCGAACTCCGATTGACGCACCGTTTTAGCCTATGCATAGGTAATATAATTTTTTACAACTTTTATTTCTGGAGATGTTTTCAAATTCGCATTATAGAAAAACTTTGATCAACTTCAACCTCGGGCTTTTTACAGCAGTTCTTGGTTTTGCTCAAAAACTTCCGGAATTGATTTGATTGAGCTTCTTTCCTCTTGGGATCACTCTTGGACACTTTCGATCATTCACTTCATTCATGCTTAGGGACTTTCTTTTCTATTTTTACTAGCGCTTTGGGGGTGGTTTGAGGAGTTTACCTCGCCTCGGGCCCCGTAATGGGTTTTGAATTATTCTTTGGGCCTTCTTCTCGCACTTTTCCGCTTTCAACATTCTATCTTACATACAACTTCAATTACTTAACCACTTTAGACTTAAAAAATGGCTTGGTAATACATAAATACAATGCAATACCTTCTTTTCATGCTTAAACTGAATTTACATGCAATTTTCAATTTTATATGGTAATTATAAGCTAATTGAGCCATGTTTAAGGGATTAGAAATGCAATTTATGTGCTCAATCAGAAAACGAATAAAGGAATTGGATTTATGTGAGAAACGTTAGGGAATTGTATATTCAATGCTAACTATTTTATTAATTTATAAACTCTACTTAATAATTAGACTCATTCATAGATTGAATTCTACAAAAAAACTTGGAATTGAATTTATTCATCTTTCTTAAACCGGTTTTTAGAATAATTCATTATAAATTCAAACAAATGATTTTGAGTTCTTACAAAAATAGGTGTCTTAGAAACATGTTTTCAACATCTCCCAAACATTAAAATTGATTTAGGATCAAAATTGTGAAAGTCCAATTTTTGAGATTTTGGCCTGATGGACAAAGGTCATCAATTGACTGCTGAGTTTTGCTCAGTTGAATGATGGCCATTAGTCAACTGATGAGCCTTACTCAGTCAACTGATACTTCAGAATATAGCCGTTGGACTTTTGATTTTTGCTTTATTTCAAGGTAACATGTAACAACACTCCGTATTTCGATAGGCGTACTTTTGTTAATTTAGTTAGTTACTTCTCCAATTCATTCGTGGAGTTAGACAAGTCTGAATGTTCCCACACGTCACTTTGGTGTTATGGATAAAATATGAAAATTTTGATTTAATTCGGAACTAGTTTGAGCAATTTGGTGTATTTTTGAATTCTCGATTTTCCTACTTTTCTTATGTTCAGTTTATCGACCTAGGAAAGTCCAAATTGATGTTTTTATTTTTCGATGCATCATATTATAGTTATTACATCATCGTGTAAATTTGTTTTAGATTCGGACTTAATTTAAGCATTTTTGAGTATTTAGTAGGATCATATTCTTTCCCTAAATGTTTTCGAGTCCTAAAACTCTCGTTTGCAGTTCTGGAACTTTTAGACCTTCGAATTCAGTTCCCTTTTTTCCAACATGTCCTAAATATCTATTGGAAGTAATCTAGCGAGTTTCGCCGCGTTTGGATTTGAAATGAGCAATTTCGGAGGCATTTTTAGAATCGGGAATATTTATTCAATGTTTTAGATTAATCAACTTTGGAGAATCGTAAATTCCTCATGTGTTATCCAAATACCACTTAGGTAACTGTTATTGCTTCAACAGATATCCATCTGCAACTTTTGTGTTTTGACCGAAAGCTAATTCACGCTCCTCGATGGTCAAAACAGAGTGCGAAGTAAGCCGATTAGCAAAAAATAAATTATGCTGAATTTCGGTAGAGCATTGTCTTTGACGAAATTTTGGTATTAATTTATCTAGAATTTGGAGAATTTTCATGTTGTGAAGTTGTATATCTTTGAACTAGCTTTCCATTGATATAAAGATCATGCCAATCGGAGTTCCAAGCAAAGAGTTATGGCCAAATTATGAACAGTGCACCAAAACACATTTGGTAAATCGAGTTTAACCGATTCACCTTTGACCAATTTTGACCATCTTCTTCACTCCTTAAAAAACCATTTTAAACCCTTGAGACTAGAAAAACATATACACTTGTATAGAGAGAAATGGTGAGTAATTAAGGGACATTATGCTATTCCAAGCTCATATCAAATCGAAATGACTCATTTATCTAGTTTTTCACGTGGTGAATCCATTTTTGAGGTCTCTTTTCTCGATAGGTGTTAGGTGGTAATTTTGGGGATCTCCATCTCTATCCAGAATTATTAAGGTAGGAACTTCCCTTATCTCTTTGATTCTTGATAATACATAGTTGATTGAGTTGAAATACTAGATTTTTGGTACCAAATTCATAGTTTCTCTTGCATGCCTAATGTATAACCCTGGATTAAACATTATGCGCTTTGTTGTTGATGGTATATTGGTTATATATGAGTTTTTGGAGTCTGATCGTACTGCATGTCTACATTTAAGCATTTATTTGAGAGTTTGGTACCGAAACAGCTAGAAACGTCAAATACATGTCTAATACTTGAGATCTTTACTAAAATTCCTAAATTTCAAGAATATAAATCACTATTGAATCCTATTTTAACTTGTTATTAGACATTCAATGATTTCTTGATAATGGTTCTAATAAATTTAGTGTTCACTCCTAAATTTTAAATGACGAAACCGTTGGATTTCGTATCGTTACCGTAAATTGTTGTGTAAAGTATAGTATATACTTATCAAAACCTGATTCTTAGATTTATAATGAAATACCCGAGTTTGTATTATTTTAGAACCGATAAATTGTATCCATTAATTTTGTAAGATATTGGGATTGTTGGAACCGGATAAGCACCGGTATAGAAATGTTTGTATTATGTTATTGCACAAACCCATGGGAAGATGGGGGACCATAAAGCTGGTTACCAATGCACTAACCCATGATAAGATGGGTTGCATTTGTGAGTAGTATATTCCCATAATTTTTTAGCTAGATTAGGAGTTTAGTGAAACATTAACAAGATAATTATAAAACATACTGTTTGAGTCTCTGTGGGATCGACCTCGCTTACACGCTACACTATAATTTGATTTGTGAGCTTGCGAGTATTAAAATTTATCATAACACCTATCATCCAATTATATTACTAACACAAGTATATGATAGCCTATGCGTGACAAAGACTATATCAACTAGCTTTAAGCAATATAATTCGACGGTGAAACTTTTGACTTTGAAAAAGCGTAATTAAAAATCTAGTATTGCTAATGCGTGAAAAAAATAGCCCACGGTTAATTAAAATTCTCAAAAAAATAGTAGTCTAACACTCCTATAAAATTTGAATAGGTTTGAATGCGATTCAAAGAAAATTCGATTAAAAAGAATGCCGAAAGTCAAAATCGGTACTTTCTTGGCACTTATACGAATAAATACCTAAACAACTCCAAATCAGCCAATTAACGTAAGAAAGTAACTCAAATAATTAGAGGATAAAGACCATTAAATCATCCATGTTAGGCTTTTTGTGCAAAAATCCGTGAATCGACATTCTTACGGTTCTTAATCAAATGAAATTTTGAGCTAACTTATGGAAACATGTTTTTAATGCTTGTAAAGATAAGAATACTCATTCATTATATAGGCAATATATGGCCAATGGAAAAATCATATTCAAACCTAGATTGGATTGCATTCAAAGATTTATTACGCATCTTTTACTATGGACCCCTAACAAAAGATTTAGCCTGTCATAATCAAAACAAACATGAAAATAATCTTAAAAATCATAAAAAAAAATATTAAACACATACCTAATAATGTAGAATATCATATTTAAAAACTTTTGGCTTTGGAATTTTGCAATTCTGATTTAAAAAGAAGATTTTACAACAAAAACAATAAATAAACTCAAAACCGACAAAAACCTAACAAAGTCGACCTAAACCCTAAGAATTATATAAAATCATATTATTAATGATCAAGAATGAATCACATATGAATAGTATGGAAAAACTCTAAATTATTTCAATATAAAACAAAATTCAAGCATAAATCGACACAAAATCGAAAAAACAACAAAATATATCTATAAACCCTAGAACCAGCCCAAAAAACGTGAATTTAAAATTGATTCCAGAATATATAAGATCTCAAGTAACTAGTCTATGAATAATAAAGCAAACAAACAAATAAAATTAATCGAATTGAAAAAAAATTATATAACTAGTGTTTACTCAGAAAGCAATTGAGACTTGAATTGAAAGCTGTATTAAATGATGAATTGAATCAGAATTATTGTAAAAACTAACAAAGTTTCACCCTCAAAAGATCATAAACAAACTAACTAATTTTACAATTGTTGTAAGAAATTAAATAATAAAACTCTTAAGTTCCATATTCAAATGCATCGCAAAAACTCCCAAGAAAGTTACGGTACTCTCAGCCTCTCTGTTAATCCATTCTAAATTATTGCGTATCCTAAAATATGAGATATATGACCTTTTATATGGTACATAAGTATCTCAAGTCGTGGCTTGAATAATCCTCAAAGATATGGGTTGAAAAGAGTTAAAAATAAAAAATGGGCCAAAAATCTGGTGTGGGGATTGATCCTCATAAAGGGATTAATCCTCATGCCTTTTTTTTTTCGGGTTTCTTCTTTTACTCAAAACTTTATGCTCCGAACTCCAATTGATGCGCCGTTTTTGCCTA
Source organism: Lonicera japonica (assembly GCA_021464415.1). Classification (NCBI taxonomy): domain Eukaryota; kingdom Viridiplantae; phylum Streptophyta; class Magnoliopsida; order Dipsacales; family Caprifoliaceae; genus Lonicera; species Lonicera japonica. The sequence continues at coordinate 17,826,075 of CM038468.1, forward strand.
TGCGTAGGTAATTCAATTATCTACAACTTTTATTCAGAGATTTCTTTAAATTCTTAATGGATAAAAACTTGATCATCGATAACTTCGGGCTTCTTACTATAATTCTCGGTTTTAGTTGAAAATTTTCGAAATTTATTCAATTAAGCTTCTTTTTCTCTTGGAATCAATATTGGACACTTTCATTCACTTCATTCATGTTTAGGGACTTGCTTATTCTCTTCTTGCTAGTGCTTTGGAGGTAGTTTGCAGAGTTTTCTTCGCCTCGGGTCTCGAAATGGATATTGACTTCTTCATCGGGCCTTCTTCTTGCATGTTTATGCATTCAAACTTCTTTCTTACATCCAACCTCAATTTTTTAACCACATTAGGCCTGCAAAATGGCTTAATAACACATGAATACAATACAATGCCTTTTTTTCACGCTTAAACTAAATTTACATGCAATTTTCAGTTTTAGGCAGTAATTAGAAGTTAATTGGGCCTTATTTAAGATATTATAAATGTAATTTCTAGGCCCAACCAACTATTTTTAATTGTGTATTATTTTTTTAAACCCTATTCACCCTCCTTTAGGGTTAATTTTCAACCTACACTATACATGTCGACTAGATGTTATAAAACCTAGTAGGCATCTCAACTAGAAGGTTGTAACACCCCCGCCTTAATCTACAGGACAACACCCGTAATTAAGACCTAGAGTGCTACTAACCCATCTTAGATTAACTAAAATGGGTATGTAAATATAAATAATTCAAACAACATATATAATACATGTCAAATCAAACATCAACATACAGGATGATTACTTTTTACATACGTCTAATATTTCTATCACATGCCAACCAAGTATAAGGTGTCAAAACAATAGTAAGGTTCATACACAAGCTTGTAACCATTATACAGACCAACTATGTAAAGTCAAGATGATCTACAAGACTTCGGGCTAGCCGTGGCTTCCCGAGCTGACATATACACAAAAAAAATGAATATGTATCAGAGCCTTCTATTTCGATCCCGAACCCGTAGTCCCGTAACCATCGTTCACCCCCTCTGTACCTGTAATTGTAAATAAAACACAGGGTGAGCTCGCAGCTCAGTAGGGGGAAAGTAGTAGGGAAAGGTTTTGAAAACATTCCTTCACATATTATTGTAAATCAAGTAAACCTTTTCATCATATAATCTAAATGTTATTTGTAACATATCACAAAATATAACTAATTCATGATGATGCATGGTCATGCATATGCAGGTTACCTCCATTTGTGTCAACCATTACGTCGAATCACCAGAACAAAATATGGACCACCTTTCCAAGAGAATAATGATAATGATGACACTGTCTCATTATGTCACCAAGATAACTGCCGAAGCTGGGCCGAATCATAGTCATAACAATATTAATGCCAGTGGGCCTGACTGCCCCCAAGAGAGTGAGTATCAAAATCATAACATGGGCTCGGCCGCCCCCATCGAGATCATAACTTAGGATCACATATAACCAGAATATGGCCTCTCCGTCTCAGGTGAATACCAACAAATAATCAACAATTGGACCACAGTCCGCAATATCACATTAACCGATTATTATCATACCAAGTATCTCAACAATTGTCTAGATCTCCGGACTATTCACCGTGGGCTCTAGACAGCCGATGACTCACTAGTGCCTTGCCGTTGTCTAGATTTTTGGACTATTCACCGCGGGCTCTAGACAGCCGACGACTAAAGGACCCCCCAGAGATTTAGGTCTTTTCAACCCAAGGGCACCAGGCCCTGCCTATTTTTCCCATCCTGGTAAGCACTAATCACATCATTCTTTATCACCTGACGGATGGCCAAACAGATACAGATAATTGTGGGCAACATTCCACCATGTAACATAGCCGAGAATACATCCACATACGAGTGAAGAACTCCCGAAGATAGATAATCACATATTTAAGAATGCCACAAGAGTATAGAATGCCATCCATATCATAGAGAAGAGATATAATTCATCCAAGAGACAATTTCCGCACCATACGCCATAAAAATGCTCCGAGCTCGCCATGAGATTATCCAGATGCCAGATTGACACAATAATTTTGCATAGCGTGCAATTCATACTCTAAATGTAAACCAGAAACGACATATGCCACCTAAACTTCATTCATCAATGTTCCCCAGCGCATACATAATCCATTTACAAATCCACTTGGATTCAATCAAGCGTATATGTCCAAGGAACATCACTTACAAGTCTATATTACATCAGTGTTAAGTTCAAGTGGCATATCTTGTTTCATCACACGCATCATATATACAATAGAAACCACATATGCCATGTAAACTCTAACCAATTCACGCCACAGAACCCTTTACTAATCATTTTCTTGTTAAACCAACTCATATACATCCAAAGAACATCCGTATGAGTCAATAACACGTAATCATGGAGCTTAGATGGCATATATTGCTTCATATCGTAAGATCATAACAAATCATGCAAAACTTATGTATATCTAATGATATGATCAATATATGAACATACATATATAAAATCATTCTTGTATAATCAATAACAAGAGGTATGTGCTTCATATCGAACATATATGTATAAAATGACTCATCTTTAGATAAATAAAATCATATCATCAAGTTTGGAAAACATATAACGCCTACCTCAAGTGTATAGACCAAAAGAAGGAAGAATGATGTAAACCGAAGCCCCGTTCGGTAAAATCCTCAAGCTCTCGTGTCACCACGCCCTTAGAATAACAAAAACCCCTAATCAATGATGCATAGACCCCAACTCGCGTAGCCAAAGCTCATGCTTGAGCTTTCCTAGAAGAAAACCAAGGTAGAAGATAATGAATGGTGAAGAAGAATGATGTTTGATTGATTTGAAGCTTTGATTCTTCGACCGAGGATAAGAAATGCATAGAAATCTTTCTCTTTCTCTCTCTAGATTCCTCTAGAACTCTCTAGAGGAGTATGGAAGAGTTTGGGTCGAAGTTGGGATGAAAAAGGTGTAAAAATGGCTTAAAACTTGCTTAAGTTGGTGGGAATAGTTAACTGGCGGACCGGTATGCAAAATACCCAATACCGATCCGTGGGGGTCAATTTTTCTAAAATTTTGGTGCCGGACCTGAATGCCAAAAACGCCATACCGGTCCGTGCTTTAAATTTTGGGCTCTGGACCACTATTTTTGTTTCGGTCATAACTTTTTGCTCGGAACTCTGATTGAGACGTTCTTTATGTCCACGAAAAGGTATTTAAAAGCTCTACAACTTTCTAAGAGAAAGTTTTCCCAATTATGGATGAATTTTTCTCATAAATTCACCGAAGACAGCGCTCTGCCGAAGCGCTACCGAAAGACCAGAATTTTGTCATGGGCCTACTTTGCGCCCTGTTTTAACCCACGAGGAGTGTGAATTGGACTTCGGCCAAAACACGAAAGTTGTAGAATGGTATGAATTCTAGACACCATCGCTGACGAAATCTTATTCTGATAAATAACGAAGAAATTACGATAGCTCAAAATAGCTAATATTAACAAATCGCGAAGAACCAAAACTCCTTATTTACCAACCAAAATTGATTCGGACCACCCTAATCATCAAACGATCACTCACATGAGTATAAATAAGCTAATATAATCCATTTTAAAACAATTTAAAGTACGGGGTATTACAAAGGTTGTTGGGAATACAAATAAAAAAAGGATTTTAAATTTGAATATGACAAAAGGACAATCTAGATCCATGAAGTTAAAGAAATGCCACAGATAACTCATAAATTATAGAAGTTATCCTTTCGCATATGTTTACCTCAGTTGTATTTGTTTCCCAATCAAACACTACTATATACAAACTTGTAAATCCTAATCTTATGAACTATAAATAGGAGATGGGCATCCCCATAGAAAGGATTCTCACATATGAATATCTCAGTCCCTGTAGAAAAACTCTTGTACTCATTAGTTATTCAACATAGTATATGGGAAATGCAATCCCAAGGGTGGACGTACGCTGAACCTACTAACCATTGGCTAAGGGAACCATCCTATAAAATAAAATATATATTTTTTATGTGCAATTTGTTTATTTTTCCTTATAGATTTGTTTTATGCAATAGCACATTCCATCATTATTGTGTGCAACTGATCCACAAATTTGTTAATCGCAAAAATGGCATTATCTGTGGGAAAAAGGTGTTAGAGTGATATACTAAAAGCCATGATTTTATTGGTTTTGATTTGTTATATAGACTCGGTTTTGCTATTTTAATGAGAATCTTTATGGGCAATGGTTGCATGATATTATTTATTTAAATATTGTGCATGTGTGTGTCTTTTATTCCATATAGTAGATGATTTGGTGTGTAGAGTATAGCTTACACACAGAGGATCATATCATTGGTTCTTGTGGAATATAAGTTTATTGGTTCACGGTCTTAGATGGAATTGGACAACCATCGGTAGGATTGTAGCACAAGTTTTAGTAGTTTATCTTGACTACAGGAAACGGTACAGTTTTAACTCGTTGTGCTAGTACACTTTATGTGTATTGAACAGGACCAGTTTGGGTTAATTGTTTTTATACTGACTATATAAAACAATTTAAAATCCCATGGTTATTATGATTACTTATGCTCTTAATCTTGAAATAATTAATAAACATATATATGTAGTGTTTGTTGTTTTGACTCATTAAAAGTGAGATTCATTTATGGATCAATAATCTTCGTGAATTGGATGGTGACACTATATGTATGATGAATATTAATTATTGACGGAATCCGCGTCCCGGTATAGGGATTGATGATAACCCCTTGAGAAGCTTATAAGTTTTGATCATGTCAAACCCTGCAGGTGGATTATGTTAATCTGACATGTCAAATAAGTTAAGTGGTAGGCTCAAGGATTAAGAAGTCATTTAAATATAATTGTCAGTAATTTAATTTAAATGACGGTTATCTGTAATCTTAACGTGGGGAGAATAATAAGTATTTAATAATAAGGAGCTCGAAATATAATTTTGAGATAAGGACGGGAGTGCAATTATAATTCTTTAGTGGTGTGAATTATAATTTATGGAAGGAATCAATTCTTAATCGAATTAGGATTCCAGTTTTCCATAGTAAGCCCAAACACTTATTTCTCCTTAGGGTCCCTATCGTAGCCTTATATATATGCCAACCTTGCCTCTTCTCTCGACAGAATATAATTCTCACGAACTAGGGTTTGTGCCGGAGAGAGTAGAGAAGGAGATCTTGGTGATACCGCAGCCCACACTCGGTACAGGATTGCGCGGGGAAAGGAATAGATAGAAGATCTTGAGGTTCTATCGAGCCCGCATTCTCAATTCGTCTCCACCAACCCCTGTTCGCGCAGAGACGAGATCAAACTAGAGATATCTCGAAGGTAAAATTCGATTCCGCACTAGGGTTTTACATTAAAAAATTTGTTCAGTCTATACGCAATATTAAACAATTCTGGAACTAAGTTTCCATCAATTGGTATCAGAGGGATTGGTTTTTATTTAATAATGCGTATGGATTGAACTAACTATTTTGTCCAATTTAAATCGATTCATGCATATTGATAATGGGTAGAACTCGCTAACCTTTGTTTTGCAGTGTTCTTGTCCCGCTATTATGGTCACGTAATTCTGTTTTATGTGATTGGATCCCACAATGGTTTTATTCGTGATTACTTTAATGTGCGTGATGATTTGGTTTTATTCATGGTTGTAATCGTAAATTTAATTTGGATTAGTTATGTGAACTCTTTGAACAAAGGCATGGGATCTATGTAATTAATTCGATTTTGATTTTGATATATTAGATCAGTTATGTGAACTCCTTAAACAGAGGCATAGGATCTATGTAATTAATTTCGATTTCGATTTAGATAGAATAGTTCATGTGTGAACTCCTTACGTGGAGGCATAGGACTTTGTATTTAAAGACTGTTGTCTCTTTAACGAAGATGGGGGCAGGTCGATCCCCGTCATAGTCAGCGAAGTGGCAACATTGGTCGTGGCAGTTTCCTAACGGACTGGGGAGAAGCTTAGACCATAATAGTAGGGATTTATTCTTTTCTTATTATTGAATGGTTTGATGCTTTGTGTGATTGTGTGTTTGGTAGTATATGTTTAATTATTAGGTTTCCTTATAATTTTGGACAACATGGATACATGACCACACTTAGATCACGTTTTGTTTAATTTTTGTCAATTAATAATTGGGTATATAAATATAAGTATTGTGCAATTGCAAAATTTAAGTTTTTTTTAAAAGGCGGTAAAATAATTTTATTGCACATAGGTCTTATGTTTCATACCCTTGTATTCTAGTTGACTTGAATTGAACATTTTTTTTATAACCCTCAGATAATAATGTTTTAAATACTAAGTGGGTGAGGGATTTTTTCACATAAATATCCCACGGTCTCCATCATTGATTTGTAGATGATATAGTTTATTCTTCGTGTGAGTTATAGTGCTCACCTCCATATCGGAAAGAATAGATTGTGAAATCATTGTACAAATTTCTTTGAAAGATAATTTAAATGATGTGATTTATTTTTCGTGTGGGTTTTAGTACCCACCTCCATATCGGAAAGAATGAATTACAGAATCATTGGATTAAATTAAATGATGGTATACACTTAGATATAAATAATAGCATACTCTCCAACTGAGTCTCTACTATTATTTATAGGACTGAATGAAGTCAGCTATTTGAATTTTATTTGACAATAAAGAATTGTCTAGATAGTATATGTTACTTGACAATAAAGGATTGTCTAGATAATAAAATTTAATAGGTTTGGACCTGTCTAAAAATAATGAATAATAGACGACCTCACTAACGAGGCATATTTTTCAAGGTTTAGGCTGCTGGCGAATACCTTTTAAAATGGTAGAGGGTACCATAGTTAAATATAGTGTTCAAAGTTATTATTGCCCATTTTAATTTGTATTATTATTATTATGTGATTCTCAGGATTTAAAATGGCAAACTCTTTCAACCCACTTTCTATTATACTCAACCAAAACAAATTGACTGGACCTAATTATATTGACTGGAAAAGGAACTTGAATATTGTGCTTACTGCTGAAGAGTACAAGTTTGTGCTCACTGAGGTTTGTCCAGAAGAACCTGGTGAGGGGGCAACCGAAGAGGAAACCCAGGCTTACCGAAAGTGGAAAAAGGCTGATGAGATGGCGCGGTGTTACATTTTGGCTTCTATGTCAAATGTACTGCAACATCAGCATGAGTCTTTAGCCACTGCCTACGACATAATGCTGAACCTCAAAGATATGTTTGGGGATCAGGATCGTGCCGCAAGGCAGGTTGCGATGAAGGACCTCATGAACACAACAATGGCTGAAGGAACCCGAGTTAGGGATCATGTTCTGAAGATGATTGGTCTTCTGAATGAACTAGAGATCCTTGGAGCTGAAATCGATGGGGAAACTCAGGTCGATATCATTCTCCAGTCGTTGCCAGATTCATTTAAGGGATTCTGACTAAATTATAACATGAACAAGTTTAAATATTCGTTGTCGGAACTTCTTAAAGAACTCCAAGCAGCTGAGGGACTCATTGGTAAGTGAGCTAGTGCTCTGGTGGCTGAGAAAGCTTCTACTTCTAAGCCTAAAAGCAAGAAAAAGAAGAAGAAGAATAACGCACAAGCTGCAGTCCCACAAGGAGCAGCACGTGCAGCAGTCGCTGGACCTCAAGGAGGAGTGAAAAAGCCTGTAGGCAAGTGTTTTCACTGGAAGCAGAAAGGGCACTGGAAGAAGGATTGTCCCCGTTTCCTAAACCGCCAGAACAATGGAGGTAAATTTCATTTATTAGTTGTTGAAACTTGTTTAGCGGTCCGATCTACCAGTACCTGGTGTGTAGATTCGGGAGCCACTAATCATGTCTGCAATACTTTGCAGGGGTTCCAGGAAACCAGGCAACTTAGGAATGGAGAAATTTATCTACACATGGGTAATGCTACGAAGGTGGCAGCAGTTGCAGTAGGAGATGTTTATCTTCAGTTTAGTCAGGATAGGATTTTAGTAATTAAGGATTGTCTATATGTACCTTCCATTAGAAGGAATTTAATTTCAGTTTCTAGATTGGTCGAGGACAAATATTTTGTTCATTTTAATGATAAATCAGTTATTATTAGAAAAAATAAACAGTTTATTTGTTCTGGTACATTGGTGAATGATCTTTATATAATAAATCTTGACTTGTCTACATTGCAACTATACGAATTGAATAACACTAATAATTTACCAATTAAGAGAAAGGAACCTTCAAAGATGAATCAAACATATCTTTGGCACTTACGCCTTGGTCATATTAATCTAAAAAGAATTCAAAGACTGGTCGAAAATGGGCCATTAGGTTCATTGGAAGTGGAGGCACTTCCAGTCTGTGAATCCTGTTTAGAAGGTAAAATGACTAAGAGACCATTCTCGGCAAAAGGCTATAGGGCTAAAGAACAGTTAGAACTGGTTCATTCTGATTTGTGTGGTCCCATAACTGTCCAGGCTAGAGGTGGCTTTGAGTATTTCATCACATTCACTGATGATTACTCAAGGTATGGATACATTTACTTAATGCGACGAAAGTCTGAAACCTTTGAGAAATTCAAAGTATTCAAGGCAGAAACGGAGAAGCGTCTAGGAAAATGTATCAAAACACTACGATCAGATCGTGGTGGTGAATATCTCTTAGGAGAGTTTAGGGAATACTTGTCAGAAAATGGGATTACATCCCAGTTGTCTGCACCGGGTATGCCACAGCAGAATGGTGTAGCAGAAAGAAGGAATAGGACTCTTATGGAAATGGTAAGATCTATGATGAGTTATTCAGACCTACCTGATTCCTTTTGGGGATATGCTTTGGAAACAGCAGCATATATTCTTAACTTGGTGCCATCAAAGTCAATACCTACTACACCCATAGAATTGTGGAGTGGGCGTAAGTCTAGTCTACGGCATATTCGGATATGGGGTAGTCCAGCACACGTGCTGAAAGGTAATGCGGATAAATTGGAGTCAAGAACAGAAGTGTGTTTCTTTGTTGGATATCCTAAAGGACCAAGGGTGGCCTATTTTATAATCCTCGAGAACGAAAGGTTATTGTTAGCACCAATGCCAAATTCTTAGAAAAGGATTATATCATGGACCACAAGCCCAGAAGTAGTGTTGTTCTAGAGGAAATAAGAGGAGAAAAAGTAGGGCACAATTTGTATGTACCTTCAGTACAAGAGGAAGTACCATAAGAGATAGATATTATCCCTTTACCTCGTCGTAGTGGGAGAATTGTTGATGCTCGTGCACATCCTGAACGAACCACTAACACGCAGGTTCCAGAACCAGCACAGGTTCTTGAACCAACGCAGATTCCCGAACCAGCACAGCGTGTGGATAGTGAGTTGGGAAGTTCAGTACCTGCACAAGGTACACAAACACAAGTAGTGCTTCGTCGTAGTGGGAGGGTTGTTCGTAAACCCGACCGTTTTATGTTCTTGGGAGAGTCTTATGACAAGGTCCCTGATGAACACGAAATGGATCCATTTAACTACAATGAAGCACTTCAAGATAAAGATGCAGAAAAATGGCAAACGGCTATGAAATCTGAAATGGAGTCCATGTACTCTAATAAAGTCTGGGATCTTGTAAAACCACCCGAAGGGATAAAACCCATCGGATGTAAGTGGGTATATAAGAGAAAGAGAGGAGCAGACGGGAAGGTGGAAACCTTTAAAGCAAGGCTTGTTGACAAAAGGGTTCACTCAGAAAGAAGGGATCGATTATGATGAAACCTTTTCACCGGTTGCCATGCTAAAGTCTATTCGGATTCTCTTATCCATTGCGGCTCATCTTGATTACGAGATTTGGCAAATGGATGTCAAGACAGCTTTCCTTAATGGAAGTCTTGATGAAAGTATCTATATGATGCAGCCAGATGAATTCATAGCAAAGGGCCAAGAGCATATGTTGTGCAAGCTTAAGAAGTCTATTTATGGGCTTAAGCAAGCGTCTAGATCTTGGAACATCCGTTTTGATCAGGCAATCAAGTCTTTTGGTTTTAATCAATGTCCGGATGAGTCTTGTGTGTACAAAAGGTGCAACGGAAACGCAGTGGTATTTCTGGTATTGTACGTATATGATATCTTACTTATTGGGAACGATATGGGGTTATTATCTTCAGTGAGGGTATGGTTATCAAGTCAATTCGATATGAAGGACTTGGGAGAAGCTAGTCACATCCTTGGTATTAAGCTTATGCGAGATCGGAAAAATAGGATGTTGGGCTTGTCACAAGCTACTTATATTGATACAATTCTTTCCAGATTTAGTATGCAGGATTCCAAGAAAGGGTTTCTCCCTTTCAGGCATGGAATCACTCTATCCAAGGATCAATGTCCTAAGACACCTGATGAGATAGAGAAAATGAAGGCAGTTCCTTATGCATCGGCAGTAGGAAGCCTCATGTATGCTATGCTGTGTACTAGACCAGACATCTGCTTTGCTGTTGGCATGGTTAGCAGATATCAGTCTAATCCAGGGCAAGAACACTGGACTGCGGTAAAACATATACTCAAGTACCTTAAAAGGACTCGAGATCTTATGTTGGTTTACCAGGCAGATAGTCTAGTGCCCATTGGGTACACAGACTCAGATTTTCAGTCAGATAAGGATTCTAGAAAGTCAACTTCAGGATATGTGTTTACTCTAGGAGGTGGGGCCATTAGTTGGAGGAGTATTAAGTAGTCTTGTATTGCTGACTCCACCATGGAAGCTGAATATGTGGCTGCTTCAGAAGCGGCTAAAGAGGCAGTTTGGCTCAGGAACTTTCTTATGGATCTAGATGTGGTACCTTCAGTGCATTCAGCTATTACACTTTATTGTGATAATAGTGGAGCAGTTGCAAATTCGAAGGAGCCACGGACTCATAAGAAAGGAAAACACATAGAGCGCAAGTATCATCTAATCAGAGATATTGTGCAGAGAGGCGATGTCATAGTGACTAAGATTGCATCAGGAGACAACCTAGCTGATCCTTTTACGAAGAGCTTACCGGCCAAGACTTTTGATAGTCACGTTGAGGGAATGGGAGTGAGGTGCATAGCTGCATGGCTTTGAGTCTAAGTGGGAGATTGTTAGAGTGATATATTAAAAGCCATGATTTTATTGGTTTTGATTTGTTATATAGACTCGGTTTTGCTATTTTAATGAGAATCTTTATGGGCAATGGTTGCATGATATTATTTATTTAAATATTGTGCATGTGTGTGTCTTTTATTCCATATAGTAGATGATTTGGTGTGTAGAGTATAGCTTACACACAGAGGATCATATCATTGGTTCTTGTGGAATATAAGTTTATTGGTTCACGGTCTTAGATGGAATTGGACAACCATCGATAGGATTGTAGCACAAGTTTTAGTAGTTTATCTTGACTACAGGAAACGGTACAGTTTTAACTCGTTGTGCTAGTACACTTTATGTGTATTGAACAGGACCAGTTTGGGTTAATTGTTTTTATACTGACTATATAAAACAATTTAAAATCCCATGGTTATTATGATTACTTATGCTCTTAATCTTGAAATAATTAATAAACATATATATGTAGTGTTTGTTGTTTTGACTCATTAAAAGTGAGATTCATTTATGGATCAATAATCTTCGTGAATTGGATGGTGACACTATATGTATGATGAATATTAATTATTGACGGAATCCGCGTCCCGGTATAGGGATTGATGATAACCCCTTGAGAAGCTTATAAGTTTTGATCATGTCAAACCCTGCAGGTGGATTATATTAATCTGATATGTCAAATAAGTTAAGTGGTAGGCTCAAGGATTAAGAAGTCATTTAAATATAATTGTCAGTAATTTAATTTAAATGATGGTTATCTGTAATCTTAACGTGGGGAGAATAATAAGTATTTAATAATAAGGAGCTCGAAATATAATTTTGAGATAAGGACGGGAGTGCAATTATAATTCTTTAGTGGTGTGAATTATAATTTATGGAAGGAATCAATTCTTAATCGAATTAGGATTCCAGTTTTCCACAGTAAGCCTAAACACTTATTTCTCCTTAGGGTCCCAATCGTAGCCTTATATATATGCCAACCTTGCCTCTTCTCTCGATACAATATAATTCTCACGAACTAGGGTTTGTGCCGGAGAGAGTAGAGAAGGAGATCTTGGTGATACCGCAGCCCACACTCGGTACAGGATTACACGGCGAAAGGAATACGATAGAAGATCTTAAGGTTCTATCGAGCCCGTGTTCTCGATTCGTCTCCATCAATTCCTGTTCGTGCTGAGACGAGATCAAACCAGAGAGATCTCGAAGGTAAAATCCGATTCCGCACTAGGGTTTTACATAAAAAAAATTTGTTTGGTCTATACGCAATATTAAACGATTCTGGAAATAAGTTTCCATCAAAAGGAACTAGCGTAATTCAAATCTCCTTTAGCTTCTTGAAGCCACATACAACCACTTCCATGAACATGTCTAAACCAAGAACCAAGCCAACAATGCCACAAACGATGAGGCCCAAGCCTCTGATGTAACAAACAGGCAATGAAGTGGTCCTAATGTCAATGAACCCCCTTGTAACACTCTGTGTTTATTGTAAAGTTAATTTTTTGTATCATGTTTAATGATGTAGAAAATTATCTATCCATAATTTGGAAAAAAGCTCCATCTATAAATTGTAAGTCTCTGAATTATCTTTTCATGGACATAAAAATCGTCTTAATCGGATTATTGAGCAAGAATTTATGGCCAAAATAAAATGGAGAAAATTATGTCTGCGGACCGGTATAGGAAATTGGCATACTCCGGTCCGGCGTATGTAAGTTGGAAAAAAAAAGTTGGCTGCAGATCGGTATGCAGTTTTGGCATACCGGTCCGGCATGAAAACATTGGGAGGAAATTGGCTGCAAACCGGTATGAGGTTTTTGCATACCAATCCGGCATGAAAAATTTTGGAAATTTCGGGGCTGTGGACCAGTCTCTCATTTTGGCATACCTGTCCGTCAGTGTGAATAGTGTACTGACTTAAGTTGATTTAACTTCATTTTATCTCTTTTCTCTCCCCATTTTTCGACCAAAAACAATCCCCCACCCCCTAGAGAGCTCTAGAGTGTTTTAGAAAGTGAGAGTAAGAGATTGCGTCCATTTTTCATTGATAATCCGAGATTTAGCCTTCGAATCACTCAAAACTCCCTCCTTGCTACTATTCATTTAGAGAGAGGGCTCTAGATTTTTGCATACCGGTTCGGCGTGAAAAATTCTAGAAATTTCGAGGCTGCGAACCAGTCTCCTATTTTGGCATACCGGTCCGCCAGTGTGAACAGTGCACTGACTTAAGTTGATTTAACTTCGTTTTATCTCTTTTCTCTCCCCATTTTTTGACCAAAAACAATCCCCCACCCCCTAGAGAGCTTTAGAGTGTTCTAGAGAGAAAAAGAGAGAGTAACAGATTGTATCCATTTTTTATTTATAATCTAAGATTTAAGTTTCGAATCACTCAAAAACTCTCTCCTTGCTAGTATTGATCATCTTCTTTGTCGTTTTAGCTTAGGGAGAAGCTAGAATCTTTATATTTTCTTCTTCATCTTCACGCATAAGTCGAGGTAGGGGTTTCTTAACTTCCAAAACTTAATAAAATGACTTTATTGTTTGAGAATCGTTGTGTTTGGTATATTTTTGTTTGAGAACTCTTATATATAAAAAAGTTCATGTTATTTTAACAATTTATATTATTTTAATAGCATGATTTATAGCAAGATATGCCTTCCATGCTTGATACAAAGTTTTGATTTTGTTATACGAGATATCTCTTGGTGAAACCAATAATTTATTGAAGAAACTGACTTATGATCTAATCGTATACACCAAGGGATATGAAGTATGGTATGTTGTCGTATGTATGGTTTGCATGATTTGCATATTGTACATATTATTATTGTGTCAACCAAATGCCTGAAGGGCTCATATCATCTTTGGACTATTCTAATAGCCCGTTCTATTGGCTGTATATCTCTTATTCATGCTGACAAAAGCATGATATAATCATTATATTACCTCAGTTGTGATATGATCCTGTTATGAATCCATTTATGATTCGGTCGTGGCCTTTCAATGGTGAAGGGAGTATGTGTTTATTTGGTGCCTGCCGGTATGAAAAATAAGTAGGGCCTGGTGCCCTTAGGTTGAAATCCCTAAACTTTCGGAGGGTAGTAACGCGTCGGCTGTCTAGAGCTAACGGTGTGTAGCCCGAAAATCTAGACAACGGTAAGGCGCTGATGGTTTTATTATTATGTCATTATTGGTGGACGTGTGGTCCAACATGATTATGACCGATTGATATTCTCTGGGACCAGTTGGCCAATTTATGATTATTGTCGGATTATACTTATGACGCCTCGAATCCCGTTCTAAGATTTTCACCTCCAGACCAAGTTAATCACGGATGCCATGCGCGATGGTGGGTTTAAATATAAAAATCACAACCTTTAAAAAATCTTGTTCTTGGATAAAACTGGATCCGTTCAAAAACACGTTTTACAAAATTTCGGCATGAGGATTTTGTTTAAACAACAATTTGCCCTGTAATTAAAAATAAAAAGAACACCCTTTGTTCAATCATTTCACAGTCAACCATTTACTAAAATTACTCCCCAACCTATACACTTATATAAAAGTCCATTTAAGTATACGATTATACAACAGTCCCAAATCTTTTTAAATAAGTACAAGCGTCTTAAAGTGTAATATAAAAGCCTCAATGGCATTGTCCTTAAATTAAGGACTACACAGTTGTTAAAGGTCATAATAGCTTTTATGGACGTACAGCGTGTGCCACCCTCGAGTAAGGACTTGTAAAACTGATAAGAAGGAAGGAATGAGCCAAATACGGGCTCAGTGGGAACTATGAAGATATATAATGAAAATAAGGTTTTCATTTGAAAACATACATATCATATATATGTTGCTTCAACATTACAATATTTTTGAAAACCTTACTATGTAATTCACTATGTATGTGTGTGCCAAAACCCGCTAACTGTTCTATCTCAGGTATCAAAAATGTTTCCCAATTATCATCATATAGCATTCTATTCTTTCTAGCTTCCTAGGGTTCACACGCTATAAGAATCATTCTATTCTCGGCTACTCAACTGTGGGTGAGGAGTATACACCTCTTATGCCAAGTATTCGTATACTATGTTTGTAAACCCACGGTTACTAGAACTTTCCACATTAGATAATTATTTGTTATGGATGATCAAATGGTTCTCTAAGTATACAATGATCTAAACCGATATATATAATCCATAATATACCAGAGACAATATATAGAACAATATAAAATATAACACAATAATATATATATCGAAACCACCACCACATCCGTCATTGTGGTGTATTAGTATCATTCAAGACAATGTCTTTCAAAAGCCCTCACTGCTTCGACCACCATAATAGTAATAATCGCGATCATCCAAGCGTCACCAGATCTGGTTTTTGTGGCCTTTCACCCACGTAACAGCAAGGCCTCTCATTCGTTTCCGTGCATGGTTTCGAGTCTTTCACCCAGGGGCACTATGTCCCAACTTAGGGTCTCAATCATTAGAGACCAACCCAGGACTTCACATGGACTATACAATCTCATTGTTACATCACACACACACACATATATATATGTAGCCGATCAATACACAATCATCACAGTCATTCATCTCTCACAATGAATGCATTTGTATATATATCAATCTCACATCATCATACATGTGGTATCATGCGTGTATACGATATATAGAATCCCACAAATATATATATATATATATATCACCACAACACATCATTACACATATATATATGTTGAGGATTAGTACGCGGCCATCGTTATGATATATTATAACTTGAACTATCATTATATATGGATTATGGCCATTCATAGTATTATCAATTTCCCAATTTACCATTTCTAATATGTGGGACTAGTACCATATACACTTTACTCGAGTACTCAAGCCATATTTACTAATTTAAGTCTCCTCTAATAAAAATAGTGGCGATGCGATAGTCTTGTATAACCATCCCCATGGAATCCTAGACGTCTCCAACATGCATTTATAATATCCCTACGTTGTACTTAGTAATCTTCATCACTTAACTCAAGATATGGTCACGTAGGTTACTAAATCTAATGTTATTGCATTTATGCTCATTTTGATATGATTCAATGTAATACTTCAAAAATAATGTTCTATCCAAGTATTTCATGGCATACATGTGTATAGCAAGGTTGTATAACCTATAATCTACCACTTATTATAGCGGAAACCTTCAAAACCTCTAATTTCCCAAATTCCTTAGTTTATGCGCTTCATCTCCAAGTGGGTTCGTTAGAAAAATAAACATATACATGTCAATCATGCAAATCATTGATAACAAATGTTATTGGAGTAATAACTTCTCATTATACATCACTGATACTAAACCATGGTCTATTCTAGACAATAGGCCCAACAGTTATTACGTACCACTCCGCTCAAAGGGGTTTTGGGTGCATTTACGAGAAAAATGCTTTACGCATCAACAAAGGGCATATTTATGTCTATCTAGCTCTTGTAACCCATAACCAACTCTAATCCAAGTGTAAATCCCTAAATCTCCCACAAGCCTAGTTCACACTTTTGACCACAAAGTGAGTATGGTGTATAATTGCAAGTAATAAGCTTCTAGCATGATAATAATTGATAATACATGATTTATAAGCGATAATATACCCATATGCATCATTAATTTCAACAATAAAGCCCCATCTCATCATAAATCCCAAAACCCACATATATAGATATATACACAACCTAGGTTTTTGTAAAACTTGGTATATAATTAAAATCGAACAATAATAAGTTAGAATAAGAGTTTTAGGAGTAGGTTCCCACCTTAGAGAAGCCATAATTCGAAGTTGAAGATATGTAGATTCTGAATTTCCAAGCCCAATCCCGAGCTCAGCTTCAATGGAGGTGTGTAGGTGGAGAAGATGATAAATAGTGCGTAGGAGGTTGCTTGGATGATTGAGGGTTTGATCTTTGGTGTAAAGGATGATAGATGAGTGAAAAAACCCTTATTTTCTCTCTCTAAGAGCTCTCCAATGGTGTGATGAATAATGAGAAAGAAGGAGCTCACGTGTGTATATATATCTGTTGCTCTAACTCTCGTGGGTACTATTCACGCGTAGGCGGTTTAAAGCGCTAAACTTTGGACGGCCATAACTTCTCGCTCAGAAGTCCGATTGAGGTGATCTTTATGTCCACGGAAAGCTTATTCGGAGCTCTACAACTTCTTAGAGTAAAGTGTCCCCAAATTCTGGAGAAATAATTTCCAAAAATTTGACGAAGTCAGAGTGTTAGTGTTACCAAATGAACAACTGATAGCAATTGGCCCTTTTCGCGCTCAGTTTTGACCTAGTAGAAGTCCGAATTTACCTTTCGCCGAAGCATGAAAGTTTTAGATTGTCTAAAAATCTAGGGTAATACGTGAACAGAAACCCAATCTGACAAAGAACGAAGGAGTTACGCTTCCTCTAAGTTATCCCAAAATGACTTACGGACATTCTAGTAAGCTTAAATAAACTAATATGACTTATCGGAAGTCTCCGAACCTTGTTTCTCTTTTCAGAACAATATTTAACTATTCAAAGCTCGAAATTGCCTTACTTACAATTTTTGAATACGCTAGGCTTACAATTTAGGAACGGGGTGTTATAATTCTCTCGAGCGAGTAGGCCCAAATTCTATTCTGGATCGGTATAGATATATCCTGGCTATATGGTTCTATGGTTGACAAAAGGGAGGTAATCCGCATTAGCATATGTATGCATTGCTCATTAAAATTATGATTTCAAATTGAAATGTGTTATATATGTGATGCTTTTGTTATTATATACCCCTACTGAGCGATAACTCACCCCGTTTCCCTAAAATATTACATGTACTCACGAGTCCCAGGGGGATAAAGAGACAACGAGCTCTGGGATGACATAAAAGCTCTGATACATTTTTTTGTGATGTGTATATGTTTCTCTCGGAAGCCCCAGCTAGCCAGATGATTTTGTATATTTTGGGAACGCTTATGGTTTGAATGGTATACATGTGAAGCATACTTAGATGTTTTAATGTGATTTTGGTATCCCATGCTTAGTAATACTTGATATGCTTGTTGTTGCTGAATTATTTTCCTTTTACACACTTATCTTAGTCCTACTAAGATCGGTAACGCTCTAGGTCTTAAGTACAGGTGTTATCCTGTAGGTTAAGGCGGGGGTGTTATAATTTGGTATCGGATAATAGGTTACACGATTATTTAGGTTATGGGATGAAATTTGTGATGCATTGTGTTGCATTATGATAAATTGTCTTCTTGTTAAGTATGTGGATATTGTTATGATCTTTTTCTTTTTATTTTCATATAGTATGACGACCTCACCAAATCACAATGCCACCCATAGGAGTTCCACCTCCGGGGAGTCTGTAGATGCAATACGTGCCATGGCTCGGGAGATGGCCAACATGGTAGGGCATATTGAGCAACCCCACGGTAGAGTTTAAGAGAATAGGGCTATGGTGGTCCTAACCTTTAATGGGATGTCTGGTCCCTATAGGGGCAGAGTCTTAACTCGATCAAATCGAGAAAGCCTTCGAAGTCATGCCCTTACCCGATGACCTGAAGCTCAATTTAGGAACTTATCAATTAGTTGACCAAGCTGGTATCTGGTGGAGAAACGTGGCTAGGAGGGCGGATGCTCCTACCTCCTGGGAATAATTTACTCAGCTGTTCTTAGAGCGTTATTTCTCATCGGTTCATCAGAGTCTGAAGAGAGATGAGTTTTATTCCCTAATCTAAGGGAACATGTCTGTGGCAGAGTACAAGATCAAGTTTGAGAGTTTGAGTCATTTTGATAGAAGCCTAGATAATGATCCCGAGGAAAATATCCATTTATTCCTCAAGGGGTTAAAACCTTCCATTCGAGAGAAAGTATACCATCTGAATCACGGTAGTGTTGCTGAGGCCATGAGAATGGCGATGAAGGTGGAACAAGAGAAGATCAATGCTAGTAGATTTCTTGATAGGAAGAGAGGTACTAAGGGGAGAAAAATAGGTGGTTCGGGGAAAATGTCTAGGGGTGATTCTGGGTCGTCTAATGGAGGCGCTGGGATAGGTCGATTTTTGGGGACTGTAAAGGATTTGTTTTGGGTGCGGTCAACCAGGATATATCCATAGAGACTGTCCAAATATAGGTCAATGGGTGTCCCAGTCTCCTTATAGTCGGCCACAATATCAAGGCTCGACCCGCACAGACGGTGAGGGCCAATCATTCTCTAGCAACCAAGGTGGCCAGGGCCATGGACAAAGTCAGAGTGGGTCTCGTGAAGGTGGAGGCTCATACTCTCTACGTGGTGGCAAAACACAGGGTCTGGTTTACACGTTCACACAGTCAGAGCAGCCAGATTTCAAAGTGATGGAAGGTACTATCTTGTTCTTTAATACCTGGGTTAGAGTTTTATTTGATATTGGTGCCTCCCATTCTTTTATTGCACGTGCATTGGTTCATAGATTGATATTATGTGTTGACTCATTAAATATACCCTTATGGGTTGGTACACCCACGGGAAATAGAATTCGATTGGGATCGGTTTGTAAGAACTGCTCCTTGAGTTTTGGGGATTCTTCGATAGAGTTTGATCTTGTTGTCCTTGATACGGGGGATTATGATCTTATACTGGGTATGGATTGGTTAGCCACTTTTCACGTAATACTTTATTGTTTCAAACGTCGAGTGTTGATTCCACTATCAGATAATGAGATGTTAACCTTTTCGTGTGAACCTGAGTCATTTGTTCCGTGTGCATATCTGAAACCCAAAGAGCAATGGAGTTACTTTGGGTGGTTGGCTAGTATCATAGCACAAGAATATGGTAGTTTGTGTCCTTCTAACTTCCATGTGGTTAGGGAATATCCTGATGTGTTTTCCGATGATCTTTCAGGTCTACCCCCACATTGGGAGGTGGATTTCTCCATTGATATTATTCAGGGTACTGCACCAATATCTTTAATTCCATATCGTATGGCTCCAGCTGAGCTAAAGGAGTTAAAGATTCAAATTGATGAGTTATTACGAAAGGGGTTTATTAGACCTAGTGTGTCTCCGTGGGGTGCACTTATTCTGTTTGTAAAAAGTAGAATTCGTCTTTATGGTTATGTATAGATTATCGTCAGTTGAACCGAGTCACCATCAAGAATAAATATCCATTTCCTCGAATAGTTAATTTGTTCGATCAATTGCAAGGTGCCGTTAGGTTTTTTAAGATCGACCTCTGATCGGGCTATCATCAGATGCTAGTCCGTGAAAAATATATTCCAAAGACGGCCTTTCTTACTCAATATGGACACTATGTATTCTTGGTAATGCTATTTGGGTTGACGAATGTGCCTACAGTATTTATGGATTTGATGAACAGCTTGTATCGTCCGTATCTCGATCAATTTGTGGTAGTTCTCATAGATGATATCCTTATCTATTCCAAGTCCGATGAAGAGCATGAGAATCACTTTCGCTTAGCTCTTCAAGTTCTTCGAGAACATAAATTGTATGCCAAACTTAGTAAATGTGACTTCTGGATGTTCGAAGTTAAATTCTTGGGACATGTCATCTCAAGGAAAGGCATTTCTGTAGATCTAGGGAAGGTAGAGGCAGTCCTAAAGTGGGAGAGAACTCAAAATGTTACCGAGGTTAAGAGTTTCTTGGGCTTAGCAGGGTATTATCATCGGTTCATCTAGGATTTCTCCCGTATAGCTTTACCGTTTACTCGCCTAACTCATAAGGGTATTCAGTTTATCTGGGATGAATCATATGAGAAGGCCTTTTTGGAGTTAAAAGATAAACTTACTTCGACTCCAGTTCTTGTTCTCATTGAGCAAGGAAAATGTCATACAATCTGCTGTGATGCGTCTAGGCTTGGTTTGGGTAGTGTCCTAATGCAGGAGGAGCATGTGGTGGCTTATGCTTCTCTTCAACTTAAACAACATGAAAAAAATTACCCCACTCATGATTTAGAATTAGCAGCTATTGTTTTTGCTCTTAAGATCTGGCGCCATTATTTGTATGGCGAGATATTCGAAGTTTATTCTGATCATAAGAGCCTGAAATACATCTTTACCTAAAAAGATCTGAATCTTAGGCAACGCCGATGGGTAGAGTATGTAGAAGACTATGATTTTACCTTATAGTATCATCCGGGTAAGGCTAATGTGGTAGCCGATGCCCTAAGCTGGAAGTCACAGGGGTCTTTAGCCGCATTACGGTGTCAAGAATGGAGATTGAGAAAGGAATTAAAACAATACAACCTTATGGTGAATCGTGATAAGAGTCGGGCCTATCTATATAATATGGTTGCCCAACCGGCAATCCAATAACAAATGATAGATATTTAACGGGTCGATGAGGCATTTCGGGTAATACGTCATCATTTGACTACGAAACCCAAGTATAGTGGGTATAAACTCAGAGTCAATGGGGGAATCTGAGTCTGGGATAGGTTGGTGGTACTGAATGATCCGGGACTTAGAAATTAAATTTTAAGTGAAGTACACCATTCTAAGTTTTCTATTCACCCCGGTGGTACAAAGATGTACCATAATTTATGTCGAGATGTTTGATGGAACGGCATGAAGAAGGATGTCGCGAATTTTGTTAATAGATGTATGACGTGTCAACTAGTGAAGGCCGAGCATTAAAAACTTGAAGGACAACTCTAGCACTTACCCATTCCAGAGTGGAAGTGGGAACATGTCACCATGAATTTTGTTTCATGATTACTAAGGGCATTAGGGGGCTAAGACACCATTTGGGTAATTGTCGATAGATTAACCAAGTCCGCTCATTTTCTTCCCATTCGGAACAACCAAAATGTGGACAGTTTAAGGAAACTCTATGCCCGGGAAATAGTTAAGCTTTATGGGATTCCATTGACTATTGTATCAGACCTTGATCCTCGTTTTCGTCTTGATTTTGGGAAAGCCTTCGAAGGTCTCTGGGGACTCAGTTGAAATTTAGTACAACATTTCACCCCTAAACCGATGGGCAATCAGAGAGAGTTATTTAAATACTTGAAGATATGCTGAGGACATGTGCCTGAACTTTTGAGGAAATTGGATAGAGCATTTGCCATTAGTTGAATTCGCTTGCAACAATAATTTTCAGGCTAGTATAGGCATGGCGCCTTACGAAGCCCTGTACGGTCGTCCATGTAGATCTCCGGTTTGTTGGTATGAAGTCGAAAAAAGAACCTTGTTGGGTCCAGAAATGGTAGAACAAACTACCAAAAAGATTAAAGCCATTCCACAACACCTTCTTACTGCTTAGAGCCGGCAAAAGAGTTATGCCGATACGCTCCATCATCCTCTAGAATTTGAGGTTGGTGATCATGTGTTTCTGAAAACCAAACCCTGTTTTGGTATTACTCGATTTGGTAGCAAAAGGAAGTTGTCTCCCTGATACATCGGGCCTTTAGAGATTCTCGAACGTATCGGGAATGTTTCATATCTTTTAGCTTTACCGCCACAATTGTCTAACGTTCATAATGTTTTCCATGTATATATGCTACGCAGGTACATTTACGATTCTTCCCATAGTGTTGTGAATACCCCAATCCCATAGGACAGGGATCGGTCTGCCCGGTCAGGTCACGGGAGCGAGGCAGCACCTCATTAGAAAAATTGAGAGGTTTAGGTGTTTTAGGGCATTTTTGAAGTGCCGGCCCCAGCTCCCCCAACCGCACGGCTACCTGCCAGCTGTACGGCTGGTCTCCAACTACACGTACCAACTGCATGCCCCAACTACACGTACCAACTGCATGCCCCAACTGTACGTACCAACTGCATGCCCTAACTGCACGTACGAACCGCAGGTCCCAGGTGCACCCCCTACGGCTAGCCTCTTTTGAAGCATTTTTTGCGGAAATTTCTCAATAAATAGGACACTTGGGATCTCATTTGGGATTATCAACAGTCAATAGAGTTTTTAGAGAGGAAAAATTATGTCAAGATTATTAGAGAGTCTTTTAGATAGAAAAGTTTTAGAGAGAGTATTTTTAGACAGAGAATGTTTTAAAAAGAGAAAGTTCTAGAGAGAGAAAGGAGCAAGCAAATGGTCCTCGCTCTTATACAAGCGCACCAGGTACGTCTTTTTATAACTCTCCTTAATTTTAATACTGCATTTAAATATGAGTTTTAATTAGATAACTTGCAAAGAAATTCATTTTTTTTAAAATCAGTATTTTCTAAATTTTACAAGAAAATTAAAACCTATTTTGACATGTTTTCAAAACAAAACAAAATAAAAAATAGTTTCCAAACAAATAGAACTACAAGACTCTGGTTTCATTCTACGAATGAATACGTAAGCGCTCGTAAAGCTCGAATCTGATTTCAAAATACTATTTTAGACTGAATTTATCAATAAATGACTATTCTAAAAATAATTCAAACTACTTGCAAGATATCTAAAATAAGAATTAAAAACATGATCCATTAAGAGACCAAAAGGGCAAATTGGGTGCCTAACACATTCCCAATTTGTAACATAGTTCCTGAACCCTAATAAAATAAGTTATCAAAATAAATCTCTGGTTTCAAACGTATGAAACATAGTTCATCTTCGAATTGTCTTTCGTACGATCTTTTGTTTGTTTTCTCGTAAAACAAACTGGTGACTCCACAAAACAAGTTTTTGTTACAATGAGAAAAAAAGAGGATTTCAGGGTCGTGGATCCGGATTCTCACAATTATTCAATGAGAAAACCTCAAGGTGTTAGATGACGGGACTTATGAAATTCATCCTATACAAATCTTAGACCATCGAGATCAGGTGCTTCGAAACAAAGTCATTCCGTTAGTGAATGTTATATGGTTACATCACGGAGCTGAGGAAGAAACGTGGGAACTAGAAGCAAAATCCATAATAAATATCCCTAGTTGTTTAATTAATGTGTCATATTTAAATTTTGAGGGAAAAATTTTATTTAGTGGGAGAGATTGTAACACACTGTATTTATTGTAAAGTTAATTTTGTGTATCATGTTTAACGATGTAGAAAATTATCTGTGCATAATTTGGAGAAAATCTCAGTGTAAATTGTAGGTCTCTGAGTTATCTTTTTATAGACATAAACATCGTCTCAATTGGATTATTGAACAAGAAGTTATGGCCAAAACAAAATGGGAAAAATTTTGTCCGCAGACCAGTATGGAAAATTGGCATACCTGTTTAGCGTATGTAAGTTTGAAAAAAAATTGGCTGCGGACCGGTATGCAGTTTTGGCATACTGGTCCGGCGTGAAAAACTTTGGGAGGAAATTGGTTGTGGATCGGTTTGAGGTTTTTGCAAACCGGTCCAGCGTGAAAAATACTAAAAATTTTGAGGCTGCGAACCGGTCTCCCATTTTGGCATACCGGTCTGCCAGTGTGAACAGTGCACCAACTTAAGTTGATTTAAATTCATTTTATCTCTTTTCTCTCCCCATTTTTCAACCAAAAACAATCCCCCACCCCCTAGAGAGCTCTAAAGTATTCTAGAGAGAGAGAGAGAGTAAGAGATTGCATCCATTTTTCATTTACAATCCGAGATTTAAGTTTCGAATCACTAAAAAACTCCCTCCTTGCTACTATTCATCATCTTCTTCATGATTTTGGCTTAAGGAGAAGCTGGAATCTTCATATTTTCTTGTTCGTCTTCACGTATAAGTCAAGGTAGGGGTTTCTTCGCTTCCAAAACTTAATAAAATGACTTTATTGTTTGAGAATCGTTGTGTTTGGTATATTTTTGTTTGAGAACTCTTATATATAAGAAAGTACATGTTATTTTAGCAATTTATATGATTTTAATAGTATGATTTAGAGCAAGATATGCCTTCCATGCTTGATACAAAGTTTTGATTTCGTTATACGAGATATCTCTTAGTGTAACCAATAATTTATTGAAGAAACTGACTTATGATCTAATCGTATTCACCAAAGGATATGAAGTATGGTATGTTGTCGTATGTATAGAATAAATTGCATGGTGTATTCATGAAGTAGCATGATTTGCATATTGTACATATTATTACTATGTCAACCAAATGCCTGAAGGATTTGTGGCATTTCTGGACTATCCTAATGGCCCGTTCTATTAGCTGTATATCTCTTATTCATGGTGATGGAAGCATGTTATAATCATTATATTACCTCGGTTGTGATATGATCCTATTATGAATCCATTTATGATTCGGTTGTGGCCCTTCGATGATGAAGGGAGTATGTATTTATTTGGTGCCTGCCGGCATGGAAAATAAGTAGGGCCTGGTGCCCTTGGGTTAAAATCCCTAAACCTCTGGAGGGCAGCAACGCGTCGACTATCTAGAGTTAGCGGTGTGTAGCCCAAAAATCTAGACAATGATAAGACACTGATGGTTCTGTTGTTATGTCATTATTGGTGGACGAGTGGTCCAACTTGATTATAATCGATTGATATTCTCTGGGGCCAGTGGGCAAATTTATTATCGTTATCGGATTATTATCTCGGGCTAGCAGGACCATATTCTATTCTGGATCGGTATGGATATATCCTAGCTATGTGGTTCTTGACACAAGGGAGGTAACCTGCATTAACATATGCATGCATTGCTCATTGAAATTATGATTTTAAATTGAAATGTGTTATATATGTGATGCTTTTGTTATTATATACCTCTAATGAGTGATAGGTCTCCCTGTTTCCTTAAAATATTACACGTACTCACGAGTCCCAGGGGGACAAAGAGACAACGGGCTCAGGGACGACATAGAAGCTCTAATACATTTCTTTTTGTGGCATGTATATGTTTCTCCGATAAGCCACAGCTAGCTCGATGATTTTGTATATTTTGGGAACGCCTATGGTTTGGATGGTATACATGTGAAGCATGCTTAGGTGTTTTAATGTGATTTTGGTATCCCATGCTTAGTAATAGTTGATATCCCTGTTGTTGCTGAATTCACACTTATCTTAGTCCTACTAAGATGGGTTAATAACGCTCCAAGTCTTAAGTACAGGTGTTATCCTGTAGGTTAAAGCGAGGGTGTTACACCCTTCCTAGAAGGCCAGCACAAAATGTCACTCCACATGGTGGTCAACCTGCCCATACGGATTTGGATCCCAAGTACATGGAGAATAGCAAGACCACTTTGACTCCCAAAGTCAAATCATAAGTCTCTAGGAACAAAAGCATGCCCTTACCAACATCATTAAGGGCTTCTATGGCCAAGATCAACTCTCGGATAGCAAGGAACACAATTATTACACCTTCTCGACTAAAGAGAGGGAGACGCCGAGAAGACCTGAGAGGGGCCAAGTAGGAAGAGCCGAGAGAACCGTAAAGAAGGCCAAGCCAAGTCATATTCAAATAGACCCAATGACAACGTGTTTAGTCATCTTGGAAGATAGGGTATTGGCCGAGAGAGGGAAAGAAACATAAAATTAAGGGTATGGGACCTTGAAGATATGATCCAAGCTGAAGTGGCCTATTAGATGACTAGCTCAAGGACCAAAACCACAAAGGATCTGGCCATGAATGCCCTAGGAGAGAAGAAAGGGTCTCCCTTCACCAAGAGCATTGCTGAGGAGTCACCCCCTAAGAAATTCAAACCCCCTAATTTCAAAGTCTACAATGTTCGATCAAATCTAGAAACTCAGTTTTGTCACTACAAGCAAGTGATGCATTTTTGGCTATCAAATGAACCAGTCATGTGTAGAATGTTCCTAACCATTCATGGGGAGACTGCATTTAAATGGTACTCGTAATTCCCTCAGGCAAAGTAAACAACTTCGTAGAGTTGCCGGAGTAATGCACATCTAGATTTATCAGCAGCAACAAAAGTTCCAAGGACCCTAACTAGCTCGATGCCCTCAAGAAAAGGGAAAAATGAATTGTTGAAGGCTTACTTGGTGCATTTCTAGGAAGTTTTCTAGGAAACGGATGGATTGGACCAAAATTTCAACATACATACATTTATGGGTGGCCTACCCCATAATGATAACGGCATCTATCATTCACTTACAAAAGGGCCCCCAGATGAAGTGGACGACTTAATCGACCAGATTAAGAAGTACACGCGAGTAGAGGACAAGGAAAAGACCTCAAGTGGTGAGAATAAAAAAGAAGAAAGAAGGAAGACGAAGGCCTCTTCCTCAAAAAGAAAAATGAAGGATATTTAGCAAGGAGGATAGATACGATGGTGTTAATATAATCATCAAAGAGTCAAGCCATAAGATCATGAACAAAATCAATTATTAGCTCAACTTTAAATGGCCAAGGCCAATGGGTTCAAGCCCAAGTAAGTGAAAGGCCCACCTCCACTACCTGTGTTACAAGTACATTAAGAAGGGAGATAATGGACAAGTGCACCCACAAAAAAAGAATGGGAAGGAATAGAAGGCAGTTGGCATCATCGAGGTTATAAACCGCTTTATATCCAAAATTAAATTGACCAAAAAGGCCATACGGACTATCGTCTATAGGGCCCAACTATTGGAGAAGGCTTACCCTTTAGAGGTCATGTCCATGGCCAACAAAAGAGGCTCGAGATAGGGAGTTTATGAATTAAGCTTTTCAAAGAAGGATCTCGTCAAGGTAGACATCCCTCATAATGATGCCCTCGTTCTTATGGTTAACATCAATACCTAGGACGTTAGAAGAGTTCTAATTGACCTTAGTAGTTCATCTGAGTTCATGCATAAGAACTTGTACGGTAAGCTCAAGCTGCCAAAGAACAAAATCCAGTCCATAGCATGCCAGTCTTCAGCTTCAGCGGCTAACCCATTTGGCCCATCGACACTGTTCAGGTCCCTGTTGGTGTGGGTCCATTCTCCATGGACATGGAATTCTTCTTCATCTTTTTTTCTTTACTTTTCTTTAAACAACTTTATTTCAGTCTAGTAATTTTCACTCCACTTTCTCTTCATTTATTATTATTATATATATATATATGTATATATATATATATGTACATATATATTTCAGTCTTGTAATTAGCCTACTTTCTAGTTAAAGTTTTTTATCAAATTTGGTGGAGATGATCACACATCATGGATCATTCTCAAACATATGTTTTATTCAAACTGGATACAACTGTGAGGCATTAACTACCTTATGCTTTAATCGATATTTTTAGGCATGACAAGGAAAAGACCAATGACAGCGTCTGAGAGGCAAAGAAAATCAAAGAAACATTGTGTTATTACTGTTTCAAAGCAGTATGGAAAAACAAAGAAGTCAGTACACCAACACCACCTGAAATCGAAAATGACCCCCTCTCAAAATAAACCACAATGTGAAGGGAATAGTGATCCTCTCTCAACCCAAAATAATCCCCAAAATGAAGATAATCCACCTTGTTCAGTGGCTCGAGAGAATCCCCAAATTGAAGGTCCTTGCAATAGTGATAAAGGTCATAATGGAAGGCCTATTGACAAAAGTGTATTTACATCCTTCAATGATCATATAACATATGCAATATGGAATCAGACCAAGGTATTTGATCATTGTATTTCTTACTTCTACAAATATGCATATGCAATATATAATTATTGCTAACATCATTGGGTTATTTAGTATAGGACAAAGATATAAAACTAAGCACTATATGCCATTGGCAAAAATTGCGGGAATGAGACTTATCAAGAGAGGTTGAAAGGGTTCAAAGCAAAGTTAAAGCAAGTGGCTTAACACCATTGATAGAGCACTACTATCGGTACATTGACTATGTCGCCGTCCAAGCCTTCGTTGAACGATGGTATCTTGAAACAAATACATTTCATCTACCTTTCGGTGAGATGACAATTACTCTAGACGACGTGAGACAAATTTTAGGTGCTCTAGTAGGGGATGAATGTTTTACATCCGACGAGGTTGGAATACCATTGGCTTCCGAGTTATTAGGCGTTAGTGAGGTTGATGTGATTAAGGAAACAAAAGACATGTACGAGGTTAGGATGCAGTAGTTAAAGGAAAAATACATGGGTTGTGCTACTGTAGAATCTCCAAAGAGTTGGATAAGACAAAGAGAAAGATATCCTTATACTATTTGGCTTGTTTTAGAGATTTAACCAAGGTTAGTCAGATAGGATGGGGTATGGCAATACTTGCACACCTATATCGTCAATTAGGACAAGCATCGAAATCTAGGGCAAGATGGATTTCTAGATGCCTGACTCTTCTTGTGGTACACCTCTTGTCTTCAACTTTTTTATTAGTTCTATTATTATTATTATTATTATTATTATTATTATTATTATTATTATTATTATTATTATTATTATTATTATTATTATTATTATTATGTTGGTGAACTTGAAATAATACAGGGTTGGATTTACGAGCACTTTTATGATTATATACGTGTGAATCCTAATATGGAATATATAGAGACACAACCACAGATGTGTAGGTGGAAACCCCAAGTAATTGCAAAAGTTGATGCTGCTACAACAATTTTTGGAATTTTGTACTTTTAATTCTTAAAATTTACTAGTTAATTTTAGGTCATCTTTTTAACAGGTGTGCTGGGATCCTTATAAGAAGTATAGAGCTACATGCCCATTCCTAAAGATTTCATACTTCTGTGGCTTGGTCGTTTGTTTTGATGTTGCCGATCCTTACTATCCTGACCGCTTTCTTAAACAATTCGGGTGAGTGCAAACAATTCCCATGATGCCGATTGTTAAGCCCTCGAAGTCGACTAAAGGAAAGAAAACCCAATCTTTGAATGTGGTATATGTCAATCGACATCATCAAAAGAATTGGAGTAATCATATTCTTAATCCAACACAAGGTTATATACCAGGGAAGTATTCTTGGGAGTGTAAGAGTAATTGCATAGAGTTGTTTTTAAAAGTCATTCATCCTTATGTACAAGTTCTGACCCTAAGAAAAACACCGCGAAAGGAATGTGGGGAACAATATATTGCAAATGATAAGTTGGTAAGCATTCTAATCATATTTTCAATCGATGTTTAATAAAATTATATAGTATAGGTACTCCAGCTACTAAGTTGCAAATGCTAAATTATTTATGCAGCAAGTTGAAGTTGTTAAGGTAATATCAATGCTATATGAAGCACGACATGATGTCGAGGTAGAGGATATTTCCATTGTTGCACGTAATGCCTATGACATACTTTTGAATGCAAGGAAGGCAACGGCACCAGAGAAAGCCCAAGAGTATGATCCTAATGCAACTCCATCGGGCACCACAAGACCTCTAGCAACAGAGAAAAGGAACACATATGCGACTAAGATAAGGAATAATTAGCTTTTTAGATTTCAAGATATTATCTATTTGTATTAGAACTTTGTGAACTTGTTTAATTTTTGCTAATTGTTAAACTTAATTATATAGTTTTTTGGTTGATGGATATCATATATTTGTTAATTGTTAGTTTAGGTTGATGGATACCATCTTTTTGGTTTGGTTGATGGATATCGGTTGGATATTATGTACTTATTTTGGTTATATATCACAAGGAGTTGGATATTATGTACTTGTTTTTCGTTATATATCACAAAGCAATTGTGTAACACCCCCGCCTTAATCTACATGACAACACCTGTAATTAAGACCTGAAGTGCTACTAACCCATCTTAGATTAACTAAAATGGGTATATATGGAAATGCATAAAGAAATACAAACAGTAATATCATGCGTATCATGCAATAACTTCATAACCATACTGATGATGTTTGTACTGCACACAAACATACAAGCAAATACATATTCATGTTACATAATCATGCATACATGTAACCAATATACAAAAGTAAACTAAACATGTTTACTAATCATATCCAACATTTCGGGCTAGCCGTGGCTTCCCGAGACAACATATATACAACAAAAATAAATCCATATCAGAGCTACTAACACGTCCCCAATCCCTGGCGTCCACATCCTCTTTGGATTCCTGAATACCTATATAGTTTTAGAAAAATGGGGTGAGCATATCGCCTAGTAGGGGGGAAAGAAAAAGGGAATAACTTTGATTCAATCTTTATATCAATCTTTAACAACTGAGTATTTTAGAAAATTTTGATTCTCGAGTACCAAAGTTCATCAAATCGCTCAGTTTCTTAGGACCGAAGTTGTCTGGAATATAATAATAAACACTTTATATGTGACATATTTTGCATATTAGCATCAAAAAAAGAACAAAAAAACTTCATAATAAACTTAACAATCACTCAATCAATCAAGAGCGATTGGTGCGTTTATTGTTGTTAAATCCTTTTTTGGCTTAATAAGTCTAGCAACTTAATTTTCCAACCAAGGGATTGCTTCTTTCTTATAAAAAAGTACCCACCAAGTAGCAAGGGAAGGAAGCTGTGACATCCCGTTTAATTATCTCTTGCAAATCACGATCTATATAGCCTATAAAGTAGAACTAGGCTTCGGATATCCAAATTGGGTTCTGAAAAGGTTGCATGGTTCGAAAACTTCTAAAAAGTCATATTAATGTATTTTAAGTGTGTTGTAATGACCATAAGTCATTTAGGGTTGCTTAGATGAAAATCGGCTCTAAAATCATAAGTTTGGTCTTACACGATTTCTTTGTTTCGGGCCAACTTTGGAACTCTGTAACTTCTTCATCTTTTATCAGAAATGGTATCCGTCTTTATGAAGGAAGCAAATTCTGGGCCATGTAGTCGACTACATGAGAAGTGAAGTAGTTGACTACCTCATGTAGTAGACTACATAATATTGAAGTAGTCGACTACTTCGGGCTGGGGAGATTTTTTATACATTTCTTCTTTTCCTTCTTTCCTCATGTCACCCCACCATTTTGAGAGCTCTTAGAGAGAGAAGTGAGGAAAAATTTGAGGGGATTACGAGGGATCACTCAAGGCTTTTTATTCCACATCTAAACTACACCATCATCATCATCTTCATATTTTTCTCCATCTTCATCCTCCATGGCTAAGGGTTTTGGAGCTCAAATTGGGGGTTTTCGCATCTACACTTCTCCTACTCGTTTCTTCCATAATTCTTCGAGGGATTAACCCTCAATAGGTGAGAACAATAGTATTAAATCTTATTTTCAAATTATTATAACATATTTATACCAAATCAAATAAAACCTAGGGTTTTTTCTACAAATGCATGTTCATGGGGTTTTGGGACAAATTCTTTTTGATATTTGGTTTGATTTGGACTTGATATGAGTATAAATTATCAATTTTATAAGAAGCCCCAATTTCTACGTTGTTTTTGGAAAGATTGGTACAAAAACCTCATATACGGGTACGATAGTGAACAGTATACACTAATACGCATACATACAATGTTATATTTAAAATTAAAGGTACTTTTGACATATAGTTACGCATATATGTGATATTGTTGTTGCATTAGAGCTACTTGTTCATGATTTACGAGATTTGTCACTTACCAGGCTAGTCCGTAACTATGTTAGTTAAGGCCACAAGTTTATTTTGAACAAGTAATGTACTAAGCTTATATTGGGAGGTTTATACATAAACTATATATATATATTATATAAATGCTACATGATACCTGCCTTGGTACCCAATTTATGAGAAACTACTAAGCCTCTCAAATACCCGATATTCTTGTTTTAGTCACTAAACGACGAACTTGGCAAACCAGCTCTATGTAGAACAACAACATCACTATAAAAGCTACAATATACATATGTACACGTATATATATGACAATATACATACTATATATATACATGTATACCGGTTAGCCACACCATTCATACCAGATAGAGATTTAGTTATTATCTGTAGCGTATAGTTGTGGTGGCTACGTGAGATTATATTATATTTCCTTAGGGGCATTCTTCGTCTAGGTGGACCCCGGTAGGCGGTCCCTGCCTTGGGGGCAGAAGAAACTGAGTTTGATCGTGATCCATGTGCACACGTAGATAAAATACTAAACATGACGTTTATATATGATTTATGATTTATGATTGATAGATCTGGTCGCGGTGACTTGGCATTTTCTGTATATATGAGAGTATTCAACCTCCTGATGGATGAGAGAGGAGATGTAGTCCTAGGGTTTATAGTTTTTCCGATGAATGAGAGAAGGGATGCAGTCCTAGGGTAAGCTAAGGCTGAATACTTGAGATATGAGAAATTTGTATATGTGCTTTATCGTATTTCGTATGGGAAAGCATTTATATGCATTGCACAAAATGATTTATTTGCATGGAAAAATAAGAAGTACATTATATATATCTATACTTAATGAAAATATGATATATTACACGATGGATATCATAGAGAAACGTCCCACATTAACAAAATTATTTTCATTATATTGCATGGCATGCATGCATGGTTTTCTAATCTATTTTTATATATAAACCCTTATAGTTCCCACTGAGCTTGTTTGGCTTACTCCCATTTTTCAAACTAGGTTTTGCAGGTATTCCTTGGGGATGGTGCGCTTATGAAGTCAAGATAGCTCTGAAGGTTGGATTACCAAATTCGTTTGGGAAATAACTTATGTCTTACCCTTTAAAGTATTCATATTATATTGTATTG
Source organism: Lonicera japonica (assembly GCA_021464415.1). Taxonomy (NCBI): domain Eukaryota; kingdom Viridiplantae; phylum Streptophyta; class Magnoliopsida; order Dipsacales; family Caprifoliaceae; genus Lonicera; species Lonicera japonica. Next base: position 17,859,758 of record CM038468.1, read on the forward strand.
TATTCTTAAGCCATCTATGTAAACTTTTTATGGAATTGAGACTTTGTTGGAGGAATTACCTTGTATTGGGTTGCTGATTTTTAGTTGATAAACACTTTAAAGATGTGGAGTTAATGTTTTAGTTAAATTTATGTTTTATATCACAGGTGTTGGTTTATTAAAAATACAAACTCCACATGCCAAAAAATTTTAGAATATATGGCTTTATCCGTAATTTTCATTTATATAAGTTATAAATTTTATACCTTAACACCTGTCGTCACGTACAACACCGTGATTAACCGAGTCCCGGAAGTTCAATCCTCTAAACGGGATTTTGGGGCGTCACAAAAGCGGTGCATTGTCTTTCAACTTAACTCTTACAAAATGATTCCCTCGGGCATACGCTAAACATATTAGTCGGTGTCTACCATCATCCGGTGGAGCGCTTAAGTGTGGGAAAAATGTCACACTTAATGTCTTTGAAATCGACACAATCACGCAATTGAATGTTGATGCTAAAATATATCCCATTATGGGAGTCTCCATCCAATTTTTTGGGATACACGAACTCCTATCAGTATCAATTATTGATAACATATCTTTGTAGAACCAACTACCCCACGAACCATTGTATCGATCTTTGTACTTCGAAAGATTGACTATCATAGTCCTTCTAACCGTTAAGCACCCATTTTCTTTGGGAAATCCCAAATCTGCCGCAACACACTGAAACCCATAATTCTAATCATCTTTGACATCTATTCTTTCGGCTATGAACTCATGCATGTCTTTGGGATGTAAGACATAAACCCCGTCAATTTAACCACATCCTTCTTCCCTTTCCTTATATTTGAAACTTGTGACGACTTATTAGGAATGATTACGGCTAACTCTTTCTCTTTAATAGTTTTTGCGAATTCATATCCCGACGGATCCTTCTTAGTTGACATCTCATGTTTCATCTCCTTTCGAGATATTTTTTGCTTACTACCACACGGTCTACCCTTGGGAACAATGGGAGTTGGCTCTTTAAACGATATCGTTGTTGGAGTCACAAGATGATTTAGTTTTATTAAAAGAGATTTTTTTGGTCATCTGTTGAATCCTCAAAAAATTTCTTAAATGAAATCATTTATACCGTACTATCAACATTTTTGTAAGTTCCTCGAAGGGTATACATCGATTTTCACGATGATACTTTAACAATTTGTGTGCGCATGGTAACCTATAAACTGTTCGAATGACATGATCACACTTCGATGGATCTAGGCCAACATCCTCGATGGACATATCACTCTCTGTCCTGATCAAGTCTAAATTTAAATGGGAAATTGTCCCTATGAGTTCTCAATATGGCTTTCCATTGTGAAACAATTTTGTCAATTCAAGAATATTCTCAAAATTAGCTTTAATTTCGGTAAGCTAGTTGTTCAACATATTATTCATCGCCCTAAACACTATGGGAAAACTACCTTGGCTTGAGGCAAGGTGAGTCTTCAGCTTGCTATATAACCCTTCGGCTCTATTCGTAGTGTTGTTGCCATAGTGCTTTATCCTGTTAGTCCATGCGAGTACAAAACGCTCTCTATGTTGGAGCCATTTATTTGTTAAGTATTCAACGCATTTCGGAAAACAAAACCAATCCGTTTTAAATTCCTTCCATCTTTTATAAAACTCTACTTCTGATGCCGCTCGTGTAAGATTAGTTCATAATTGAATAAACTTATCCCAAATAGAGTTACTTGTAAAATTCAGTTTACAATGTTATTGTACACATTTTGAAATATGGAATGTGCATAACATTCGGTGAGATTCTGAAAAAATAATACGGATGGCATTAATACAGGCATTGTCTATATCCATCACAAATACATTCGGTATATCATGCGGCTCATATAACATCTTCAATTTTGAAAGAGCCATTGGTAATTATCCTCCACTCCCTTATGCATAAAACAATGAGCGATAGAAAATGATTTTTCGGTTCACGTAATTCCTACCATAGCAAACAATTGCATTTTATACCGATTGGTCATGTATGTGCAATCAACAATCACAAGCAAAGGAAAACACTTTGCCAACAAAATGCTCTCAGGATGCTCCCAAAAAAGGTCTAAGATCTCATATGTTGTTTTGTTACTCCTATGCTAATAAACATAATAGTTTTCAATGAGAACTTTAAATAATTGTTGCATCGCACTTTTTCCTTCCATGGGATGTGTTCTTATATTAGACTTCACATTATAAATCGTCTTCATGATGGACACATTCTCTTTGTGATGCCGTTTAATTGCATTAAGAATCTCTTTTAGTTTAACTCTGGCAAAGTTCATGTCTACAACAATCATCTTCTCATCTTTGCTTAATCTTCCGGCATACGGATGCCCTACCAAGGTTTTCAGTAACTCATGGTTATAAATACCACATTTCACTTATCTCTTCCAGTTATCTCCACCAATATTCACACCCCGAAGTTTAAATGGGCAGTTGCCCTTTCTTGAAACACATTCTCTTTTATTGAGATTTTCTCTCTTTTTATTCTGTATCCTGCCTCTTTCACAACCCAATAATAGCCTTGGTCGCCGCCTCGTACCATTTTCTTTATCGGATTTCAATGTAACGACAATAATTTGGATGCCTTTTCTTTGACTTTAGAACCAATCAACTAAATTATATCGAGAAGTAAATACCTACAAAAATTAACTTAATCCAAATCTCCAAATCGTATGACAGTATATAACTTCGCTTGTACTTACTTCATCTGTTGTAAATACTGGAGTCACATCAATTTTAATTTCTTTAACATTATTCTTCGTATAACTCGAATTGCTACCCACCATCGAGAGAGATTGTTCCAAGTGGCCAGCAGGAGATCAAATAAACAATCATCATTAGATTTAAGTTCATAAGGTTGTTCACAATGGCCATTGGGTCAAGAGGCACAGCTATAATCGTATCCTCGAAACTTTGGCCATCACCACTATCAATATTATTTTTGATTGAATTCGGAGGCTCTAATTCAATTATATGCTCATTAAACCTGTGAACACATTTTGGATTTTGGGATATTCCTGCAATTGAAGTGATATCAATTACTTGAATAAATGAACAATCTTTCCATATTATAGAATCAAGAGAACACACATTTTGCACATAAAAAAAATCTAGTAAATTTTCACATGACTAATATATTGTAGGGAATTTGGGCAGCAAACATGCATCACATACAATAATTTACGCACTAATCATTCAACCCTAGGATCTATACTGTTCAATAACAATTGATAGAAGACATACCTTGTATGAGATTCGAATTAAAAGTGATGAATACGGTGGATAGAACCTTCTGTTGTTGTCGTTCTAGCGTTGAAAATACAACGCATCTACGGTATGCACACACGAACGAGATCGGATCCTTGTTTGGTGTACTAGCGCCTTTAGGGTTCTCACACCTATTTCGTTTTCTGCCTCTCTGTCTCACATAAACGGCCAAGAAGAACAACGGTTCCCTTTTAAAGGGGAACCCTAGTGAGAAACCCTAAGCAACAAAACGAATTGGGCCTAAGTCCAACTTGGCCCTTTTTCAATTCGTTTTGATCCAACTTGTTTTGGTGTGCGACCCTGTAGGTTTATACTCTTTGGTAGTATAATTAAAAGCCCGTTTTATTATACGAATAGTAAGCGGTCTCTAGTAAAACATTACTACTACCCAAATGGTATAAAGGTCAAAATGACACAACCTTAAATTGATATTCGACATATTAACTCCTTTTGTCAATCGATATCTAGATTGAACACAAGACTAAGCAAGTGTCATTCTTGTATAGTTCAATCTTTATTTCTTGATCTCTAAGTATAATTAATCTAATATAAATGACACCTCATTTGTGCATGGCCATGCAAATATTAATTATACTTATCAAGGGGCCCAAAGATATCTCTCTCATTAAATGAGAGTGACAAATCCTATCTTGATCAACCACATACCTCTATATAGTTTATAGTATGCTTGATCATCATCTTTATAATTACCCTGTCAAGAGCAACGTTTGATGATGCCTGACATGCTAATCCCTATGTTGGTAACCGTGACGATCTCAGGTCTGAGGATAATACGATATCACTAATGGGGAACATCACTGATGACATTATGTAACACTCCTCGCAGTGTCCCCAAAACGGGTCGGTCCAATACTTTGTTCCCTAACAAGTATCAGTGTGTTCAGCTTGATATCTCCATATCCATGACTTGTGGAACATAGCCATCAACTGACCCATACTCTAATCATTATATCAATGTGATCCTAGATTATTGATAAATGATTAGGGACAATTAAATAATATTATTATAACATTACTAGCATCCCACAATCAAGTCACATACTTGATAAACTAGTATAAATATATATTATTTATTAGAGAATATAAAGTAAAATGAAATAAACTTTATTAATGGAAATAAGCATAAGATATCCAAGTACAAATCATAATCTATGAATAGTCCTAGGACATATCTCTTTCATATATAGCTGACATGTATAAAATTGTTTATTGGCAATGCATTTTTGCTCCTAAGAACTGAGCAATAGGATTATATTCGGTTCTATATAATTGAGTAATGGTACCATATCCGATTTTGATTGACCAAATCCTCTTGATGCGCATAAATATTCACACTTGGTCTTTAAAAATCGCCTATATTATCTTAATTAGGCCCTTGGTGAATGAGTTAATACATAAATGTCAGAGCCGAGTAATAGACATATATTCGACCATTAAGGACCAAGAAAAATGATAAATGTCAGTTCTATAGAACCGAACTATCATTCTCCTTCATATCTTCATATGACACATTCGGTCACCGAAAACCGAACAAATTCTCAAATTTTAGTTCCTCGTAACCGAGGTAACTTGTTCTGATGCTCTAATTCGTTTTGTTGGTACAATTTTTATTTTATTTTTTTATTAACTAAACAAAATAAATATTAAACATAATAAAAACAAACATACCTCTCATTCATTATGTTTTTTTTTACCTTGTCAATCTCCATTTCTCTTTTCTCTCCCATTCTCTACAACTTAGGTTTTTTTGTCTTGTATCAATAGAGTTTTTGTGGTTTTTATTGATTTTTGGTGGAATTTTAGTAACTAATATTGTTATAATTAAACATGGAAATAAAAATTGGTTGAAAATGACCAAGAAATTTAGAGGGAAGTGCATTTAATGTGGCAGGGTAAGTTTTTTGAAATGAATTAAATGAAATGAAATGGGTTGATTATGCAAGAGGTGGGGTGGAATTGAGTTAATGGATAATTATTAACCATTAGGTAAAAGCTAATGTGACTTATACTAGAGAAAATGTGGTGCAAATAGAAATAGGTGTAATTTTTTTGAGTGTGAATGGAAGCAAATAATTATGGAAGTGGTAATAGCACCACCCTTATTTTATTTAATCATATTTTCTTATATTTTTTTGGTTTATTTTAATTGTCACTTCATCTTCCTCTTCTTTCACATTGCTCTCCACGTTTTTTTTATTATCATCATGCATGTCTTCCCAATATTTCTTTCGTTTCTTTTATTCAATCACATTTTTTTATATTTTTTGATTTATTGTATGTGTGGCTGTGGGCCTTTGAATAAGGTTTTTCTTTCTACTAAACTTTTTTCATATAAAAAAAATCTCACGGAATTAAATGCTTTTCATATAAGTTACCCACCATTAAAGTTTAAAAAAAAAAAACAAAACAAAACAAAACAAAAAAAATAAACTAAAATGGAGAAGGTATTGCTGGGCAAAAGTTGAAATTGCATTCTTTGTGCACCTCAAATTTACAGTGTATTGCTGTGTTTCCTAATTAATACTTTCTCTGTTCATACTAAACATTAAAAAAATAGTGTTTTAATTCCAAAGAGTTTGATGGTATAATATTATAAAATAAATTTTCATAGTATAAATTGGTTTAACCTATTTTTTTATTTTTTTTTATTTTACATGTGGTTTAGAAAACACCTCTGCAAAATTGATTCATTAAAATTGTGTAATCAAGATGCCACCAAAAACATAAATGTTTGAGCATGGGAAAAATTATTGTTAAAGAAACCCAAGGTTTCGAGCGGTACAAATTTATAAAATTAGCATAATAATTAAATCTTATTAAAAGTTAGAAAACAAGTTACGAATGATTTAGTGTCTATTTGTTTTCATAATCATACTCATCACCCAAAAAGTAGAATTTCATAGAAATCCAAAAAGTTAATTTAACATCTCATTAAATTATCATCTCTTTGTTTAACTTTATAAATATCAAAAATACTTTTAGTTACTTTTTTTTAACTTTTTTTAATTAAATGCCCGCTAAATATCAAGTATTCTCTATGCTTCACCTTTTGACTGTGTTTGTTGCCCATTTCTAAAGTAAGAAATGAATTTTTATTTTTTTCTCTTACAAGGTGTAATCACACTATATTAAATATGCTATTAATCTATGTTCGTGAAATTGAGTATGTCATTGACTACAAGAAAATTTTCATATTTGGGAAATCAAACACGACACATAATCAAAGTGATAGACAAATGAACACCGAGCGGGCTCCATAGGTACCAGTTTGGACACATGCTCCCCCCAAATTTTTTATAATTCTAGTTTTGCCCCTATATATTTTGTGGGTTTAATATAGTGCCCCTTTTATAGTTTTAATAAAAAATTAGTTAAAAACTTTATGTATTTAAGAATATGTATTTAAAATTTTAAGAACGTTAGGGATTTAACGGGAGGATAGTAATAACCAAAAATATCTCACATCGTTAGTGTAATAAAATGTCCTTAATATATATGGGGGTTCAATTAATCTAATTTACAACCTAAGCTAGTCATTTAGGGAGAGAGCCTGTCTATACTCACATAGACCAAATTGCAAGAGCGAAGCTCTACCCGGCCATCTACATTATATCATGCACCAAACCAAGTAAACCAAGTAGAGCATGCATGAAGGAGTTGGATGCTTTATTTTATTCTTTTTTGGCGCGGCCAGGCCATCATAGACTTGAACCAGCGATTTTACCTTTGATGTAAATCATCGCACATACATTCCAAATCAAATTGGAGAGAATCAATAGATTTGTTTCGGGTGCATCATTTTCTCTCCCACATTCCAACCTGGAATCTCAGAGAGAGAGTCAAATATTCGTTTTTGGGTGCATCATTCTCTCCCACATTTCAACCTAGAATCTAAAAAAGAGGATTTGTTGAGAAACAATTACACTTGTTTTTGAATTTTTTATTTTTTTATTTTTTGAGCTACCTAATTTTTCCCACTAGAATCTAAGAGTGAAGAAAACAAATGAACGGAATTGAGATGAATTTACAATTATTTACAATTATAATTTAATATCTTTCTGAAGTACGTGACATTGATATTTATTTGTTGATGATGTACACGTTTGGTGTTAATTTATAAAGAAAATATTGTTAAAGTACATAACATAGTTCAATGACAAAGCATAAACAATAAAAGACATACTTCTAGTGGTCAAAGAGAGAGCAAGATCAACTAAAATTCTTTAATGAATACATTATTATTAATCATATGATCATTAAAACCTAATTGTTGCCAAAATCTGTCGGTGCTTATTATTAGTGCATAATTATTCTTCAACATATGTATCTTTGCTTTGTGGACTCCAAATAAAATACATATATATGTGTGAGATCCGTATCTGGTACAAATTGGATTCTCCATATACGGACAAGTTTTTTATCAACAATTGCCTTCTCTTTTGACAAAATAAAAACTCACTCTATTACACATAAGACCCAAATGAAACACATCAATTACTATGGTGCCGCCAGAAGAAAGGCCGACCTTATTCGAGTGGATTGCATTCATAACAACCATATTATCGCCCTCCAGGATAAAATCTCTAAAACCCGCTTCCCGTGCAAAGGTAATAGCCTCTCGGGCAGCCATTAGCTCTGCAATCTCAACCGACATAACTATACCCCCAGCCTTACTCAAACCTGCAAAAAAGAGACTTGCATGATCCCTAATAACCATGCCAATTCCCACTTCACCACTAGCACAATCCCAAACCGCATAAAATTAATTTTAAACATATTCTCTGGTGGTGCCTCCCATTTACCAAACAGCAAGAAGGGAGACGGTGGGGTAGTAAGATTCGCAATTTTAAATTCTGTTAACATACCTTCCACTTTGTGATACTTGTATAGTATGTATTTTTAGTATGTATGAAAAATATTCCATATATATTAATTTTCTGAAAATATTTCACACTGAAAACGGTTTACCAACCACAGCCTAAATGGTTTAGGCCCTCTCCCAACAAGTTTGTTTTACTTCTTTTATTTATATTATTAATTAAGTGTGAGTAGAGAGTTTTTAGTGTGCATAAAAAAGGCCCAAAATACCCTCCATCTTTAAATATTACAAGAAAATATTATTTGGAGAATCACTCAAACTCATGATCTTAAACATGATAAATACAGGTTATCACCACTTGACCAAAAACTATATTTGTTATAAAAAAAAATTATAAATTTATACATACTGTCAAGAATTATTATATATAATATTGCACACGTATCAAGCATGCTACTAATTCTAATTATAGTTAATACTAGAAAGGAGAAAAAGGAAGCGGATATAATTGAAGTCTGGATTGAGGCCCATTAATACAGGCACAAATGGACCTTTAAACAAACCGTGGATGCAAATATAATCTATACAGGAGCCAAAGATGGGCTCAAAATTGAGCGCTTTTTATAAATACTCACATTTTTTATCAATTAAGTTTAAATTTAGATGTGTAGTGTTTCACTACATAATTTCTCCAAAAATTAATTTTCTTGGTCCAACTTAGTTTAGTGTCATTTTTAATATAATTCAAAAACTACCTCTACGCTAAAAGAGCACTTTTGATGCAAAGTTGAAAATTGATTAAAGAAAAATAAAACAACTGACTTTTATGAAAATTTTGAAAATTATTGAATTGATAAATAATTTTTATGAGTAGCCAAAAAATAGAATAAATAATTCCTAGACGATCTTTTACCTGTGCGAGGGATTTTATTTCTTGGGCTAATTGGTAAGAAAAAGAATATGATAAAAAAAAAATTGAAAAATGTTTCACCAAATCACTTATCTGTTTTTCCAGCTTCAAATAAATATTTATTAATTTTCTAGTTTTTTTTTTTTTCGTTGCAATAGAACATACCTAAGGTTTTTTTTTTTTTTTTTTAACATACCTAAGGTTTTATTTTCTACTAAACTGAAATTGGAAGTTGTTGCTGTATCAAAAGCTGAAATTGCAATCTTTGTGCACCTCAAATTAACCGTGTATTACTGTGTTTCCAAATTAATACTTTTCTGTTCATATTGAATATTAAAAATTTAGGATTTCAAATCCAAAGTATTTGATGGTATAATATTATGAAATAAATTTTCATAGTATAAATTGATTTACCCTAATTGTTGTTATTTTACATGTGGTTCAGAAACAATCTCCACAAAATTGATTCATTAAAATTATGTAATCAAAATTCCACCAAAAAAACATTGTTTGAGCTTGGAAAAAAATATTGCTAGAGAAATCCGAGGGTTGATGTTTTACAACTTTATAAAATAATTAGCAAAACAATTAAATTACGAGAAGTTGAAAATTAAGAAAATGATTTAGTGTCTCTGGCTGTTTTTTCATTGAAAAAAAAAATCATACTCATCCCTCATAAAATATATAGAATTTCATAAAATACTAAAAAACTAATTTAACATATCATTAGAAAATAATTCTTTTTCTAACTTTTTTATTAATTAAAATGTCCCCTAATTAAATATCAAGTATTCTCTATGCTTCACCATTCAATTACGTTTGTTGCGCGCCTATGATTCACATTTATATAGGTAAGACCAACAAATTTATATATATATATATATATTATTATTTTTCTTTCACGAGGTGTATTTACACCATATTAAATGTGAGGTTAATTTTCATTCATGAAACTGTGCCTGTCGCTGGCCACAAGAAAATTTCTGCATGTGAGGAATCAAATAGGTCACGGAACCGAGTGATAGACAAACCACTACGCTTTAGAGGTTTTCTAATTTTTTGTAGTAAAATGACAAAAAAATTCAAAATATTATATATACATACATACATATATATATATATAGACTTGATTTCTAATGTCTTACATGGCAAGATAAACCAAATCATAGTGTATGAATTACAACGATCCTCTTCAAGACTTCATAAATAGAATACACTAGTTATAGATGATAGAATGATGGCAGTGGACAGTGGCGTTAAGCAAGACATAAAAAAAGGATATATTCATCATTGTGTTGATCACATTAACACCATAACCTCATGTTCTGCATCCTATAAAAGAAAGGGGTCTAGAGTCGAGTTTCTCCCTTTAACGGATAAAACACAAAATAGTGTTAGTTAGGGGAAATTGACTGCAGTATAATATATTCTCACTTATTTAACTTCAGTTTAAAATTGCACAAACAGCCCCTCTAGTTATTAAAGTTTACACAAAAACTCCTAATACTATGAAAATTTTGATGGTTACATATGGTATCAGATGGAATTCAAGATCACTACCACGAGACGTGCAGATATTGTGGGCTGTTTTTGTGCAGCGATGAGTTGGAATAGCTGGATTTAGCTAGCTAGAGCCGATATTGTTTTTGTGTAAATCACGGGGAAGGGGAGAGATTGTATTATTCTACATTGTTAGTGTAATGAGAAGGTTCTTGTTATATATGGGGGTTCAATGAATTTAATTAATTTACGGCTTGGGCTAGCCATTTTGGGAGAGTGCTTGGGTGGTTACAACGCCGCTGCCCATCCTCACATAGACCAAATTGAAATATTGGAGCGCTACCAGGCCATCTGCGTTATATCATGCACCGAGCCAAGTGGAGTATGGATGAATGAGTCAGATGCTTTATTATATTCTTTTTTGGCTCGGCCGGACCATCAAGGACTTGAAAGCTTTGATGTAAATCATCGCACATGAATTCCAAATCAAATTAAGGAGAATCAATAGATTCATTTCAGGTGCATCATTTTCTCTTCCATATTCCAACCTGGAATCTCATAGAGAGAGAGAGAGCCAATTATTCGTTTTTGGGTGCATCATTCTCTCCAACATTTCAACTTGTAATCTAAAAGAGAGAAGAGTTGTTGAGAAACAATTACACTTGCTTTTTAATTTTTATTTTTATTTTTATTTTTGCGCTACCTAATTTTGCCCACTAGAATCTAAGAGAGAAGAAAACAAATGAGCAGAACTGAGATGAATGTACAATTATTTTTAAATTATAATTTAACTTTTTTTCTGAAGTGCGTGACACTGATATTTATTTATTACTGATGTACGTGCATGTTTGGTCTTAATTTATAAAGAAAATATTAAGGCATAGAAAATAGTTGAATGCAACAAAAGCATAAACAACAAAAGACATACTTCTAATATGGTCAAAGAGAGAGCAATATATATCAACTAAAAAAATGTGCCATAATTCTTTAATGAATACATTATTATTAATCGTATGATCATTAAAACCTAATTGTTGCCAAAATCTGTCGGTGATTATTATCAGTGCATAATTTATATATTCTCCAACATATGTATCTTTGCCTTGTGGGCTCCGCATAAAACATCTATATATATATATGATCTGAGTCTGATACAGATTAGATCGTCCATATTCTTTATCGACAAATTTTTATAATTAAAATACTTGAAAATATTTTTAAAATATAAAATTATCGTTAAAAATATAGTCTGTATATAATCAGCTTGCACACATATATATATATATATATGATACCGGTGTTTAGTTTTTTTTCTTACATGTATCCGCAATTTGGGGCAAAGTTGTAAGCAATAATAGAGGTTGAACAAAATTTTCATGTTTTGTAATCATCAGTGACTATTACACCTTTCATAAATTCAAGATGCTCCGATACAACGTACTTTATATTTTGGTCCGTCCATTATCAATCTCAATTAAATTATTGACCGCTTTTATTTATGTTGTGACAATTTTTTAATTTTTTTTAAAGATTTCTTACTAGTGTCAATTAGTTTACCACAACTAGACACTACGGAATGATTTTTCCACATCAAACGAATACATGGCTGGTCCAAAAAGTCTTATATGGCAATGTTTTTTACTAAAAAAGTTTAACGAATGATATTTTTTTTTTGAAATAAGAGCCTAGTTTTGATTATTATTTTTAAATAAAATCCTATTTATTAATTGTGTTTTAAAAAGAGGATTTTGACCAAAATTATATTTTGTACAAACTTAATTTGGCAATCAAAAATATTTAATGCAAAGTTGTTTCACATGATGTGCTTATATTTTTTAATAAGCATATTTATGTTTGACTCATAAAACTCTAAAATAATGTCAAATAAACCCAAATACATAATAATGTTTTTTGAAAAGAAGTAGTGCAAACTTAACTTTGTATAACTCCGAAAAAATAGTCATGCGTATTTTATTAATAAATGAATTTTAAATATGTAATTTGTTGAAATTATTTTAAAGCACTGTCAATCAAGCACGTATTTATAATAATATGCTAAAAAACATGTAATGCAAACTTAATTTTGCACAATTCCATAAAAAATATAATTTAAAAATCTATTATAAAGTTAACTTTGCACTTCTTTTATAGTTTGATCAAATATAAGCCTTTAAATTATAAAAATATTATTCTTCGATTTTTTTGCAAAAAACTTTTCAAACAAGTCTCATTTTTCAATATCCCAAGACGTATAAAAGCACACTTCTATATTATAAAGTTCATTAAACACACAAAAAAGACTAACTTAAGTAACAAAAGTTAAAGTATATTAATCCTTTTAACACTTAAATAATGAATTATACTTTTATATTTAATTTGTAGTGTCAATGGTGTCCATATTTAAAGTTTGCCTTAGGCCCGAAACTTCCGCACCGGTCCTGTATGAATAAAACAATGGACAAAACTGGAATTATTAAATTTATTGAAATATGTTTATATATGAGCACAATTATTTGTATAAATAGTATCACAAATACAATTAAATATCATAACCACAAATTTATAGCTGATATAATATACACGACAAAAATTTGCAACCTAACACGAAAGTGGCCAAAGTGTTATAGTCAATATATGAGTAGATCTGGATGGTAGAGTGGGGTTTGCTTTAGGCATCCGGACAAATTGAAAAGTTGGATACCTTAAAAATGCAAATTATTTGAGGCATGAATTATTTGATTTTGGACGCTTTTAAGCCAACTCAATTACATGTATAAAAAATTAGAACTCGGTCCCGAGTTTAGACATTTTTTTTTAACAAGTGATAGGTAAATCCGATTGATCCGAGTGGTTCTTGGGCAGAAAGGAATGGGTGGGGATTGAACATTGGTTGCCCGTGTCAATTGCAACACTTTTACCACTCGACCTAGGGCTCTAATTTGAGTTTGAACAATTTTAAGATGCTTACATATTTTTTAAAAGACGTGGTTCCTAGAAGATACTATTTGCCAAATTGTATCTCCGAACCATAATTAATATACCTCTTGCCTGATTGCAGTCAACATTTTATGGTTTTAACAAGTAATTGTTGATTCAGGATCTCAAATTAGATAGTATGTCTTTGTTGTAGAAATGAGCGATACTAATTGTAGTTGAGACACATTGTTGTAGGTCAGGAATCGTATCCTTAAAAAAAGCGAGGAAAAACTCTTAAAACCCTGTTATATGTCTGGATTCCTTGTATGTACTTATTGCAAACATTAATTACATAAACTACTTACTACAGTTTATGAGATGGATGATTTACCAATTTTAGCACATTTTAATAAAGATACAAATATCATGAATAAATTTTTTTGTCCTTTTCCAATATGACGATTAGGGTGGTGCTATTACTAAAGTAATTATTTTTCTTGTCAAATTAATATACAACTTTAAAAGCATATAATACAACTTTTCAAAGTACCTGAGGGTGCTTAAAAATAAATGGCCAACTAGAACCTTATCTTATAAATATGGTCGGCCAGACCCCTCGTCCCAAACATGCGGACCAGTTGTTATAAAGCCTTGTCAAAATCTCAACTAGAAGGCGGTTAGGAATACTGATCAATAAGGAAAAGATTTCAAATTTGAATATGACAGAAGGATTATCAAGATCCCTTGAGTTAAATAAGTGCCACTGGTAAACTCTTAAATTGTAGGAGTTATCATCTCGCATATCTTTACCTTAGTTGTATTGTGTTTTGTCACCTTAGATGATAGGATATCGGTCGACAAGGGGCACAAAATAGAAACTTGTAGGAGGGCAACCTTGGAGATATGATCCGTGGCGAGGTAGGCGATAAAATGATTAGCTCAAGGATAAGAACCATGAAGGACCTGGCTAGGAAGGCCATAGGAGAAGGGAAATGGTATCCTTTCACTAGGAGCATTGCTGAAGCTTCAGCCCCTAAGAAATTCAGCTCCCCTAAGTTTAAAGTTTATAATCCATATTCATGGTACATTGGAGTATATACTTGTACTATGTGTTGCTTGGTGTATATATATTGAATTGTTGATGGATTGCTATATGTATATTACTTGTACTATGTTAATGGGAATCACTTATTTTTAAAGCTTAATAGATATATGTCAGATACGATACATGTCACATAGTAATACATGACAAGTATTTGTTCTAAAAGTTTGTTTGGGGAAATTTTGCTCTCAAAACTACAAACTAAGTCCATGGATAGATGAGAGTGATAAAGAGTTTCTTGAGGATTAGCTATAAGGTTTTAAGAGGATAAGATATGCTTAGTGCATTTTTTGATGTTATTTGCTTTGCATGTTTCTTGTTTGTTATGCTTAGTTGTTTTCCATGCTCATTTCTTTAAAGATTCCTGTGATAAGAATGTGGAGACCTCGAGGGGAGGATTTATCAAGGGGGAGAAAGATGAAAATGGCAGAATGCTTACTTGAGGGGGAGTAGTTAAAGTTCGAATATTTTAAGGAATGAGAGAAGTGAAATTAAAGAACTAAACTTGAGCTTTAATATAATATTGTGTTAAAGTAGACTTGTGTAAAATATTTTTAAAAAGTGGTTTTTTTATATTGATTTGATGTAGAGACTATTTGTATAATAAAATGGTTTTCCTATTCACAAGTTGGAAATGTTGATTTTGCAGACTTTGCATACTAAAATTTTTATATAAGACATTAACATGACATGTTTTCAATAATGCTTTTGAATTAATGTAACTTTACACCCGCCATCTGCGTACAACACCGTGATTAATCAAATCGTGGAGGTTTAAACATCTTAACAGGATTCGGGGTGTTACATAATTGGACAGTTAGTGCTGCTCTCGTAGGTGATGATGCCGTCATTTATAAGCCGATTTACTACATTAGCAAATCACTAGTGGGAGTTGAATTGAATTGTCTCTCCATGGAGAAACTTGTACTTGCGCGCTTTCATTATAACATCTTAAAAACTTTGTGTTTATTTTGTTGCCCACCCTAGCAAATTATTGACTTCCATTCCAGTCAAAGCCTCCTTTGGATAAGCAGATTTATTTGGCATAATTGAGACGTGGTTCATTGAACTTAATCGATTCCACAACAAAAACTAGCCAAGAAGGACCACTAAGGACCAAATATTAAGATATTTCATTACTAAATTCAATGATCTTAGTATATTTGCAACAACCAACCTCCTGCCTGCTCCAACTGCGAGCAAGATGAGATAATGCAAGAACTAGTGGAAAGCTCAACAAGAACTCAGTGTGAACAACTAAAAAAACAGCAATAATTTTTAACAATGTACCTTATTTATAAATGGGTTTGCCGTGAAAAGTGGGTCTAGAGTTGGCATTATCTTAAAAGTACCAAAAGGGTCAATTATAAAGCAAGTTGTTTAACTGGGATTCAAAGCCTCCAACAATGAAACCGAGTACGAAGCTCTCATTATAAGTTTGAAAAAAGCAAGGCTCCATAGCACTAAGAATTTGGTAATACATCGTGACTCATAGATGGTGGCCACCCAACTCACAAGGGAATACGCTGCATGAAATGAAAGGATAGAGGTCTACATCAAATTGGCTCAAAAATTGTTCCCCAATGCCAATAATAGTCACGCAAACACTTAGCTGCTCTGGCTTCTGACATGGAGTCAAAATTAAATAGAACCATTATGGTAAAGTTTCTATGAAGACTAAATATAAAGGCTGAGCATAATGTAATTAACTACTTGGAGGCCAACCTTGGAGGAAGCTGGAGGGGTATCCTTATGTAGTACCTAACGGATAGAACCCTACCAAAAGATATCAACAAAGCCTATAGAGTCAAGGCCCAATCGTCTTGATATTGGCTATCCCCCGATCAAGTACTTTACAAGAGCTCATATGGAGGGGTAACATCATCTAGTACCTAACGGATAAAACCCTGCCAAAAGATATCAACAAAGCCTATAGGGTCAAGGCCCAATCGTCTTGGTGTTGGCTATCCCCCGATCAAGTACTTTACAAGAGCTCATATTCGGACCCCTATCTGAGGTGTGTCCATCCAAGGAGAGTGCAAGAAGTCATTACAAGAAGGAAAATGGGTACAAGAGCTACCCTCTGTATTATGGGCTTTCTGCACTAGCCCAAGAAGATTAATTGGTGAAACGCCGTTCTCCATCTCATATAAGATAGAAGTAGTCATTCCATTGAAGGTTTTCCTACCAACTTACAGGACGGCTCAAGTAAAGGCTGGGGCAACGATGCAACCTTGGACAAAGCTCTGGACATTACAGAAGAAAGAAGATAAACTGCACTTATACGGCTAGCCAATTATCAACATACAATCTTGAAACGAAGACAAGGACACATAAAGATAAATGAGTTCCAAGTTAGAGATTTCAATCCAAGGAAGTCACTAGGAACATCTTGAAGCCTAAGGAATGTAAGCTCAGCTAAAATTGGGAAGGGTCGTATATATAGAGTCACCACGGCTATATCAACTGGGGCGTACTACTTAAAAGATATAGAAAGCCACTAAATTCTCAATCCATGTAACATCTCAAACCTTAAAAGATATTATCACTAGTTTGCAATAAGGCTAGAAAATACGAGGCCAGCTATTGTCTTTGCAACATCATTGCTCCATCAATAAAGATTTTAGACTTTCATGCAACTAATTCTTGTTACTATAATCCAAATATTAAAACTTTAAATGGAAAAAGTATAAGACCATAGGCAAAACTGTTTTAACTTTTACTCATGAAGTTACCTCAAACGGAGTTGTAAGGTATAGTCTGAACTCACCCAAGCTCAATGGCTAAGGCCGAGCTTATAAGTGTTAAACTCATGTAAAAAAGGTTGTGAAATCATGAGCATTGGGCAAGTTCCCAAACTCAATCAAATGTGTTTTTAGAATTGCATAAATTCCAACTTCTTCAAGTTACATAGGTCGATTTTAACAACTACTACTGAGATCAAACGAATGTTAAACTTTCTTAAGTTGCAAACAAACCCCTTTTGGTGCGACTTGCACATGGGATCTGAGTGGGCGCTTCTCCGACTTGTTTATTTTCATTTTTAATATAATTCAAAAACTATTTCTATGCTAAAAAAATGGGATTGAGATGTATTTATCTTTATTTTTAGTTAAAAAAAATAAATTTGGAAGTTCGTACAATGATATTTATTTGATGATGATGTACATGTTTAATCTAAATTTATATAAAGAAAATGTTAAAGTACGGAACATTGTTCAATGCGACACGGTATAAACACTGAAAGGCAGACTTTTGTATGGTCAAACAAAGAGCAATATCAAGTAAAAAATTGGGCCATAATTCTTTAGTGAATACATTTTTAACCACATGATTATTAAAACCTAATTGTTGCCGTAATTTATTCTCCAACACATATTTGAAAAGTCCGGATATGGTATAGCTTGGATCGTCCTTATATAAATAGGTCATTTTCCAAAAACAATTTCATCAATAAAATATTTGAAAATGTTTTCAGCAACATAAATTTATCGTTAAAAGTGTAATCTGTATATAAACGGACAAACGGTTTGCATCAGATCCTTGTATGTGACATTGATATTTGGTTTTATATTATTTGTTTTATAATCATTAGTGACATATACATTTTACAAATTAAAGATTCTCCAACATGACATATGTTACATTCCGATCTTTTCAATAATATATTATTTAATATATTACATCTTTTGATTAAGGTATTGTCCGCTTTTATTCAAATCGTAAAAAATTTATTTTTCTTGAAAAGATTTGTCACTAGAGAGAATTAGTTTAACACACTGCCTAGACAATGTGGAATTAGTATTTTATCCCATCAAAAGACTCGATCCGTATATCATAATATGATATCACATTGCTCTCCATGTTTTTAATTATCATCATCTTTTCTCAGTATTTCTTTTATACTTTTGTCTCATTAGATTTCATATAATTCTCTTAACTCATAATCACGATATTAGCAATTGTTATATATTATATTATTGAAAATATAAAAGAAAAATGGTAGGTCCTTTCCATCATAAGTTATAGTGGATATTGCATCATCTTTTGTTATATTAATTATGTAATGACCGAGTACCACTACCAAGTGACGTGTGGATATTGCAGGTCGAGTCTGTGTGATTAACGGTGAGTCGGAATAGCTGGATGCGGCTAGCTAGAGCAGAAATTGATTGTGTGTGACCCCGGCCTAATGAGGACGTTAGGGATTTAACGGAGGGAGATTGTAACAATCCAAAATATAGCACATCAGTAGTGTAATGGGGTGATCCTTGATATATATGAGGGTGCAATGACCCTAATTGTCAACTTGGGCTAGCATTTTGAGAGCAAACCCAAGTGGTTTCAAATTGTATATATATATGATTAATATGATAGACACTTAATATTGTTACTAATTTATTGTAAATAATGATATAGTGTAACTTATTATGATACACATGCAAACACCAAGTTATGAAAAAAAAATTTCAAGTTGAATAGTTGATCTTTTTAACATCTTGTAATTAAAATTTTAAATTAGCGGATGAAACCTAAATATGTGTTAATGTAAAGAAATGTCCATCATAGCCAATGATAGAAATTACCTACATTCCACTACTCTTAAAAATATAACATTATTTGTAATACTCATTGTATATTAATATTGAAAAAGTATTATTGTAAAAATTGAAATAGTTACTGCATAATAAATAGTTAATACTTAAGTTATTATTTTATATAGTATATATTATATTATATTATATTATATTATATTATATTATAATAAAGTTATCTTTGTAATACTTGTATAGTATCTATTTTTAGCATGTGAAAAATATTCTATATATATATTAATTGGGTCATATTAACGTGTACGTGCCCTAAGAGCACATGTTAAATACCTATTTTTGAAAATAATTGACTCCCAATATGCATTAAACATGATACAAATTCTCATACAAAATTTTATTATTTTTATTTATAATAGCTTTAACATGTGCCCTAAGGGCATGTTATCATTTTTCATTTTTTATAGCTAATCCAAGAAATTAAGGAAAAAAAGAAAAAAAGGAGGATATAGTTGAAGTCTAGCTTGAGGCCCATCAATATAGGCACAAATGGACCTTTATACAAACTTTTGATGCAAATAAAATCTCTGCTAAAGACGGGCTCAAACCTAAGCGTTTTTTGTGAATATTTACGTTGTTTATCATTTGAATTTAAATCTAGGTGTGTGGTGTTTCATTACATAATTTCTCATAAAATTAAATTTCTTGATCCAACTTAGTTTTGTGTCATTTTTAATATAATTCAAAAACTATCTCTATGCTAAAATAGTGCTTTTCATACAAAGTTGAAAAATGATTAAAAAAATTAAAACAACTGATTTTTATTAAAATTTGGAAAATTAGTGAATTGATAAATAATTTTTATGAGTAACCGAAAAATAGAATAAATGATTGCTAGACGTTCTTGTACCTATTTAGTTTGCGAGAGATTTTAATTCTTTGGGTAATTGAAAAGAGAAAAAATGTAAAACGTTTCACCAAATCATTTAACTATTTAATTTTTTCTGGTTTCAATAAAAAAACAGCTAAAATTTTGTTTTCTACTAAACTATTTTCATATCAAAAAGTTTCATGGAAATTAAATGCTTTTCATATAAGTTATCCACCATTAAAGTTCAAATTTTACCCAAAAAGAAAACAACTAAAACGGGGAAGTTATTGCTATCGCAAAAGCGGAAATTGAATTCTTTGTGCACCTCAAATTAATAGTGTATTATTGTGTTCCTAATATATTAATACTTTCTTTGTTCATATTGAATATAAATTTACGTGGTGTTTGGTTCATATTTTAAAATCTATGTTTTTATTTTTCTACCCGAAAGTTAATTTTAGTTCACACTTTCCAAAATTTATGTCACTTTACTTTCTTTCTCGTAATATTTTTAAAACACTATAACTTTAAATCCAAAAATTGGAATTAGATAAAAAAAAATATATTTGAAATCTACTCATCGAGATCTATAAAATAAGATCCATTGTGACAATTTTTACAGTTTTTTTCATGAGTTTTTTTAAATTGGTTGAAAAAAACTCCAACAAAAATTAAATTCACTTTTCAACCTACTTTCACGCTTCCCAGAAACTTAACTCAAAAACTCAATTTAAAACATCAACCAACTAACCTGATATGGTGCGTTTGACTGCAAG
Organism: Lonicera japonica; assembly: GCA_021464415.1. Classification (NCBI taxonomy): domain Eukaryota; kingdom Viridiplantae; phylum Streptophyta; class Magnoliopsida; order Dipsacales; family Caprifoliaceae; genus Lonicera; species Lonicera japonica. The sequence continues at coordinate 17,880,526 of CM038468.1, forward strand.
TATAAAATTTACATGGAAATAAAATTAGTTATAGGCAATTGAATTGCCTAGAATTGAGTTGCATGAAAAAAGTCAATTAAATGTGTTTGATTGCCTTAATTTTCTACCCGAAAAATAATTGTTGTATTATAGCATTTTTAATGTAGAAAAAATTATTATTTATTTTTTCACATAATTCTATAATTATGATGGATCTTGTTTGATTGATCTTGATTAGTATATTTTAAATATTAAATTTTTTATTTTTTATTTTAAGTTATGTCATTTTTAATTTAAAAAATGGGTAAAACTTTGTCTTGAAATTTCTACAAGTAACCTACAAAACAAAAACATGTCCCCCCCCCCCCCCCCCCCCCCCCCCCCTTCAAGAAAATAATTTCAAGCTTTTGGTGGAAAAAAGCTCATGATTTTCAAAAAAGATGGAATTTAACCACCTAGAAAATTTTGGCAATCAAATACACTAAAAGTAATAACTTGGGTAAAAAATTATGGCAATCAAACACACCCTTAGTGTTCTAATTACGTTTGTTGTGCGCCTCTATACGTTGGAATTTGTCATTAATAAATTATTCACGTTTATATTAGAGATGCATCTTGTAGAAGAAGGGGGTCCATCATCCAGTTTTTCCCTTTAGTGGGTAAAATGCAAAGAGTGTTAGTTAAGGAAAATTTACTGATCTATATAATGTTAATGATACTAAGAAAACAAAAAACAATTGTTAATGTTACTAAATAAATTTGTATTAATATTACTAATTGTCATATTGTTTCAATAATAAATATAACAATATATATTATATTTTATAAATATAAAGTTTCAATAAATATATATTTTTTTTTATCTCACCCTTACATCATACGGGGCTTAAACTTGTTATGTATTAATCGTAGACCTAAAATATTTTGTTTTAATTTGGCTATTATCAAAACCAAGTTAAAAATGCATTTCAATAATTAAAATTTATCAAAATTTTTGAAGTAGTAAAATAACAAAAAAATCAAAATATTATATATATATATATATATATGTTCTTGATGGAAGAACATATCAAGAAAAACCAAATCACAGTGGATTAATTATAACAATCCTCCTCAAGATTTTGCAATTAGAATACGTTGGTTATAAATGACGTATTGATAGCAACGGAGAATGTTGTTAAGTTTGATAAAGAATGGTATATTTGTCATTGTGTTGACCCCATTAACACCAAACTCTTGTTCTGCATCTTATAGAAGAAGGGGGTCCATTGTCGAGTTTTTCCCTTTAGTGGGTAAAATGTAAAAGAGCGTTAGTTAATGAAAATTTACTGCAATAAACTCTCACTTATTTATCTGAAGTTTAATTTAAAATTATATGAATAGCCACTTTGGTTATTAAAGTTTACACAAAGACCCCTAATACTATAAAAATTTTGAAAATTTGAAGGGGCATCTGATCCTCCTCGCCCTATGGTGTGCTCTATGGTGTGTACACCTGTTACAAGTCAAAATATCCCAAATCGGTAGCGTAATTAGAAGATTCTTGGTATATATTTGCATTCAATGAGCCCAATTTATAACTTGGGTCAGCCATTTTGGGATAGAATTAAAGTGATTACATATAGTTACAAGTGTTAAGGCCAATTCAAAAACCGGCCAAATGGACTGAACCTATCCAAACCGATTAGTAAAATCCCGAACCAGAAAAAAAAAAAGCCGAAACCAATTAGTTTGGTTTGGGTTCAGGGCAAGCTATTCCAAAATTGAACCAAACTGAACCAAACCGAATTATGAACGAGAAAATGAAGTATGTTAATATATATTATAAGGGCACACATTAAGTATACTATGATACAAAAAAAATGATTTTTATAAGAACATGTTCTTTATTTATTGCAAGTTGTGATCATATTAAAAAAAAATCATTAATGGATGCCCTTATTATTCAATTAATTACATAGTGCTAAGATTTTATTTTTTTATCATATACATGATGATAAGATAATTCATCATTTTATTTAATATGTTTTATTCTTGTAAATGTACAAATAAAATAATTATTAAATAAATAACATGGTTTCTATATGTTTACTCATTGTTTCTAAAAAACCATGAGTATAATCAAAATCTGAACCAATCTTACATTGCAATTAGTGTTCTATATTTATGTTAAATTTATTTAGAAAAAACAAAATATGTTAAAACCAAATAAAATCGATCAAAAAGTTTGGTTTAAGTTTTGATTTAGAAGATTTAGAAACCGAAACCGAAACTGAACCGAACCAAACCGAAACTGAATTTTTACATTTGGTTTAAGTTTGGGGTACCCTAGTTTCTACCACGACCAAAACAGAAAACACCCTACGTATGGTATTAGAGCGGATTCAATACCACTACTATGTGATGTGGGATATGGTTGGTCATGTTTGTGCGAATAATAGCAAATCAAAATCGCTGGATGTAGCTAGCTAAAGCTGAGATTTTTTTTGTAACTACGACGACCCAATAAGAACATCAGTGATTTAATGAGAGGGGGGGAGATTGTAATGACCAAAATTATCCCACATCATTAATGTAATGAGAAGGTTCTTGATATACATATATATATGAGGATTCAATGAATCTAATTTACAACTTAGGCTAGCCATTTTGGGGGAGAGTCCGGGTATTTACAACACTCCTATATATACTTATAAAGACAAAATTGCAAGAGCATAACCCAACAGGCCATTTGCATTATATCATGCACCGAGCCAAGTGGAGCATGCATGAAGGAGTCAAATACTTCATTTTATTCATTTTTCAAGTGGCCGGACCATCGTGGACTTGAAACGGCGATTTCACCTTTGACGTAAATTATCGCACATACATTCCAAATCAAATTGGCCGGAGAGCAACAATAGATTTGTTTCTGGTGCATCATTTTCTCTCCCACATTCCAACGTGAAATCTAAGAGAGAGAGAGAGAGAAAATCGATTATTCGTTTTTGAGTGCATCATTCTCTCCCACATTTCAGCCTTAAAATTTGAAAGAGAGAGAAGTTGTTGAGATGCAATTACAATTGTTTTTAAAGAACTTCGAGAATCTAGGAGAGAAGAAAACAATTGAGCGGAATTGTGATGAATTTACAATTATTTTTAAATTATAATTTAATTTTTGTCTGAATTAAGTACGTGGCATTGATATTTATTTGTTGATGATGTACGTGCATGTTTGGTATTAATTTATAAAGAAAATATTAAGGTATAGAACATAGTTCAATGCAACAAAGCATAAACAACAAAAGACGTACTTCTAATATGGTCAAAGAGAGAGCAATATATATCAACTAAAAAAATGTGCCATAATTCTTTAATGAATACATTATTATTAATCGTATGATCATTAAAACCTAATTGTTGCCAAAATCTGTCAGTGCTTATTGTTAGTGCATAATTATTCTCCAACATATGTAACTTTGCTTTGTGGGCTCCAGACAAAATATATATACATATATGATTATAATCTGATACAAATTGGATCGTCTATATACATACATAAATTTGTCGCTAAAAGTATAATTCGTATGCAAATAATTTACACTGAATCTATATATATATATATGTGTGCATGACACCTATGTTTTGGTTTTATATAATTTGTTTTCTAACATGCATCCGCAATATGAGGCAAAGCTGTAAGCAATAATAGAGATTGAACAAAATTTCCATGTTTTATAATCATCAGTCACTGTTGCACCTTTCATAAATTAAGATGCTCCAATATAATGTACTTCATATTTTGGTCTGTCCATTATCAGTCTCCATTAAATTATTGACCGCTTTTATTTAAATTATGACAAAAAAAATTTATTTTTTTGGAAAAGATTTTTTACTAGTGTGAATTAGTTTACCACACTTAAACACAATATGAAATGATTTTTCTATAACGTTAAGCATTTCAACATCAAACGAATACATGGCTAGTACGAGGATATAGCAAATAAGGCAGTGACTTGGGCTCTCAAAATTTTGAACTTTTTAAACACCCCCCCCCCCCCCCCCCCCCCCCCAATTTTTATGTCTTTGTATATATATTGTGTGACGTAAAAGTATAAAATCACACTTTTAAATTATAAAAAATCAATATTTAAACACAAAAAATACTAACTTGAGTAACAAAAACTACATATATTACTCATTTTAGTACTTAAATAATAAATTATTGAAATATAGTTTAAAATATTTGTTAAGGGAATTTTAATTTTTCATTTGTAGTGTTAATTGTGCTCATTTTTTAAATTTTTCTTAGGCTCCAAAACTTTCGGACCGGTCCTGAATGAATAAAACAACGGACAAAACTAGAATTATTAATATAGTAATACTCTAAAAAAAAGTTATTAAAATATGTTTATATATATATAAGCACAATGATTTATATAAATAGTATCACAAATACATATAAGCATTTATAAATACAATTAAATATCATAACCACAAATTATAGCTGATATAATATACACGACAAAAATTTGCAACCTAACACGAGAGGGGCCAAAAAGTTCTAGTCAATATATGAGTATATCTAGACAAGTGGGTTTGAAGCACAAATTGAAAAGTTGTATACCTTAAAAGTGCAAATTATTTGAGGCATCAATTATTTGATTTTGGACGCTTTTAACCCAACTCAATTACGTCTATTAAAAATTTGGATTTGGTCCTGAGATCAGATAATTTTTTATTTTTATTTTTGTACAAGTGATAGGTAGATTTTGGTGATAGGTAGATTTTGGTGATTTTTGGGGAGAGGGGAAGGGGTGGAGATTGAACCTTGGTTGCCATGTCAATTGCTTGGCCTATAGCCCTAATCCGAGTCTAGACAGTTTTAAGATGCTTATTTAAAGACGTTCCTAGAAGATACTATTTGCCAAATTGTATCTCCGAATCATAATTAATGTCGTTATTCTAACTGTAGTCAACATTTTATAGTTCTACAACAAGTAACTGTTGATTCAAGATCTCACATGAGATAGTATGTCTTGGTTGTAGAAACTCAAGATAGTAATTGTAACTGGGAGATATTGTTACAGTTAGGGATCGTATCTTTTAAAAAAAAAGGGAGGTGCATATCTTAAAACTCCCTTATATGTTTGGATTCCTTGTACGTACTTATTGCCAACATTGAGTACATAAAGTATTCACTATAGTTTGTGAGATAGATGATTTACCAATTTTAGCACATTTTAATAAAGATACAAATATCACGAATAACTTTTTTTTCCCCATTTCAAGTTAAAGATTGGGATGGTACTATTATTAAAGTAATTATTTTTATTATCAAAGTAATATATAACTTTAAAAGTATACAATGCAACTTTTCAAAGTAGTAGTATGCTCAAGTAAAGACCTAAGGGTGCCTAAGGATAAATGGATGACTACAACCTTATACCATGAATATGGCTTGGCAAACCCTTCATCCCAAACACGCGGACCAGATATTATGAAGCCTGGTCGAAATCTCAACTAGAAGGCGGTGAGGAATACAAATAAGGAAATGATTTCAAATTCAAATATGACATAAGGATAATCAAGATCCCTTTAGTTAAAGGAAAGCCGCAGATAACTCTTAAATTGTAAGAGTTATCCTTTCTCATATCTTCACCCTAGCTAGTTGTATTTGTTTCCCAATCAAACACTACCATATATAAACTTGTAAACTTTAATCTTATGCATTATAAATAGGAGAGATGCATCCCCAATAAAAGGATTTCCACACACGAATCTCTCAGTCCCCGTATCCAAACTCTTGTACTCATTAGTTATTCGACATAGTATAAGGAAAGTGCAACCCAAGGGTGGAGGTACTCTAGATGTACTATCCATTGGCTAAAGGAACCATCATATAATAAAAAAATAGCTCTTTCTTGTATCTGGTTTGTTTATTTTTCTTTATAGATCTCTTTTATGCCGTAGTGCATTCCATCATTATTGTGTGCAACTTATACGAATTTGTTTACCGCACAATTGGCACAGTTTAGGGGAAATAGGTTGCTAGCATAATTCATATATATTTTGGCTTTTTCAAGCCATATACAACCACTACCAAGTTGGATCGACGGGTTTGCTTATGCCTCTCCTCCAAGACCATGAAGTTATACATCCCCTGACAAATGTAAAGAGTATAAATTCTAAGTATAGGAGAATGGGAAAAAGAAAGGCTTATGGATAGCTTACCAATAGCATGTGATGCAAACCATACTCCTGTAGCAACCATTGAGGAATGGTGATCAGTGTCTTATAGTCCCTAAAGATGACGGATCTTTTAGCAAGAATTGCTACCACCTCCCTGGTCTTGAAGGCCGAATCCTCCGCAGTCAGCGACCTGCCATGGAGAGTATAAGATGACCTAAATTTAGTAGGAAGGTCAATAATAGGCATTGCCAATCAATCACCTCCGTAGCAGAAGGATTTAAGGCCAGTGGGGCCTAGCCAATTGCCCCTATAGAGGGGCCCTCACCGGTGACCACAAAGACTCGGTTACCCTCATCTTCCACCACCACTAGGTGGAGTCCTCTTCCGGCTGCCTTCGGTTGATCCCCCTTTTTTCTTTCCAATGCTTGGGGGTCGTTTCCTCTTTAGTGGGCCAGCCATAAAAATTTTGGTCATTTTTTAGCCTTCACCAAATCTTTCCGTGAAGACATCCTCTGTGGCAAGATCAAGGTAGAGTAGGGGCAGCCCTTGGTTGGATTTAGAATCGTCCGAGATAGCAACGATAACCCTTATGTCCCTGCACGATTATGGCACAGGAACAGTTCAGCTGAGTAAAGTAACTTGGGGGCTCCCTGATGATCACTGGGGGCTGGGAGTTTAGGAGACGAGTAATTGTCACCTCATCATCGACAACCTCCCTTTGCTTATTTTTCTTATTCTTTTGTCCGAGGGTTGGTCGGCAGAAGGCCTCTTAGCTCAGATAGGGTCTCTATTGATAATTTTGAACTCCTTAAAGAAATCAAACTTATCTTATTTTCCCCCAAGAATCGCCTATGCACTTTATATCGAACTTTCTCTCAGAGAAAGTGATGTAGGTGGGCATGCATAAAAGGAGATTGTGGATGTCCCTTAGGTGATTTTCAACCCCAAGGTCTCTAGGGCCATCATGAATGATGATGGCGTTTAGTTGGCGGAGGTTCAAGTGGCGCAAACTCAGCCTTTTGAAAATATGTTTAGTAAAAACATCTCCAAAAACAAAATGGACAACATATTTAGAATGGCCATTATGCCCGTGATAAAATCTCAAAACTACCAAAGTGTAAATTAACAACGGACTAGATACACCAACCCTCTTTGCGACCAGGTTATTTATTGGGTCAGGCTCCATGGCACTCATTATGATGACGACGTCAAAATCACCACCCTTGGCAGAAGTGGGTAGACCCTTCACCAAGTCTAGTGAGTTTTTTAGAGCCTTTAGATTGTATCTTCCATCAAAATGACTTGAAAAGCCATATTAGTATTTTATTTCATCTAAGCCGAGCTATATATAAAATCTCATATTCAGCTCGACCACACCTAAGATAATCCTAAAGGTGTTAGTGGTTAGTTGGGTGATGTGAAGCTAAGTGAGTCTAAGAAATTGGACAATATGGAGGTGATAAAGGCAATATGAGCTCATCCTCCATAAAATAAGAGACATAAATGGGGCAGGTGCCATTTTTTATAAAGGGACTAAAAGGGTCTTCACTCTTGTTAGCAACCCTCCACACTATACCTCTGAAAATATATTTCCTCGTGATTTCGTTTTTCTTTTCATCAATATCTAGGGAAAATCTACCTATTCTAAAAATTTTGGGGGTTTTCTAGTGTATAAATTATGAGCAAGAAAGGGGAAATACAAAGACCAAGATGAGAAAGACTTACTTGAATGAGGGTTTATGGGCTTTACAACAATTAATAACATAGAATATATAGAGAATGGGAGTAGCAAATATGGGCTTATGAGAAGAATATTTGAGTTTTCTAAGAAAATAAATGGAAAACACAGAGAATATGAAGATAGTTCGAGAGAAGAAAAAGATTAAAAGAAGAAAAGATGTGTAGAAAGAGGGTTCATATACTCTCTCTCTCTCTCATGTTGTACTCTCCCACATTTTCTATATCTCCTCACCGAATGGAGTTTTCCTACTTGGAAATCGCCCCACATCATTTTGTGCACTTAATGCACCTGATGTGTTTGGCTTATCGCCTAAATTTAAAATGACTATTGGCCAATTGCAAGCTGCCATGTGGAAAATGATAATTATTGTAACACCTTGTCTTTAAATTAGTAGTAATTATAATTTATTATTTGTTTTAAGTTTAATGCTTTTGGTTGTCTTGGTTGAACTTCGAATATAATGAATTTTTTGTGTTTATTTTTCAGATTTCTAGCCTAACAGAGGCCTGTTGGGAATCAACAAGTGCCTGTTGAAACTGCCCAGAAATGCAAAAGTGCACTGGAGCTCTGGCAGGGGCCTATTTGGGATCAACATGGGCCTATTTTAAGCCAGTGGTGAAAATAAAAAAAAAAACCAAAAGCTTCTTTTTCTATCTTTATCCCCAAAACACCATTAAAGGTACCTTAAGCTTTCCCTCTCTAAAATGCGCCCATTTAAACACTTTATATCATCACTACTTTTAAGGAAAAGTTATTCGATGCCTCGAGGGGACGCGATTATGTAGAAATTTCAAAGTTTTACCGATCGGGATTTCGGGTCATCATCTCTATCCTTGTTTCCTTAATCTCACAACTTAAGGTAGGGGTTTCTTGGTTTTATAAACTTAGTAATTTGATTCCAAATGTTGAGAAATTATGATGTTTTACTCCTACGTGCCCTCAATTAAATAGTTATGTTAACTATAATGATATTCTTGGATATTTAAGCAATGATTTATGATTATACACAATCTATGTCATTCAAACTCTAAATCTATGTCGAAAATTAATGGAATCTCTATATTCCTTGGAAATTAGTTGTTTAGTGTGATGGAATTGAATATTTGAATGTACTTTTGTAAAAAGGAATATAAAGTGGAAATATTTAAAGTCTATATGACATAAATTGGTCAAGACGGAAAATTATTGGTATTATAAGCATACTTTGCATTGTCTTGGTATCAAACCGGGTTTTCGGCTACTTTGGAGCTTTATTATTTATCTCAGCTCAAGTATTAATGGATTCATTTATCGCCTAGGTATGATTTCTATTATCGAGATATTGGTATCAATTCTATATATTCATGTGATATGCTCTTGGAGGCGAGAATTCTCAATGTGAATAGTGTTTATCGGGTGAAAATAAGGTAGGGCTCAGCGCCCTTGGGTTGAAATTCCCTAAACCCCTGGAGAAGTAAGGTTTGGTTGTGTAAAGCCACCGGTGGGGAGCCCGAGAATCTAGACAATGGTAACGCATTATGAATCATATATGTTTGCGTGCATTGGGGACGGGTTGTCCCATTATTTCATTGTGACGGCAATACACTCTCTTGAGGCGGAAAAACTATATATTATAATTTTGGCTTGGATTCTCGTCGGTACAAGGTTTGAAAATGGGTGTGAAGGAGGTAACTTGCATAAGCATGATAGGCATTATTATCAATCATAAATTTAATACATTCCTCTTGCATTGTTTGTGTTGTTTTTATATATTACGCAAAGTTAACACTTGATAGTATAATTGTAATGCTTTAAAATTAAACCCCTTTGCCATCATACTAATTGACATGCTCACCCTCTTTTCTAAAATATTGTAGGTATACAAGAGAATCCAGATACTAAGAATGCAACGGGTTCAGGAACGTCGTAGAAAGCTCTGATACTATTATATTTTTAGATGTAAATATATGAAAGTATATATTAATTTTGTCACGTGCTACTTCTACATATAGTTGAAAGTTTTATCATCTATTGTAACCAGTCTAAGATGGTTAGTAACACTCTAAGCCTTAATTGCGGGTTAAATCATGGTAATAAAGGCAGGGGAGTTACAACTATCGTACAAAGCTTCTCAAGAAAGCTAAACGTTGGATCTCATCTGATGAATATCCAAAGGACACAACATGAAAGCCAAGTACGCAACCTGAACCAATGGCCGAACCTTATTCCATTAATATGGCATGGTCGCCATCTCAACTAAAAGGCAGTTTGGAATATGTTTATGGAAAGGATTTCAAATTCGAATATGATAAAAGTATAAACAAGATCCCTTGAGTCAAGGAACTGCCACGGATAGCTCCTAAATTGTAATAGTTATCCTTTCGCATATATTTACTCTAATTGTATTTGTTTCCCGATAAACACTATCATATATAAACTTTTAAACCCCAATCCTATACATTATAAATAGGAGGCTAGGGAATCCCCATAGAAAAGATTCCCACACACTAACCTCTCGGTCCCCGTAGCCAAACTCTTGTATTCATTTGTTATTCAACAAAGAATAACGAAAGTGCACCCCAAGGGTGGACGTACTCTAGATGTATTATCAATTGGTTAGGGGAATCATCATATGATAAAAAAAATATCTCTTCATGTGTGCGATTTGTTTATTTTCCCCTTTTAGATCTTCTTCTTGCTCTAGCGCGCGTTCCATTATTATTGTTTGCAACTGATTCACAAATTTGTTGACCACAAAAGACTAAAAAGATATCTGTTTTAGCAATATGTGTAGCCAAATATATGATTAAAATAAAAGGAAGAAACAATTTAATATTCCCTTTTAGTTCACTCTTCTCTTTTTAGATGTCTCTAATTAAAAGTAAATTTTTCTTTTCAAAATATAGTGTAACAAAACTCCCAATAAGGAACAAATTTCCTGTAAATTATTTACTAAGACGAAATAGTGCAAAAATCATAAAAGTGAACATGTACTAATTAGGGGTGGAGTTACAGCGAGTTCAATCAATTTGGACTTTTCCACTTTAGTGAGATTATATATTTTTTAACCGTAATCGATGGTTAAAATATAAAAAATTTTGCTATCTTAAAATATCTGATTAGATTTTCTTACGCGTGATATTTGTGTTATTTAAATATAAATATTTTTATTTTTTTAAAATAAATATTTTTATTTTTTTAAAATAAATAATTAGTATAATGATCAAGATTCAAGCCGTATTACCTTCGTTGTCAGCGATAATTCGAATCATGTTATTTATTTTATAGTAAAAATTGTTTTTTAAAAATGAAAGTTCGTTAAGGCAACAGTGGAAATTAAACCAAAAACTTAACATAATTTTAACAATCACCGAAATGTCTTCAAACTTTATATATATATATATATATGTATGTATGTGTGTGTGTGTGTAATAGGAGATTATGTTGAAAAATAGAGAAGTAAGTTTATGGTGCTTTGAATGGTTGTCTTAAATGGTCAAGGATTCAATCCTTCTTTCTCCCCTCATCCATTCTTATTTAATTTGAATTCATTTATTGCTAGTATTTAAAATAAAATAAAATAAAAACATTACCCCACAAGACATATGTTAGTTCAATTCGATATAGGAATGTGCTTCTTTTTCTCGCCAAATATGATTTGATTCATATAGCGACTGACGAGCATTCTAAGAGTTCAAATTTGTAAACATACCAAACCAATGTGGATGCTCGTAGCGTGGGGACAACCTTTGAAAAATTTTGAAAAGAAAAGAAAAAACTGTCACAGAATGAATTTATTTCCAATATAATAATACAACAAGTGTAACTCACAAATTTGTGTAGGAAAGTAGCAGACAAGCAAAAAACACGGGAATACTTCAGAATGGGACGTGCCTAATTATCGGCACTAATTTTGTGCTTAATTTTCGTAAAAAGGTTTCACCATCTTAATCATATTTGAATGGAAAAGGTATTTCAGAAAATAATAAAAATAATAATTGTATAAAATTAAAATATTTAAATAATTAGATTAAATAACATATTAAATGTATATTAATCAATATTTTAAATAGACCATATACAATAAGCGCGGAGATATTAGCACCATCAATATCTCTTGAAAACACTCACACTTTTTATTCAATTCTTAATAATCGAATAATGTGTATATTACTCAGTTGTGAAAAATCGAGTATAAACTTTATAATGCCTTATTAGGTTATCAAAAACCGATTACATAGGCTTATAGTCTACCCACAAGAATTAAATAACAAACATCTTACTTATAAATAACTAAATAAAAATAAAAAAAATATTTTTGAGTTTGCTAATATATCCGGCTTACAATAACCAGTGCACTATACATTATTTATTTTATTAATTTAATTTAATAGACTTATCAATCTAAAAGGGAAAATGTTTCAAAGCATTTGATGGTTCAATAAAAAAGCAAAAGAACAGAAAAAGTTATTGGCAAGGTAGTCAACAATCCACAATCAAAGTATACTTTTTGACTTTATTACGAAATATATATGTATTATAATTCCATTATTCAATATTTCAGAGTATAACTAAGGACCACTGTTCTTCAATATTTCAGGATAACCAAGTGGATGGTGCAGAAGGTGGGTAGATGCTTACTTTAATTTTTGAAATGTATTTATTTTTAACAATATGTTTTAATAATAATAAATTAGTAAGTAGAAAATAAAAAAAATTCCACCTTATTTTATGTAAAATATTATTCTTTGACTCCCATCATAGATTACAATAAACTTTATAACCAAGGATAACGGTGAATGCTCTCTATTTTAATACTTTAGTGTTTTGATAATAATAATTAAAAAAAAAATACCTAACATTTTGTAACATAAGTTTTGGCAAATTATTTGAATAAAGCATTATTTTTGAAACATTAAAATATGAGGGTCACATACGTCGTAGAAATAGTTTTGCCCCTTTACTATTAAATTCTGGCACCACTATTGAAGATATGTTTGGTGATTCTTTAAATATGAGGTCAAGATAGGAGAGGTTGGAGCAAGATTTTACGCAAAATCTTCCCAAATTTAGGGAGAATTTTTGTAACCACCGTGATTCTCCACTAAAATGGTTAACCCAATTTATAATTTGGGTTTATTGTATACACGATATATCAAGTACTTTTTTATTACACTATTTAAAATTTGGGTCGTTACAAATTTTTCCCAATAAATTCCTGACATCTTAGGTAAACTGGGATCATACACAAACAATTTCAGCTCTTACTAGCCGACATTGAATCCCCCCAAAATAAATCCCTGATTTCCTCATCAAATCGGGGTCACAAACAAACAATCTCATCTTTTGCTAGCCAACACCAGCAATATCAACTTACCGTCAGCCGCACAAACACAATCTACAATATCAACACATTCACATAATACTGGTGCAAGATCCCTTCAAATACCATATGTAACTACCGAGGGTTCTCCTCATAAAGGACTGACCCAAGTTGTGATTTAAGTTCATAGAATCCACATATAAGTAAAGGATATCCCAATTACACTATCAATATGGACGTAGGTCATTACAATTTTGAGAATTACTTGTAGTTGGCCTTTTAACTTATGGGCGGTGTTATTTACAGCCCCATATTTGTCACAAACACTTACATATTAAATTTACTATCACTAACACCCCCTAAAACTTGCTTAATGAGATGTGAGTGCCTTTATATACACTCGGGTCACATGGAAAAAGTTTGTTTGTAAGAACTCGCTTAACATAAGGTAATAGAATGCTTGAACGTTTTTCAAATAAGGCTTGCCTAATGAGATATGAGTGCACACGCATATAAACTTGGTTCAAATAATGATAGTGTGTTGCGAAGCACTAGCCTAACATCAGACAATGAAACGGGTGTTTGTGATAAATAAAGGGGTGTTAAAAAATATTTTTAGTTAAATTTTGAAAGGTATTTGTGACACATTTGTAGGTGTAAATAACACCGCCCTAACTTATTATGTTTAACCTATTTTTTTGTTTTCCACAAAGAGTACATGTATCATAGTTAATATATGACTAATTTAGGTGTTTGTGACACATTTGTAGGTGTAAATAACACCGCCCTAACTTATTATGTTTAACCTATTTTTTTGTTTTCCACAAAGAGTACATGTATCATATTTAATATATAACTAATTTTCACTTGTAGATCTGAACCTGCAACTAGTCACAATAATTTTATACTTACTAGAGTTTAAACTCGGGATATCCTTGAATTATTCGTCCTAACAAATGCTCAACTCTAAATAAGCTACTAAACAACCTCTAAGATCTGTTAGGAACGAATTTAACTTTAAGAACTATAGGAGCAAAAAAAAAATACCCCTTGGGCTCTTCAAATTGCGATTAAAAAGGGAAAAAGGAAAATTATAGCCAACAATATATATATATATATATACATATTTTTTTTTCTCAAAAAAATGAGAAAGAAAGATGCTACATGGCCTCAATACGCAAGCCTAGAGAGCAATTGCATAAAAGAAAGTCGAATTTGAATTATTTTTATAACAATTTTTTGCCGACATACATAACATAAATTTTATGTTAATAGAAATACTATAAGGCAAAAGTTGTATTCAACTTTCGGGATGTAAAATATGCGATATACTTGTAAGGCAAAAGTTAATTGTCCTTGTGCCTAAAAATACGTTGGAAATATCTCACTGGGAATCTTGCCTTCTTAAAGTAAATTTCTTTAATCATGTTCAAGTTGGAAAAAAAAAAAACATCAATTTTTCCTCATAAAGAGGTAACCGTTATTAACGTCTACAATTGATAATTTTATTTACTTTTAAAATGTAATTAATATATTAAATCATCGTAATAGAAAATTAATTATTAACACTCAAAATAAGTATTCTAGCACTTTAAAAAGTGTTCTCAATGTATCAAAATGTTTAAAAACAATTGCATATAAAAGTGAAGATAATTTTAAGATACTAGAATATTTATTTGAAGTATTAATAATCTTCCTTGGTTAGATTCAAATATTACTTGAAGAAGCAAAATGAAGGTGCTTGTTGTTTGAATATCAAATATTTGAATAGATCATATATTCAGACTTCAAATAATTTTAATTTGTTTGGCAAATTTAAAAATTCAGATTTTAAGTATTATCTTACCTCCTAAAAATTTAGAGTAAAATTATTTAAATAACTTTAATTCAATAAATGTAATATATTTGAACAATATTTATTCTAATATAATGCTCATAAATAAAATAAATAAAATTTTTAAATTTAACTTTTAAGAATTTAATTTTGAGATTCGAATTTAAACAAATAAACAAAGGCACCGGAAAAGGGTGTCTACAAATACTAGTACTAGTGTGCTACTGAAACTCGCACGTGACAAGTACACAATGTCACGCGCATAAAAAGAGCGTGGCCACTCCCGTGGGACCCACAAAAACCTAAAGAAAATATTTTGTGTACGAGGCCCAAGAAAAATTCCTGGCTTTTTTAATTAGTGAAATGTGAATGGTGGACAAAAGGCCAAAATCTCTGCTTTTTTGTTCAAATCAAAGCACACAAAAGATTGTGAAAGGCTTTTTGTCATCATTCCTCTACTTAATCTTTATACTTTTATCACCTCACTCTGGCACAGTACCAAAATTAGTGGCTTACCTTTTTATTTTATTTTATTGTTGATGTTTTACATATGAGACTATGAGAGTGTTATTGTAAAAGTAATTATAATATTTTTATAATAATATATTGACTTTAAAAATATATATTATAATTTATTAAAATAATATTATACTATGATAAAGGTATAATTATTATAGCAAGAGAGATAATCAAAAATAAATATTAAAAAATATATTAAAAATTGTAATTCAAATAAACGAGAGTTATACATTTATATCGGAGACTAGGAGAAGAAAAGTGATATAAGATATAGATTGGTTGAAAGTCACTTTGGGTTATATTTTTGGGATTTTTTTTGAGATGAGCAACATGGCTTTGTTGTAAATTAGAGAGAGAAATGATATTAGGCTATTAGCTCAAAAGTTGTATTCCAGATGAATTTTAATATTTTTATTGAATTTTGAGAAAGTGATGAATGGTTGAAATTTGCTTTTGTGTTATACTTTGAGCATTTTTTAGGCTGTGTAGCATTACTTTTAAAGAAATACTACGTAGCCCAAATAATGTCAAAAATTTAGTTTTGGAATTTTTTTTGGAATGAGCAACATTGCTTTGTCTCAAATTGAGACAGAGAAATGATACTAGCCAATACAACAAACTTGTATTCCAGATAAATTTTAATATTTTTACTGAATTTTGAGAGAGAGAAAATGATGAATGGTTGAAAGCTGCTTTTGAATTATTTTTTTTGGTATTTTTTAAGCTATGTAGTAGTGCTGTTAAATAAATGCCACGTAGCCCAAATAATGTCCAAAAGTTGTAGTCCAAACAACGTTGAACCATAAAAGTACACATTGGAGTCTAGATAAAAGAAATTGATAAATTGTAGTGATTTGTCTAATCGGTAGTTTTCTTATATTATTTTTCTTCTTATCACGCAGAGCCTTAAAATCCAAAGTCGAAATAAGAATATAACTTTAAAACAAAATGTATTTCGTTGAATGATTGATTGGCATCGTTCTAGTATTATAACACACTCGATTGTGCTTTAATTAAAGTGTTAATATCAAACGTTTTTAATCTACTTTATTACAAAAGCAAGAACTCATTTTCATCGTTGTATTTCGTTTTGTCCATGTGAGTTTATTTTTTCACAAAGACGTAGAAAGGGGGGAATTATTTTTAACCACCGAATCACTTAGTATTTTTCAAATTTTCTGCTTAATTCAATTATGGACATCACACATATATTATGATCACACACGTATTGCGATTATACATGTTAGTTTAGATTGATAAAAATGTCTAATTTAAAAGATTTCTGATTTAAGTCTCACTTATAATTGTTAGTTTGCTTAAATAATTTTTTTTAAAGGTAGAAGACAAAAGGACAATAATTCACATTAAGAGTTACAGCTATATAACTCACTTGTGATCGATATTCACCTGCAGAAGAAGCAGCGGCAGGGGGGGAAGTGTTTGTATGTGAATTTTTGATGATGTGTAGAAAGATTGTAGCATGAGAAAAGAATGTGAAAAAGTTGAGAATCCCAATGGAGAAAAAAGTTGTGTTTTTGGTAAAAAAAATTAGCTTGCATTCCTCTTTAAATTTATAATTTTTAGCATATAATTAAGAAGACGATATTTTTTTTTTTGAAAATACATGGTTCTACTTTTATTTTTATTCGATCCTTAAGAATCGAGCAAGTTTTATTTTCAAGAGTAGAGTATAAGCCTATATACTTAGTGCTTAAAAATTAAATAAGACAGTTAAATTTATACTCGATTCTCAAGAACCGAATAACATATATCTTAGTCGGCTCTCAATGATAAATGAACGAATGATAAATAAAAGTGAAATATATCAACTGTTTTATGGAATCGGAAATATCACCACCCATAATCAATGGGTAGCTCATAATTAGTTGTATCACTAGTCATTAACTAAGTTTTTATTTAAGAGACCATTATTTATATTAAAATTTTCATTTTTTAAAAATAGTCTAAAATTGAAATAAGACTATTAATTTAAAATAAAATATATTACATAGAGGGATTTATTTGCACCGTACTCGTACTTATATTATAACACACTTGAAGTGCACTTTAGTTAAAACTTTAATATTAAATATTTATAATCTATTTATATTATAAGAGACAAGATGTTAACCAATTCCTCTCTTAAAAACTTACACTATCAATAACCTAAAACTCTCATTTTAGGATCACATGCATGAAACCTAGACTCTTAAATGTGTTTTTTTTTTTTTTTTTGAGGAGAAAAACGAAAATTATTGCGTAACTAAATCAACATGGAAGGGAGGTAATAAAAAATACGCAACCTCCTCCATCCAGGACTTGAAATCAGACACAAATTTAGCATGCTTAGTTAGGCATTAGGCTACATAATTACCGTACCAAAAAATAAAAGACCAATTATAAAATCTATACAAGTCCGACAAACGTTCATATTAAAGTGTCAAATTAATATGAAGACACATTTACCACGCCACTCCTATACTCTCTTTACTCTTTCAGGTTACTTTTTTTGTTACTTTCTTGGTATGAACGGTCCAATCGGTTCATAAATCATTAGTTATTTCAAAGGATATAGAATATTTAGAAAAAGAAACATTGTAGTGTATTAAAGAAAAAATATCAGTTTATTGCATCTAGGAGAGAGAGAGAGAGAGAGAGAGAGAGGGCGGGGGGGCAAGTGTTTGTATGTGAATTTTTTATGATATGTTGCAAGATTGTCGCAGGATAAAAGTATGAGAAAAAGTTGAGAATTCCAAAGGAGAAAAAGTTGTATTTTTGGTTGAAAAAAAATATTTCGCCGCATTTCTCTTTAAATTTATATTTTTTAGCGAATAATCAAGGAGCGTTCAGGTGTGATATTTTTATCCCATTAAATATTTGATCTCATTCTTATTTTTATTTAGTCTTTGAAAATTGAGTAAAGTGTTTGTTATTCGATTTTTAAAAACTAATTATAAATCTATATAAACGGTGAAAAGGATTAAGTAAAATATTGTCAAACTTATACTCAATTTTCAAAAATCAAATAACACACATGTTACTTGATTCTCAGCCGAATGAAAAGTGGGGGTGAAACCAAATATTTTATGGGGTTAAAAATATCACAACCGATAATCAATGGGTAGCTCATAATTAGTTATATTATTAGTCATTAACTAAGTTTTTATTTAACAAACTATTATTTATATTAAGTTTTTTTTAAAAAAATATTCTAAAATTAAAATAAGACTATCAATTTAACATAAATTGTATTACGTAGAATGAGTTATTTGCACCGTGCTTGTACTTATATTATAACAAACTCAAAGTTTACTTTAATTAAAACTTTAATATTAAATATTTATGATCTATTTATATTATAAGGGATGAGATGCTAACCAATTTCTTTCTTAAAAACTTACACTATCAATAACTTAAAACTTTTTTCTTAAGCTAGCATAAAACTACACCTTTAAATGTGTTTCTCTACTCAACATTAGAGTGTCAAATTAATATCAAATCACAATTACCAAACCACTCATTCATTCTCTCTACTCTTCCACGATACTTTCTTGGTATGAACAGTATGATCGGTTTATACATCATTGGTTACTTCAAAGGATATAGAATATTTAGAAAAAGAACTATTGTAGGATATAAAATAAAAATATCATTTTGTTGCATCTAGGAGTGTGTAAGGTCCGCTCATTTTGATTTTTGAATCATTTTCAAACTGATGTGATCAGTTTTGTGGTTTTAGATTGGATCAATTTATGGCTTTAAATCGGATTGAAACACTTTAATTTTTTTGCGATTCATTTCTATTTGTCAGTCCAGTTAGACCATGCCCGCCCCTTTATACGACAGAGTGAAGCGGTTCATTCCATGCCGATTCTTTGTTCTCACAATCAAAGGTTGGACTTACGTTTCGATTCTTCACAATTTTAGACCAAGCCTGCTCACAGGTTAAATAAAGATCAACCAAATGTGCTTGTTTGAGTTGGTTTGGAAGATTTTAATCGGCCAATAAGTTTTTATGCACACATCTAGCCATATCATTATTTGGTTAATTAACTACGCGATGTAGTTAATTATAAATTTCTCGCATGTTCTTTTTTACCCTAATATCATATTTTATTCTCATCACACCATCCAACACAAGTATACCCTAGTAATTATAAAGCAAAAGGTCAATTTTCTAGTACCATTTCACTTTATTCAAATGAATTTATATTTTATAAAAATAATATAAGCATGGACTTAATTTTAACCACTAAATCATTTAATATTTTTAAAAAATTTTGCTTAATCAATTATATATAAGTCACACACATGCATTACAATTACACATACTAATTCGATCAGTAAAATATTCGAATTCAAAAAATCTCTAATTTGAGTTTCATCAATTAAGAGTTTTTTTAAATATATATATATATATATATTATTTTACGTTAAGAGAAAAAAAAAAATTGGCCAAAAAAGATAATAGAAATTGGGAACAGTAATTCACATTAAGAGTTACAGCTATAAGTCACTTGTGATGAATATTTACCTGCAGAGGCAGAGGGGGTATTTTGGCAAGATTCTCATAGTAGAAAAGGAGATAAAAAGTTGAGAATCCCAATGAACAAAATTCTGCTTTGTCAGACATTTTTTTTTTTTTAACTTTTTAATCAACACGGTTATAGACTTGTAGCTCCATCTTCGTCAACACGCTCCTTTACTGTTTATTTTTACAGTTTGACTCGCCTGCATTTAATTTTTTGGGTTCATACACACAATGTTCCCATTAATTTTTGCACATTTTAATTAGTTCTTAATATACATAAAAATGATTTTTTTTTCTTTGGAAAGTTGTAATAAATTTGAACTATTATTAAAGTGTAATGCTATTTAAAAAATTGTAATATATGCTCACAAAATTATATATTATTCTGACAACAAATATATTTATTCTATAATAGTACCGTCCTAAATTTATTGATAGGACTATTAGTACTCTAATTAAAGTTTGAATGTTGTCAGTAGTGATTTAAAAATAATTTTTAACACTTTAAAATAATGTTTAACAATATTTTTCATATATTTTAGGGGCACTTTATTTGATTTAACAATAAATTTTAGAGTGTTGGATGATTTGTGGAGTACCACTAGTCATACCTTAAAAATATGCCTATAATTGTACCTTAAATTTTATAGGAGGCTAATTTATCCTCTCCTTTTTACATATAATTTTCTTATATTTTAAGGATACTTAACCGACATTTGTGACAACTTTTGAAATGCCAAATGACCTATTTGAAGCATTAAGGTCTCGTTTGATTCACAGAAAGGAAATTAATTTATTTATCTTTCTCATGGAGGTGAAAAAGTAAATTTTCTGTTAAATTTTCTTTCTTGTGTTTGGTAAACCATGGAAAGTATTTAGGTAAGAGTATTATTGTATAAAATTTGTGTAATAAATGCTTGGAAATCGCATGAAAAAATCAATTCCATGTGTTTTGGGAAAAATGGTTTTACCCCCTACTTTTCCCTCTCTCGAGAAAGTGTTTCCGGAATTTGTGCTTACCAAATAAAGGAAAAGAACGACTTTCCTTTCCCGAGTACCAAAATCCGTGAACTAAACGAGGCCTAATAGTCATGCCTTAAATTTATGCTTAAAATTACTAAAAGCATTTTGCTAGCAAGGATGTATCAATTTTCACTTTTGTGGGGACTAGTGACCCCACTTAATATTTAAAATTTATATAATTGACTTTACTTAAATTTAAGAAAAATAGTTCATAGTAGAACCAAATCATGAAAGAATAACACAAAAGTATGTAACTTAAATATATTTTTCATTATAAATGCTACTCAACTCAAAATATTTTTAAAAAATGTTCAAAAATTGTGTACCAAATGCATTTTAAGGAGTGATATAAATAAATTTACACTTAGAATTAGGTTATGTTTTTTTAAGTCCAGTATCATAGATCATTCTTTATTTATACCAATTAACGAAAATTTTTTATTACACCACGCTGGATTTATCAAGTTAACAATGGAATGCAAAATAAATTTTTGCTTAGAATCTAAATGGATTTTAATTTGGTCGTAAAACTCAAGTGGGCAACAGTTATAACAATATATATATATATATATATATTGCAGTTTAGAAACCACACAATAATAGTTGGTGTATAAATTCAAAAGGAATCTGGTGAGCAAGTCCGATAGTGAAGTGTCGCTTTTATAAGGGTGGGGTCTTAAATTCGAAGTACAGCACCTCCATCCTTTTCTCCTCTCTCTTGATTTGAACCCTAAATGTATCTGTGATTATTACTTGTGTAATAATTTAATTAGAATAAGGAAAAAAAAAAAAAAAAACCGACCCTCAAAAGGACAACAATTAAACCATACAAAAACTTCCATGATTTTACCTTTTGAATTTCAATGACAAAGGAATAATAGCTGTTTGTACACCGTACCAAAAAAAAAAATAAGACAGAATAATAGCTGCCGTATATCCCAAACACAGCAGGGTAGATAATGAATTTAACCGTAATTTAATTTAAAATAAATGACTGTCAATGAGCAACGTAAATGTGAGTATCACAAAAGTTGGGTCTTCGAACGAGAAAAGTTCGGAGAAAATCAGTTGAATAAATATGGAGAATTATTAAGGAGATAAGAATTTTTGTTTGTCAAGTAAGTTCTTTCCGCAGTGCTATTTCAACAATACGTCTTCCTTTCGACCGTATATCAATTCAAAGACAATAAACTTGGAGAAGAATACATGTTACTTTCTCTCTCTACGGTTAATTACCTAGAATTTTGGGATCCTTGTAATGAGTTTTTCTTGTTCTATTTATAATTATAAAATTAGGGTTATATGTGTTTCATTTGGGTAATATAGTAAAAAACTAAAAATGACAAGACTTGATATCTACTTTAGCACTTTACATGTGTCCTATCATAGTACAAGTTATTAATGTCACATTCTTAGCCTCAACCCACGTGGAGACAACTAACTCGGCTGTAGTACAACCATATCGGGCATAGTACAACCATATCAGCATAAATCTATTTTCCTTGGTAGAGGGACGAAAATATTGGCACTTAGCCCAAGATGAATTCTGCACTTAGGCTTCTAATGGTCCATAGTGCTATGGTTATCTTAGTAGCGAGCTAAATAATTAACTTGACCCAATTTATACTCTATAATTTTTGGGCTCACTCAATTGCCCCCTAAGTGTGTGAACTCGGCTGCCAAGGAGAGTTCATATACCTGGCTTTGTTAGGTCTATTTTTAGTTGCCATTGTTCTCTCGACAAAAACACAATTTGTATTTTATAAAATGTATTGTGACGTTCATGTTCGCACTCGAAAAACTCAAAACTCTAGAAGTCGTAAATTACATCTCATATTCGCATTGGGTTGGTGAGCTTTGAGTTATTTAATCTTAGGTGGTTAAGAAAATTTCAACTTAAAATCCTTGTTTTCAAAACTAAATTTTAGAATTTCAACTTAAATCTTTATTGGATTTCACCTTTGAAAAATGTAAAATCTTTTGTGAAAACCAAGAATATTTTAAGTGTTAATTTAGTTTAAATTCGACCAAAATCTATTAACTAAGTTTTGGTAAAAATCTTTGAAAACTTTGAAGTAGGAAAAAATCAAATAGCAACAGCTTTTTAAACTGCGAACCGATATGGCCTTTTCAAAGACCGGTCCGCACTTCAGTTTTCCAACAGTTCTTAAGCTGCAGACCAGTATGGCATTTGCTGAGATCGGTCTGCAATCCAGCCTTCCCATATATTTTAAGTTGCGGACCGGCATGCAAATATGCTAAATCGATCCACATATCAAAATCCTGCTAAGTTATTTTTTCAACATTGTCCGCTTGTTTTGTACATCTTTGAACACCTTTTTCCAAGGGCATAAAATTCATTGATTGACAACTCACATTGAGCAATTTTTCTACAAGTTGCGTAGCCTTTTGATATAAAACTTTCCTATATAAACTAAGGTTTGCTCCTTGTTTTATATAAGCTTTTCTTTGTAAAAAAATATCCTTATTCCATATTTTTGAAAAGAAAATATTCTCCACCACCTAGGGTTTGATATTTCATGTCAAAACTTGTGAGTTCTTTCTAAGAGGAACAAATAAATCCCAAACCTTGCTTTGTAAGTTTGAGAGATCGGAAAGAGTTCGAGACACTTAATGCATTGTGTTTAAGTTCGAGTGATTTGAAGCAATCAATAATCACCGGAGGTGGAAACTGCAACTCTTCTTGTACGACTCAAGTCTGTAAGTTTGTAATTGTGATTATCGTGTCTGTAAACTCTTGTGATTAATAGTGAAATGTCTTTGAGGATTAGCCCTACGTCTATAGGGATACCTCGCTAATTCTGGTATTGCTTATTTGATTAAACTATTTGATTATTCTTACATACTAGATACGAGCAATGAGTTTTCCATAATTAAAATTGGTAGAAACCTAGATTTAATTTATTACTGTTTTCACCAAATCATTTTTGATAAGAAACCAATAATTAATATAACTAGGTATTTTTACTTTCTGTAATTTTTTCAATTGGTATCAGAGGGAGTCCCTTAATTTGATAGGGATATCATTTTCTAGATTTTTTCGTCGTCATGAGGAAAGACAAGATGTCTTCCACTCCCATTCTTAACGGGTCCAACTACTCGTATTGGAAAGCCAGGATGTGTGTTTTTCTAAAATCTAAAGATGAACGTGTATGGCTGGCTCTTCAAGATGGTTGGAAACTACCAACTATCTCATCCACTATTGATAATGAAACTAAGACAACAATTAAACCTACAGAATAGTGGAGCCCCACCAAACTGGAGTCGGCTAAATGGAACTCCAAATGCTTAAATGCCAAAGTCATGTGACTGAGGATGAATTTAAGAAAATTGCCACATGTGAAACTTTCGAACAAGCGTGGGAAATCTTGGAGGTGGTTTATAAAGGGACAAATACTGTTAAAAATTCTAAAATTCAATGTCTGACTTTAGATTTTGAAGCCATTAAAATGAAAGAGTCCGAAACCATCACTGATTTCCATAGTCGTCTTAAAAACATACTAAATTCTCTGTACAATCTATATGAAATCATTCCTGAACATCGCATTGTCAAGAAAATACTTAGGTCTTTACCAGAACAGTTTATTCCCAAAATCACATGTAATGCCCCGTATCTCTCTATTTCATGGAATCGCAATACAAGTCGCGTGTAAGGCAAAAGTGTACTTCGGATGGCCATATTTTACTCCGAAAGGATCTTAAGGGACTGAAGACTTTCAACGAGTTACATTAATATATTTAAGCATGTTAGAATAGTTGTAAGTCATTTTGGGTGGTTCGAGTCAAAATCGAGATGTAGATTGCAAGTTTTCAATTTACCCGACTTTATAAATTTTGGCCAACTTTGAGAAAGCGTAACTTCTTTGTTCCTCGCCAGATTGAGTTTCCATTCATATGGGGGTCTAGATTTTTAGGTAATCTACAACTTTTGTGTTTTAGCCGAAATCCAATGCAGACTCCTACTTGGTCAAAATTGAGCGCGAAATAGGCCAATTGCTAATAGTTGTTCATTCGGTAATATGTGCTGACTTCAACGCATTTATGGGAATAATTTGTCAAAAATTTGGAAAATCTTCCTTCCAAGAAGTTGTAGATCCTCGAATAAGCTTTCCGTGGACATAAAGATCATCTCAATCAGACTTCCGAGCGAGAAGTTATGGTCGTTCAAATTTTAGTACAACAGGCCCAAAATCAACTGTGAACAGTGACAGAAAATTGAGAACGAGACTTTTATATATGTCTGTTCACCTCCATTCCTTCTCATTTTATCACATTCGCTTGAGAGCTTCTAGAAAGAGATAGAAGAGGCGATTTTGGGAGTTTTGAGCATGATTTGAGATCACGACACTAGCTTTTCCTTCTTCGCAATCACCGAGCACTATTCATCGTCAGCTTCATCATCTTCACCTCCTTCCATGACTAAAACATGTGGATAGCTTGCGATTTGCATGACCCGGATCATATCGGCTGCGAGTCTTCGAGGGATTAAACCTATATAGGTGGGAAAAATATTATTAAAGCTTGTTTTTAAGTTATTATAACAAATTCACACTAAATCAAACTAGAGTTTTGACTCAAAACGCACGTTCATGGGGGGTTTAGGCTGTTTTATTTCAAATATTTGGTTGATTTGCATTACATATAACTTGATTATAATTCTTATACCAAAAGCCCCAATTTCAAGTGGGTTTTAAGCATGGTTTGCATACGACCCTCATATACGGATATGATAGCGAACAACCACTTTGATATGCATATATATGAGGATATATATATATAGCATTAAAAGTATGATTTGGGTATAATTACTTGTGTTTGCGATGTTATTGTTGTACTTTGGTTATTATTTTTTTATGAGTTTTGTTAACTATTCGCCAATCCGTAACTATACTAGGCAGATTTATAAGATTATTTTGAGTAAATTAAGTACAAAAACCATATGGGGAAGTTTATATTAAACTTAAAAATTATCAATTATATATTATACTTGGCTTGGAGCTTACATGATAGAAATTTATGAAACTTCTCATATAGATGATACTCTTAAATAAGCCACTAGTTACAGACTTGGCAATGTGAGTTTAAGTACAACAACAATACTACCGTTTGATCTATGATATATGTATATGTGTATATATATATATGTATGTATGTATGCACTACCTACATATGTATACATATGAGACATACCATTTGGTTATTACCTGTAGCGTATAGCCTTGGAGGCTACGCGAGTTATGAGATTGTCCTTGGGGAACATAAACTATGTGAAATTTGGAAAAGTAAGTTTGATATATATATATATATATATATATCTGTATGCTGGTGCATACACATGTAAAATGTATCTTTGAGTCAAGCATATAGAATTATGATATTACGTGCTTTCGTAAATAATAATTATGATCTTTATACAAGTTTAGGTATATTAAATATATGTTTGAAATAAAGATAGATTTTCATTAGTTCTATTCTTGTTGGCTAGTTTATGGGTTCAAGATGAACCTTATTATTAGTTATCCGGCATAATTACTCACCTGCGGGCTTGTTACTTCGGTGATTTGATTTGTACACATACATGGTTGCACTAGTCTATGGTAGGTCCCAGGTTTGGTCTCTAAAGGTTGGGGTCGTAAGTTGGGACTGAGTGCCCTTGGGTGAAAGACCTGAAACCGTGCATGAAAACGAATGGGAGGCCCTACTGCCGCGTGGGTGAAAGGCCACGAAATGCAAACCTAGTAGTACGCTTGACTAGTTACGAGTTATTGAGATGATCGACGAGAGCGAGATATTTTTTAGGCGATACGATTGTTGTGCCACACAGTATAAACTAGCCAATAGTCTCTTATATATATATTTTCTTACCAAAGGCTATTTGTATCTGAATGATACTTTTTTAACCGTACGTATAAGGTATATGACTATTGTATGTTATTAGCTAGATTTCAATTGTATTTTTAATTGACGTATATCTTATGATATTTCGGGGGTGTGAAAGCATTGGCAGGCATATCTTAATATGATTTTTATTACAGAAGGAAATTACTTTCATTGCTACACCTTGCACGCATTTTTTCCACAACGTATTTTATATATTTATATTAAACCTTATAATTCCCACTGAGCCCGTGTTTGGTTCATTCCCATTTCTCCAAACCAGTTTTGCAGGTACATCTCGGGGGATGGCACGATTGTGAAGTCTAGAACATCTGATTACCCTAGACATTTATAGTCGTACTTAAACGACTTGTTTTTTAATAGTTTTGAATATCGTTTGTATAATTGAATTTCAATTTGATTAAATGTATAATTATTGGAAATGATG
This sequence comes from Lonicera japonica, assembly GCA_021464415.1. Taxonomy (NCBI): domain Eukaryota; kingdom Viridiplantae; phylum Streptophyta; class Magnoliopsida; order Dipsacales; family Caprifoliaceae; genus Lonicera; species Lonicera japonica. Next base: position 17,907,972 of record CM038468.1, read on the forward strand.
TATAGCATTTTAACTTGGATTGGGACCTCGTTGGAGGATTTGTATTCGATAAAAATTGTATGAGTGATGTTTATGTGTGGAGTGTATCCTACTGTTGCGTTTGAGATTTCATTTTTATGAAAATGGTTTTCAAATTTTATAGGGTGGATCGTTGTTTAAACGAACTCCACATGCCGAAATTTTTATAAACAAGTTTTTAAACGGATCGAGTTTTATCCAAGAAAAAGATTTTTAAAAAGTTGTGATTTTTATATTTTGAACCCGCCGTCACGCACGGCATCCGTGATTAACCGGGTCCCAGAGGTGAAAATTTCAAAACGAGATTTGGGTCGTCACATCACAGCCATAGAAGAGAGCAAAGATCTTAATTATATTAAAGGAAATTAACCTTTAGGTTAGCTTCAAAATTTTGAAGCTGATGTTCTCTCTAAATCATCGTCATGAAGGAAGGACAAAACCATTGCCTTCAAAGCTCAACAGTCCAATAATTCTAATGATGACGATGATGTTGATGATCTTGATCTCAATGAGGATGAGATGGCCCTTCTTGCTAATAATATTGTAAAATTCCTTAGGTTGAATAAGAAATTTAATAATTATCCTAGTAGACCTAATGGAAACAACAATAGGGGATGCCCATCAAATCAAAGAAATAATCAAAGGTCAAAACAATAACTTGGGAATAATGGAGCTAAGAAAGATGAATGATATGAATGCCATGGGAAAGGTCACTATGCTTAGGAATGTTTTACAAAATTCAACAAGCTTAGAAAGGCAAATCAAACAAATCGATCCATGAATGCCACCCTTAGTGATAAGGAAAATGATTCGCAGTCCCATGAAGAGTAGTAATATACTATTTTGGTTGCTAGCCATGAGTAACAATATGATCCTTCAAATTCTAAGGAATCTCACAATGAGTGTAACTCATCCCATGAGTCAATCAATGGTTCCGATGATGAAAATGAAAAAGAACTTGATCTCAATACAGCCTATGACCAGATGTGTACTGAGATAGTTAAGACCAAAAAGAGTAACATCAAATTAACCAAAAAGTTTAAAACTTTTAATGAAAATATGAAACTCTTGAAAAAGTGCGAATGTTCAATCGATTCCATAAAAGTTGATAAAAATGAACTTTTGGTCAAAAATTTTGAGGTTGAAATCTCAAGACAATCTCTTCTTGAAGAGAATGAAAAACTAAAATTCAATCTTACTTCTCTTGCTAAAGAAAACGAAAGCTTGAAGTTTAAAATTCTAAATCTTGAAAAAGAATTAGAAAATGCTAAATTTGTTAAGGTTGAACTTGTAAATAGGTCTAAAAAGCTTGATAAGATTCTTATGGGACCTGTTCGTTTTTCTAACGATAAAACAGGGATAGGTTTTGATAAAAATAATCCTTCCACATCACAAACTAAACCTATTTTTGTTAGACCTCATAATACCGAAAAAATCACTCCCATTATTTAGAATCCTAATAGTAAATCACCCACTCCTAAGAAATCTCAAAACAATGCGAACTTTCAACCATATTTATACACTTAATGTCATAACGAAAGTCACTTAAGATAGTATTATTTTCAACTTAAGAGATCACAAAATGTCTACCCCCAATCCAACTATAGTCTTATGACTAGCTTTGAAAAGCACATAGCTTACTTGGTTAGTAAATCTGAAAGCCTTATTAGAAATCTTGAAAGGGTGTCTTTCCCTAAAAGGAATTTTAGAAAGAAGAAAACCAAGAGAAACACTAACACTGTTACTCCCTTGAAAAGTCAATCCAGACTCAAACAAATTTGGGTAAGACTCGCTAAAGTGTTATGTGGTTCATACTGCATTCAAAGCTCAAAATACATCTCATTGGTATTTTAATAGTGGTTGTTCTAGACATACATAACTGGAGATATAGAACAATTTTCTAACTTGTTGAAAATTAAAGATGGTGCTGTTACTTTTGGTGATGAAAGTAAATCGAACGTCCTTAGGAAAGGAACCATCTCAATATCTGGTTTCCCAACCTTAAATGATGTTCTTTTCTTGGAAGGCTTGAAAGCTAATCTCATTAACATAAGCCAGTTGTCTGACAATAATTTTTTGCGTAAATTTTACATATAAGGAATGTGAAGTCCTTAACAATAATAACAAGTGTATTTTACGTGGAGAAGGATCGGCAAATAATTGCTATTGCATTCTTCCACAGTCGAAAGTTGTTTGCAACACTACTACACTCGACTCAGGTGAGTTGTACGTCTAGGCCACATGAATAATAAAGATTTAGACAAATTGTCTGAGAAATGCTTAGTACGTGGCTTACCATCGCTAGGAAAGTCTTCATTTGAAATATGTAGAACTTATCAAAAAGGAAAACAAATTCATAGTTCACATGAGAAGACTAGATTTCTTACCACCTCTCGTATTTTAGAATTATTACATATGGATCTCATGGGTCCTGTTCGTATCGAGAGTCTCGGAGGCAAGAAGTATATCTTAGTAATGGTTGATGACTTTTCTACATTTTTCTTTGTTCGATTCTTGTGAGAAAAGTCAGATTCTAGTGAATCCATCCTTAGTGCCATAAGATTGATTTAAAATTAAAAAAATCTTATCGTTGTTCGCATTCGAAGTGACAATGGTGGTGAATTCAAAAATTCTGAACTTGTTGAATTTTGTGATCAATTTAGATTTAAGCATAAATTTTCAGCACCTTATACTCCACAACAAAATGGCATTGTTCAAAGAAATAATATAACCATTTAAGAAATGGATCGTTCTATGCTCCTTGGAAAGCAAGTTCCTCGGAGATTTTAGGTCAAAGTAGTAGACAATGCGGCCACTGTCTGTTATACTGTGAATTGGGTTTATCTTCGTCTTGGTACAAATCAAACTCCTTATAAGATTTGGAACATAAAAAAAAACTAATTTGGCCTATTTTTGTGTCTTTGGAAGTAAATGCTACATTCTAAAAAAAACATGGAAATCCTGGAAAGTTTGATTCAAAGAGTGACGAAGGTATCTTCCTAGGATATTCCCCTACTAGCCGGGCTTATCATGCTTATAATTTGGTTACACATAAAGTCATTGAATCTATCAACATTATTGTAGATGATAAGGCTAGGTGTAACTTCAATGAGCCTCCCGAAGAATTTTTCGATCCATTTGAAGCTGGTAGTGAAAGTGAATCTAATGAAAAGACTGAAAGCCAACATGAGTTCAATACTCATTATAACAATGAACATGGTAATACTGCCTTATCGGAAGTAGACACCACTTTAGCTACTCAATTGAAATCAATTCACTTAGGAGAATCTTCGTTACCTGAACATACTTATCGGGTTCAACAAAGTGTAAACCCTTCCAAGATCATTGAAAATGCGAATACTGGTGTCAAGACATGTGCACAAATCAAAAATAAAGTGAGTAATCACTGTTATATTTCTCATGTTGAACCTAAGAATATCAAAGAAGCTCTTCTTGATGAACATTGAATCATTGATATGCAAGAATAATTGCTTTAAGTTAAAGAGAACAAAGTGTGGGAGTTAGTACCTCGTCCTAAGGACACGAAGGTAATTGGAACCAAATGAATTTTTAAAAATAAACATGATGAACATGGTTTCATTGCTAGAAACAAAGCCACGTTGGTAGCTCAAGGATGCACAAAAGTTGAAGGTATTGATTTTGACGAAACCTTTGCTCCCGTTGCAAGGTTAGAATCCATTCGAGATCTTTTAGCTATGGCTTGTCATCTCAAGTTTAAGCTTTACCAAATGGATGTCAAAAGTGCCTTATTGAATGGATACTTATAAGAGAAAGTATTCGTCTAGCAACCAAAAGGATTTGAAGATCCTAAATTCCCAGAACATGTCTATCACCTTAGTAAGGCTTTTTATGGTTTAAAACAAGCTCCTAGAGCTTGGTATGAATGATTGACATCCTATCTCTTAGAGAAAGGATTCACGAGATGAAGTGTGGATAAGACTTTGTTTGTTCGATATAAAAATCAAGGAATTTTAGTTGCTGAAATTTATGTGGATGACATTGTTTTTGGATCCACGATTGATAAACATACTTAAGAATTTGCAAGCGTTATGACTCACGAATTTGAAATGAGTATGGTTGCTGAATTAAATTTCTTCCTTGGTCTCCAAGTAAATCAACGTGATGATGGGATATTTATATCTCATTCAAAATATGCTAGAGAACTTGTGAAGAAGTTTTATTTAGAAAGCGCAAAACATGTTACCACTCCAATTAGTGTTAGCACAAAACTAAGCAAAGATACTAATGGCAAGGACGTAGAACAAACTTTGTATCGTAGCATGATAATTAGTCTTTTTTACCTAACGGCTAGTCGTCTTGATATTGCCTTTAGTGTCGAAATTTGCGCTAGATTTCAAGCATTTCCAAAAGCATCTCATCTTACCGCAATTAAATGTATTATCAAATATGTTTGTAGAACTCTAGAATATGGCATATAGTATTCTTTTGATGCAAATGCCTATACTTCTGCCTTTTCGGATGTTGATTGGCAGGAAATGCGGAAGATTGAAAAAGCACGTCTAGTGGATGTTTTTTCATAAGGACATCGCTCATTTCTTGACATAGCAAGAAACAAAATTGCATTTCTTTGTCCACTGTCAAGGTTGAATACGTTGCGGCCGGAAGTTATTGTACGCAAATTCTTTGGATGAAACAAATGTTGTGTGATTACAGGATTGATCAAGGTAATATAATCGTTTATTGTGACAATACAAGTATGATTCGAATTTCTAAAAATCTCGTACAACATTCAAGAACAAAACACATCGAAATCCAATATCATTTCATTCGAGAATTGGTAGAAAAAAATGTTGTGTCCTGGTCATACGTTCCTACCAAAAGTCAACTTGCTGATATTCTTACAAAACCTTTAGATAGTGCCATATTTCTTAATCTTAGGAAGTCTCTGGGTGTATGTTTCATCGAATGATTCGAGTAGGAATCCTATAACTATGGTCTATTTTAGTTCCTTGCTCAGGTACTGTTAGTTATAAACAACAGTTGATTTTTTTTTAAAAAAATTGCCTTGAATTTTATTCTTGTTACAATTATATCAATTTATTATCAAACATTTCCTAATTGTCATAAAAATATCTATCATGAGATTATATTTATCTGTCCCTAAAAGTTTAATAACCGATAGAATATTTTTCTTAATCTCATAAGAGTTTTATATATATCCCTCTCACTACATTGCACGATATACATATTTTCATTTACAAATTCACATGGGGTAAGCTTCATGATTTTTAATTTGACTCCACAAAAGGTCCTATATATAGATTGATTAGAGAAAAAAAGTCTAAAATCATCGTGTTTGAATAAAGGAAGATGATGTAGTGAATGATCAACAAAAGTATAAAAGTCAAGCAAGTGAGATAAAAAATGTGGAAGGGATGGAAAAGGGCTACCATAGTGGAAGGAGAACTGTAGCTCCCAAATGGTATATAGTTGGCCTCCACTACGTGGTGAAAGCCTCCATCAAAAAAATTCTAAGTCTGCTTGCACTTGCATATTTTAAAAAAAATGGTTATGATGAATGAACTACGAAGGAAAAGTTGAATATGGCTATGATTTAGAGGTTTTTCCAAGCATTCATGTATATATGTGTCCGCGAGAATGTTCAAAACTCATGTTACTTAAATTGCATAAGTGTTTGATCCACATTCTTGCACAAAGGGATATATTTCTGGACTCTATGTTGATTAATTTGAATATTCTAAATAGTTACTGGATTATAGTTAGAAAAGTACAAAAATTCATGCTTAGTTATTATTCAAATGAAATATTCTGAACTTACTTTGATACAAGATGATGTTACATTAATTTTTTTTAAAAAAGAGGTACAGACTGGTCTCCAGTTTCCCTATACCAGTCCGCAAGTTCAGTTTGTCAACACAAATTTCACACGGACTGGTCTCCATATATCTCATACCGATCTGCTGCCTGATGATTTAGTTCTCAATTTTTCATGTGGACCGATATCAAGGTTTCTTATACCGGTCCGGCGTGTGTCATGATACAAAGGCAATTTTTAAAACTTCAAATCATGTTTTTTTTTAAAACCTCATTTTTAAAACCCCTCTCTTTCCCATCTCACTCTTCTTTTCTCTCAAACATCCAACACCATCCTACACCCTTCATTCTTCCCTTCTAAATACATGAATCGTCCTTCTTCCCTCATCCTCTATTGAAGAACTTTGAAGATTTGTCCTCCTTCTTGTTCGCTATATTCTTCTATTTAGGTCTCTATTCACGGGTAAGATCACTACTCTCTGTCTTGTTCAAGGTTGAAGCTTCTTGGTTCGAATCACATCTAGTTTAGATTTATTTGTGATGTCTCTAGTGATTCCTTTTATCCTCCATAGTATTTCTATTTTAGATCTTGAAATTTAGTGTTTTTGGGTCTGTGTGTTAGTTGCCACTATATTGGATTGATCTTTTAGGAAATTATTGGTTGTTCTTCTAATTTTATTATTGATTTCTCCTAAACAATCATGAGTCTCGCAATTGTTACCATTGCATGTGTTGTTCTGTTTTGCCTTCTGCCCTTATTGTGTTGGTTCATGGCCAAAACTAAGCGCCCTAGTTGAGATCACAATCCCACCAGGTCTCGATCACCACCAAATCCTCCTCCATCTCAACCCCCTATTAAGCGTCCTCGTCAAGAGGAGGGTCATTCGACTTGCAAAACCTCAAAATCCAAAGGCAAAGGGAAAGCCACTGACATTCCCCATATGCCACATTTTGACCCTTTTAAAGTTGTCTATCAACTTCAATTCGAACATCATGATGTTCCGGGTCGATTTTTTCCTAGTTTCAAAATTAAAATGATGTTAGAGGTTACGGGTCTCGTTTTAAGCTCACAGTCATTTGTGAGCATGAATTCAAAATTTAGGACTTTCATCCCAATCCTAAACATCCCAATACCCCTGTCAACGTTAGAAATTGGATTGAATCTCGTGGTTGGAGCCCACTTTTGGTAAATCATGTTTGTAATCCTCATATTGTGCGAAAGTTCTATTTTCGAGGATCGGTCCAACCAATTTCTAATTATAATGATCAAAGGATTGTTAGTTGGGTTAGGGTTAATAGATCTCTATTTCTGCCTATACCATCTGTGAATTCTATTATGTTGCTCGTGTTGAACACCCCCAATTCTCATTCCACCCATATATGGATATTAATACCAACAATGTTTTGTTTGTTTTGATGGGTGTTGCACATAAATGAGATCATCTCCCAAAATCAACACTGGTTTCCTTCTTCTTGACTATCGTGTCCTATATTCGATATACCATCATTATATACGTTAGGACACCTACCACTTTGAATTCAATGTCTTCAATTCCCTTCGGTTGTACGCTATTGGTACCGGTCTATCTATCGATTTAAGAGATCTCATTTTTGAAGGGATTGTCTCATGTTTGGTTTATCATCACGATAGGACGAGTTCCTACAATGCCTTGGTCATGGGTTCGTTGATCACTCGAATTCTTATGAATTTCTACAAAGTTTCGAGGTATAAGAAATAAATTGCTATTAAACCCACCAAAGGAACGTATAATCTTAGAAGTTGGCACCGTTCCCTCTCATAAGCTCCGATATACGGGTGTAGTGAAAATGATGCAAATGATTGTTTCCTTTAAATGAAAGCACGAGAACTCGCCAGAAGTAAAGGATGGATCGTCCAAGGCTCAGCTCGTCACATTGCACCGCCATCGACTCCCTCGGATAATGTTCAAAGGTTGTTCGCATTTATGAAGAAGATAATGAAAAAGGTGGACAAGATCGGGAAGCCTCTCAACATTCCTTATTTCGATTCCGATGACGACATGAGGCTCCCTCTCCTCCATCACCAGCCCCAACTGAAGCAGAAGACGAGGAATAAGAAGAAGATGCAACAGACAGTGAAGAAGACAAAGAAGAAGAAGGCTCATCTAGTGATAGTCCAAAGTTTTAGCACATTTTTTAATTTTTTTTAGATGGTTAAAATTGTTGGTTTTTTAGTTGTTTGATGATTCTCATTAATTTGTGGGTTGATGATGGTTTTAGACTTGTTGATAGTTTTAGACTTGTATATGACTGTTTCATCAAACTTGGGTTCTTTATTTTCATTGCACATATTTCGTAATATTCATGCGTTTACATTTGTTTAGTTTTGTTCATTTGCTGTGTTTCGTATTTGATTTGTCTCTTTGGCAATTCCTCACAAAAATAGGGAGTCAAGGTTTAGGGGGAGGATTTAAGGGAAGTGGAAGTTGTGAGATGTGTGTTTAATTTTGTTTATTCTGTTTGAATTGGTTTGATTAAGCATGAGAAATTTCTTATGCATCTCAATGCTTCTTATATTCGTTTAAATGTTAAGAATTTTAGGATTAATTCAGTTTTGATGAAAAAATTGAGAAGTGAAATTTTGCTGCAACCATCTGTAGTTTGAGGTGTTAGTATGTCTAAAATTTTATAGATTGCAATAGGCTTACTTGACTTCTTTATTTGTTATTCGTACGGAATTGCATCTTTATAGTTATCGAGCCATCAAGTCTGTTTAGGTTGTAATGTGTTTTGTCTCAGAATAGCCAAAGGGGAGACTTTTAGGTCTATTTTTGGTTGGCATTATTCTCTCGACAAAAACACAATTTGTATTTTGTAAAATGTACTGTGTCGTTCGTGTTCACACTCGAAAAACTCAAAACTCTAGAAGCCGTAAATTACATCTCATGTTCGCATTGGGTTGGTGAGCTTTGAGTTATTTAATCCTAGGTGGTTAAGAAAAATTCAACTTAAAATCCTTATTTTCAAAAGTAAATTTAAGAATTTCAACTTAAATCTTTATTGGATTTCACCTTTGAAAAATGTCAAATCTTTTGTGAAAACCAAGAATATTCTAAGTGTTAATTTAGTTGAAATTCGACCAAAATCTATTAACTAAGTTTTGGTAAAAATCTTTGAAAACTTTAAAGTTGGAAAAAATCAAACAGCAGCAGCTTTTTAAACTGCGGACCGGTATGGCCTTTTCTGAGACCGGTCTGCGCTTCAGTTTTCCAGTAATTTTTAAGCTGCGGACTGGTATGGCATTTGCTGAGACCGGTCTGTAATTCAGCCTTCCCACATATTTTAAGCTACAGACCGGTATGCAAATATACTAGATCGGTCCACGCATCAAAATCCTGTAAAGTTGTTTTTTTAACATTGCCCACTTGCTTTGTACATCTTTGAACAAGTTAATCAATTATGGGAGGAGGGAAGCTATCCCTTAGACAAGCTTTATTCAAGTCAATAAAATTAATGCAAACTCTCTATTTCCCATTCTTGTTTCCCACAACTAGTGGGTTGAAAATCCACTTTGAAAATTGAGCCTCTCTAATGGCCCCAGTCTTTAATAGCTTTTGTACCTTTTTCCTTTATAGCCCTAGCCTTCTTTATTATTGCCCTCCTCGACTTTTGCTTAATCAGTTTGGAATTCTTATCGATGTGAAGCTTATGGCACATAACCTCGGCATCAATGTCAAGAATGCCATACGACTACAATGCAAACACATCAATATTGGTTTTAAAAAAACTATCTTTTAATTTTTCCTCTTCATTCAGAGAACTCCGTACCAAGAAGAACCTTTCGTCGTCATTCTTTCCTTTGATTATAGGGACTTGTGTCAAATCATCGAAGACTTTCTTTCCAGGCCGCCCACGTGCCCCACCATTAATGGGTCGATAGTTCTTTGATTGATAATAATTTATGGCAACTTTCCCCATATGCTGAGAGGATTTAGGCTTATCAATTGTACCTTCATTCCTTTTTCCTTTATATATCTGCTCGGTCTCTTCTTTCTTGGCCCCAACCTGAAGGATCTTAGTTAGTTAAGGGAGTATTGCTTGGCTATAGCACTTTGCACAGCTAGCCCGAAACAGTAGCGTGCTGCTTCTTATTTTCCTTTAATCTCAACTATTCTGTACTTTGGTAGGAATTTTAACTTTTGATGATATGGGAAAGCAATGGCTCTCATTTGTCCTAACCAGCCATCACCGAGTATGGTGTTGTACGAAGAATCAATGTTCATGATTGATAAAGCAGATTAATCAATTAATCTTCGCCGTTAACCTCAACCTGACACGTGGCCTCCTACGTCGGTGACATGTTCTACCATAACAAGTAGAGCTCGAGAGCTCTGCTCGAGCGCCGTTTAAGAGCCAGAGCTCCAGAGAATGTGGGCATTCAACTTAAGGGTCATCTTCGCACAATAGATTACTGAGCTCGAAGGCCAGAGAGCTCTCCCAATGAGCTCCGAGCTCCTTAACTAACCACTGTGTTAAAAAATGTACAGATGACATAGACGACTGCTACCAACTCTACCAACGCTGAAGAACCTCCCTCAACTTCATTAAATGAATACCGATTGCATTTAATGCATCAGAATCCATGGATATGTAAGGTCAGAGTTGGTGATGTTTAGGGATGGCCTCAGACCTGCTCCGAGGACTCCTCCACACATTTCCTCTTTGTTATATATATATGAGAGGCATTTACTTCTTCCACCAACCAAGCAATTAAGCAACAAATAGTTAGCAACTAATAGAGACTTGGGCACTTAAATCTGGATTCTTTGCCCAACCATTGCCGTCTTGTCTTCAAGAGTGTTAATTAAAAGAATGGAGCCCAAAGGTCCCGGATCCATCAATACTATTTTGCTCTCGACAGTTGAGACAGTACATCCTTCACCCATTACAAATGAGACCCGACTTAAGAGAAGGAATGGAGTAAGGGGTGACCTTTCTAGGACAAATTCGATTTTTTTTACCAACATCCGGGGGGCGGACGTCTGGTCCTGCTAGTGATGGACACGCGGGTTTGAGGCCCCCTAGGCCTTCATCACAAGAGATACAGAGAGAGAAAGCTGAAAAAGCCCGTGATAGAGCTCTTACTACAAAGAGTCTAGAACTTGTGTGGCTTAGGAACACATTTGTTGTAATCTTATGAGGATAGAATAGCTAGAAAGATTTTGTAAGATTGTAATACGAACTTAGTTATCATAATAGAAAGCAGCTCGAGCTCCTAGCTCTATTAACAAGAGGGGGACTAACCCATTTTTTCATATAAGGCGAACCTCTTCCATATATCTTTGACCCCCTTAGCTCATTTCTTTACTATTCCAATCATTTGACTATGTAATCGAAACTAACATTTTCTAGTTTTTCACAACAACAATGACAATGAATTTTACAGTTTTTTGCACAAGGCCCAATCTTATCAGTACTTCGGCTATTACTATTGACCAAACAACCTGTTGGTCGAAAATTAACCCTAGAGGGGGGGTGAATAGGGTTTATGACCAAGCAATTCAACCAAGCAATCAATCAATATAACAAGTAAATAAAGAGCTTGAGTTAGAAAGATTAAACTAATTAAAGACCAAGACGTTTTGTTCACACGGTTCGGTTTGTTAAACCATACATCCGCGCTCGGTTAGTCCCCCGAGAATTTCTACTAAAACCGTTTTTTTTCTGATGAAAAACAACATCTACAATTGTATTCTTCTCACACACTCTTACAAGATATTCTCTTTTGCTTATTTGTGAAATTTACCTCTCACAAAAGGATAATACAAATGGTTTGGTGATTCACGCCAATGAACAATAACTCTCTCAAGTGTTTGATATATACAATTTGAAGCTCACACTAGAGTTATCTTGTTTGATCAAGATTTATAGCTCACATAAAGAATGATTGATCAATACAATACTTGAATCTTAAAATGATGAAGATAGATGAAAAATGTGTTTGTATAATGATTCAAGCTTGTCAAAATGTGTCTTAGATAGTGTATATATAGTCCCAAAAGTGGTATAGCCGTTTTAGAAGTTTAGTAGAGGTTTGGTACCAAAAATGGTAAAAAATCAGAAATCCAACGACTATATTCTGAAGCATCAGTCGACTGAGCAAAGCTCATCAATCGACTGATGGACCCTTAGTCCACTGAGTAAACCTGCTTAGTCGAGACTGATGGGCTCTGTCCATTAGTCTAAAATTCCAATTTTTAGACTTTTGCAATTTAGCTCTAAAATCAATTCTAATGCTTTAAAGACCTCAAAAATATGTTCCCGAGACACCTATTTTCGAGAAAGCTCAAAATATGATCATTTGAATTTACTATAAATTTATTTGAAAACCGATTTTTGTACGACTGATGTTTTCAAAGAAATTTTGATTCAAGCTTGGTTTTGATCAATTTAAGAATGCTGTAACAATGTAGATGAGCTATAATAATCATAAAATAAGAAACTTTACAAATAATCCTAAGCACTCACTCAAATAACAAATAGACGAGTCTTTGAATGTTTCGATTTGTTTCTTCAATTTGATCTTCACTTAAAGCATTTGCCTTGAAGCTTTTGATCCTTGTTCTCTATGAATTGCATTGTGATGAGATTGATCTTCTTGTCTTGTCCAATGCTTGTATAGGAATGATCTCGGTTTAGATTGATCAATATTGGTCCACGTATGATGATCATTAAAATGTGGCATACTTTTCTTGATTTTTCAAGTAATAAACTAAAAAATTATATAAGAAACATGTTAAATTACACATGATTGATTTACTGTTATTATCAAAATAAGACTGACACCTACAAGGTCAACAATCTCCCCCTTTTTGATGATGACAATAAATGAATGTGTGTTTTCAATAATGAGCATAAATAGCATATGAATGTAAATAGAATATGCTTCCCTTTAATTTATGCACAGATAAGATAGATGATAATTAAAAAGCATTGCAAATATTTAAGATAGTTTTAAACCCACTAAATCATTTTTAATCTCAAATAAAGTTTTCAAAAGAAAACAAGTATTAATGTTGAAGACATAAAGCAATTAAAGTATTACCAACATTGATTACTATACACACATTTTCTCCCCCTATGGCAACATCAAAAGGGATCAAGGTCACGGAGAGAAAATGGTAGCTTCAAAATTGCTTCATCTATGAGGCAATGATTTGTATGCCCTTCCATCTTTTGCCATAAGGCAAAGGTCAGCCGTTTCTTTATTACTCGACTCGATTTCGGATTTGTCTTCTTCCGATTCGCTTAAAGTCCTTTTAAGAGCATACTTCAATCTTTTGTACAACTTTTTCTTCTTCTCACCTTTGTTATCTTTTCTAACCGGACAATTTGATTTGTAATGTCCCGGTTTATGACAATGAAAACACTTCATTTCCTCATTATCAACTTTTGGATGAGTTGTTTTATCATGAAAGTTCTTTGGGGATGAGGGATTGTTGTTGATCTTCCCTTGAGAGAACTTCTTTTTTGCTAGGAATTTCTCAAATTTTCTAAAGAGAAGTGCCATGTCTTCATCTTCTCCCATTGACTCATTGTCATCCTCATGTTGGCTTGCTTTGAGGATTAGAGTCTTTTTCGTTTTGCATTCACTTCCTCTTCTCTTTTCAACTCTTTCTCATGGGTTTTAAGAGAACCCAATAGCTTATCCATGCTAAGAGTTTTGAGATTCTGCGCCTTGTATAGCCGTCACTTTAGGCTTCCACTTTTTTGAAATAATCCTAAGAATTTTTCTAATCTTCTCTTCATTAGAATAAACCTTACCAAGAAGGTCCAAAGCATTAGTGAGAATAGAAAATCTACTATACATAGAAGTAAGATATTCATTAGGCTCTATTTTGAATAATTCATAATCATGGACAAGTATATTAATATTATCCTTCTTGACTTGAGAGGTTCTTTCATAGGCAACCTCAAGCTTGTCCCAAATCTTTTTTGCGGTTTTGCAATTAGAGATTTTGTTGTATTCATCCATAGTCAATGCATAATATAATGAGTTTAAAGCTTTAACATTAAATTAGATTTTCTTGATATCATGCTCATTGTATTCGGATATCGATTTAAGAATAACATTTCCCCTCTCGTCGATTTTAGTAATCTCATAGGGTCTAACAAGTATAACACTCCGTTGTTCAAAATCATTAACTTGTAGAAATGTATAATTATATTTTTCTAATAGCTATAGTTTTTACCATCAAATAATAGCGGTCTATAAATATAAGCACCTTCGAAAATGCGGGTTCCTTGATAAAAAGACATGATCAATGGCTCTAAGATTGTGAAATCAAAATAAGAGTACACTCTCTGATACCAATTGTTGGTCAAAAATTAACCCTAGAGGGGGTGAATAGGTTTATGAAACTTAATGTGGAATTAAAAAGTTTTTTAAAAATGTTTAAGCAATACAACTAAGCTAAACGTTTTGTCCACACGGTTCGGTTTGTTAGATCATACGTCCACACTCGGTTAGTCCCTTGAGAATTTCCACTAAAACCGTTTTTCTTCCGGGTGAAAAACAAACATCTATAAGTGTATTCTTCTCACACACTCTTACAAGATATTCTCTCTTGCTTACTTGTGAGATTTACCTCTCACAAAAGGATAATACAAATTGTTTGGTGATTCACACTAATGAACAATAACTCTCTCAAGTGTTTGATAGATATAATTTGAAACTCACACTAGAGTTATCTTGTTTGATCAAGATTTATAGCTCAAATAAAGAATGATTGATCAATACAATTCTTGAATCTTAAAATGATGAAAATAGATGAAAAATGTGTTTGTATAATGATTCAAGCATGGTTTTGATCAATCTAAGAATATTGTAACAATGTTTATGAGCTATAATAATCATCAAATAAGAAACTTTACAAATAATCCTAAGCACTCACTTAAATGGCGAATAGAAAAGTCTTTGAATGCTTCAATTTGATCTTCACTTGAAACTTTTGCCTTGAAGCTTTTAATCCTTGTTCTCCATGAATTACATTTTGATGAGATTGATCTTCTTGCCTTCTCCAATACTTGTAAAGGAATGAGCTCGGTTTGGATTGATCGGTTTTGGTCCACGTATGATAATCATTGAAATGTGGCATACTTTTCTTGATTTTTCAAGTGAATAAATTAAAAACTTATATCAAGAAATATGTTAAATTACATATGATTGATTTATTGTTATTATCAAAATAAGATTAAGACCTACAAGGTCAACATAACCTCTCCATTAAAACTAAACACGGGGGAGTTGGCGATTTGGCCTTGGTGAAAAAAGAAGCTAGTAGGCTAGCGCGTGTGGAAGCGAAAATTACCTAGATATTTTATTTTCTGGTTACTTGAATAAAATTGATTGACAAATAAAAACTTTAAAAGTAAACTCTAGATTTCTACCAATTTTAATTATAAAAAGATTGTTTGATCTTGTTTAGCATGCATAAATCATTCACACAAAAAGTAATCAAACAACACCAGAATTAACAAGGTATTCCTACTTACGTAGGACTAATCCTCAAGAATTTTATACTATAAAACACAAGAGTTTACAAATAAATTAATCACAAATACAGACTTACAAACTTGAGTCACACAAGAAGAGCTGCAGTCTCCACCTCCGGTGCTTATAGTCCTTCTATTCGAATCACACGAATAGCCGCACAACGAATCACTCGTCACGGTATCACACCGTTATCACAATCTCAAAACACAAAGGGATTTGTTATTCTTTTTATAAAGAACTCAAAAGATTGGCATATAAAATCAAATCCTAGGTGGTGGTGGATTTTTGCTTTTTAAAAAATATGAAATAAGGAATTTTTCTTCAAAGGAAAAGCTATCCCTTAAACTTAGGATTCAAGCTCCTATATATAGATGAACTAAGCCTTAATCCAACTCAACATGAGGTGTAGACAACTCATGATGAGGTGTAGACAACTCGTAATAAGGTGTAATACATTATATCTCAAAATAAGCCTTGGTTCAATGTATTTCGTGCCTTGAAAGAGTGTTGCAAGTTGTAAAGCAAGGCAAGTGGATGAAAAAGACAACTCATCAAAAGTTGTATGCCGGACCGGTATTGGCAAATTAACATACCGGTCCGCAATTGAAAAAACTAGAAAATTGTATACGCCGGATTGGTCTAAAAAAATAGCATACCTGTCAGCAATTGTAGAATCCAGCTAAACTTAACTGTCGGACCGGTATTGACTTTTGGGCATACCGGTCCGCAATTTGCAAAAATGATTTTCTTTAATTTGTTGAGTTTTGTACTTGATTAGAAGAATCCTTAACAATTAAAGTTGGTTTGAAAAATGTCTACATACATTGTATTTGATTTAATGCATAGATTTTACAAAAAAGATTTGATTTAAAAAGGAAGAGAAATCCAATTTGAATTTCTCCTTTGAATTTTCAAAGGAAGCTTTTAGAAAACTTTTTTGAAGAAAAATCCAATTTGAATTTCTCTTTTGAATTTTCAATGGAAGCTTTTAGAAAACCTTTTTCGAGAACCAATGAAAATTCACCACCTATGATAAAAGATCTCACACTTTTCCAAGCCAATGCGAACATGATCTTGAGAGTGCGGCTTCTAGATTTTTGCATTCCATCAAGTGTGAACACGAACAAAACATTTACAAAATAAAAATATGATTTTTTTGAGATAATAAAGCCAATAAAATTAACCTAACACTTAAGAGCTTCAGTTTCTCAAACATGTTATGGTACATGATTTTTGAAAAACTTTTTGGATTTATCAACACTTTTTTGACTTCAAAAGTGTTGATCTTAATAGTTAAAACCAGAGCACCATTATGGGGTGTATTAACCCCTTGCATGCCTTGTTTTTGTCATCATTATAGGTAGAAATGAACATCACTTCCCCTACAAATGCTTTTTCAACATATTGAACCCTCTTGATATGCACTATAATAGCATTTTTTTTGATTGTTTATTTGCTTGTGGTGCCACGAATGGTGTCAATGATAACAGTAACCAATTTATTTGCCTATTTTTTGGCCATGCTCTTCATCATCATCATTTTTTCTTTGTTTTCTCGGCGCTCATCACATACTCGGCCAAATGGCAATTTAAAATTAATCCTTCTAAAAACTACTTAAGGGTCTTGCAATTTTTGATTTTATACTCATGATCTTTGTGATAAGAGCACCTTAACTTGGTGTTCCTCACAGTTGGGTTCCCCACATTAGTGAGACCATTCAAAGCAGGGTTAATTCTGGATATCAAACATAATTTTGTTAATAGGCTTGGTGAAGACCATGTTCACGCTTTTATATCCTTCCTTACTGACTTTGCTAAAATATTATTTCCTTTTCCTCTTGAAACCATCAAATTTTCCATTGTTCCCCTTCTTCTCTTCAACTGTCCTAGTCATAGCCAATTCATCATTTTCAACTTGCTCATATTCATTGACCCTCGAGAGCAACTCATCGAAGGTGTAGGGGGAACTTTGATTAAGGAGTTATAAATGTTGTTCGTGTCTCTCGGCATACCATACTTAAAGGTATTCAAAGAAAATCTAAGGTCATAGTCCTAAGTTTCTTAATAAGTTTTCCAGTATATGGATAAATACTTGAGCATAATTTTTTTCTTCTTTTTCTTCAAATTCATTAAGGCTTTTGGACCCTTAACAACTTGATTATTCATGATGAATCTAGTCGTAAATTGCTCAGCTAATTCTCTAAAATTATTAGTTTGGCCTGTAGGTAGCTGAGTAAACCATCTCAAAGTTATATCTCCTAAATTGGCAGGGAACATTTTATGCATAACAACGTCATTAACGAACCAGTATGCCATCACATGCTAGTGGTATCTTACATGGTCGGTTGGGTTTGTTCAGCCATTGTAGATATTGAACTTAGGCATCAAAAAGTTCTTAAGAGGAAGAGCATTTGTTATTCTCAAAGCAAAAGGAGATCCATTCTGCTCATCTAATCAGTTGAGTCTATTAGCTTTCTGAGATTATGTTTTGCCAAAGTTTTTGGGCAACCATCCTTCTTAGTGATTATGTCAAAGACAATTAGCCTCTGAGTAACAACCAAAACCTTTGGTGTTGAGATTTGAACGGCTTTAGCCTTTTCGACTACTTGGCCTTCAGTGTGAGTTGGTGCTGGGGGAGAAATTACAAGAGCTGGTGGGGGTGTTGTTGTTGTTTAGGGTAAAGTGCCTAGTTAAGGAGGCCTTTATCTCATCTTCCTGAATTTGTTTGATTTTTCTTTTCAGGTGCTCCCTAAGCAGCAATTGAAGGGCTTGGTTTTCTATCCTAAACTTCATAAGCTCACTTTGAGAGTCACCTTCCCAGCACTTTTAATATAATTACTGCCCTCCGACTGCGAGAATCCGCGTTTTAGACGCCGACCCTCGTGGGTGGCAATTCCTTTGATTTTCAGTTTATTTGAAAAGTGGTTCATTTTTATTGTAAGAAAAGGTAATGGTTTGTACAAAAAATCAGAGTAGCCAGTTTGTTTTACTAAACAAATAATAGTATGTGTGAAAGAGAAATATTTATGGATTAAATGACATCTTAAATTCAATTAATGAGAAACCAGTTAATTCGAATGTTCGGAGATTACTTTACGAATTGAGAAGGTGTTAGGCACCCAATTAGCCCTTTCAATCTTCGAGTAGGATATGCGCGTATTTATAACCAAAAATTCTCATGCTTACTGATATTATTGCATATTAATCCATAATTTTTTTAAAAAAAAAAAGATTTAGAGTAGGGATAGAAAGCCTATGTTTCGTAATTTGCCCGTTCGATTTTAGAAATCAGTGCATGTGTGATTTGAAAAAGTGGTTTTGATAATGAAATATAGGAAAAAAATTAGTGTTTTCGGTAAAACTCAGGGTTTTCGGAAGCTAATTCGATTTGAAATCAGATACCCGAAAGTCCTCGAGATTCGTTTGTCAATAATATACCGCAGTTTATTAATTTGAGCTGGTATTGATGAATCTGGTACTCTTGTATTGGATATTTACATAAGTACTGCGATTTATAAATTAAACTGGATATAAATGCCTAGCAAATCCTTCGTAAAATGAGACTAATAAAATCGAGAGTTGGAGAATTTATCAGATAAAAACATGTTTTAAAATGGTTGTAGCTCATTACACGCCTTTGGTTTTGAAAATAGGTTTAAAATATGAAATATGGATTAATTTTGGAGATAACAATAATTTAATCACGCGATTGATCAATTATAATTGAAGAAAATAAAGATAGATAAATAAATACGACTAGACTGAGCTAAAAAAAATACTTAAGAGCCTTGAAAACAAAGGAATAATATTCTATAACACTATTCCCGAAGTTCCAGAGTTGTTTGATAATAAAAAATGAGGTAGTGTAGATTTATTTATAGTCGAAAAAGTCTGATGGAGTTTTCCACAAGACAATTAGGCATGTTTTCATGTGAAAAACATAGTGAATAGTGTTGTCCACACGACAACATACAATTGTGTCGTGTGGACAACATGGTGAATAGTGTTGTCCACACAACATCATCATTCATCTACTCCCGATCTCTGTTGTATCGGTCAAATAGAGTATTTGATTGATCTTATTTTTAGTATATTGTTCCCTATGATAAAACTCATCTACTGGCCAAATTTAAGCTCAATTGGACTTCTAGAAGGCCCCCGTTTGATTAATCGAAGTGAATTACCAGTATGATCAATTTCTAGAGATTCTGCCGTCGGATTGGGGCTGATTTTAAGTATGTTGTTCCTGATAGTAATGCGTAATAACCCTCCAAGTTTGAATATGATTAGAATTCAGGAAGACTTCCATTCAAAGATTTCACAAGATTGACAGTTTTCGGAAGCTTCCGGTTTTCTTCATAACTTCTTATCCGGGAATTCTTTTTGCCTCCTTCTTCGATATGTATCACATATGCAGAGTACGTATGCATGTATGAATGTTGTTACATGCGTGTGTGCTCGTTTGTCGAGAAATTAGATTCTTCTGAGAGTCACAAAATGAGTTATTCACATTGACCCTTTTCTCTGAGTAGCAGGTGAAGCAGGATTACCCACCTTTGGTGGAACAAGTAGATTGCCATTAATTTTTTACATAAATATTAATTTTTAATTATTATTTTTCAAAAATTCTTCAAATTTAACCTAACTAATTGTTAAAAATAAATATTTATGTAAATAATTGATCTTTGGAATAAATGTTTATGTTCAACAAAAAAAAGAAAAACGAACAAATATTTATGTAAAAGATGAACCTAAAGCAAATATTTGAATAAATGTTTATGAAATATGTTTTAGATATGACAACTCCATTTGATACAACATATAAAATAATAGAAAAAATAATTAAGTTGTGTAAAAAGTTTGACAATAAGTGGAGTCATGTGGTAAAATGATCTCTAACTTATACTCTTTTTATGAGTATATTTTTTCAATTCTTCTTCTTTTTTTGTGAATTTTTTTTTATTAACCTTTAAATATAAACAAATTCATAAAAAGAAGTCAAAAGATCGTTGTAACTCACATAAATTAATTATTATTTTTTATATTACTATTAAACGGATTTGAAATGTATAGCGATACAAACACATGGGCGATAAGATGATCTTGGATATGGAAAAAAAAAAGGCAATTGAAAAAAAAAAAGGAAGGAAAAAGTAAAGGGAAAAAGTTTAAGATTGGATTCTCTGAGCCACCCCTTTTCCCTTTTGCACGGACTAAACTGTATTTTGAACCATTTTTGTTTGACCATAATCTGATTGGAACTAAAGATCTCTCATTTGTAAAAAAGAAGTATTTATTACTTTGAACCAAGTTATAGATATTCAATTATTCATAGAATCTAATCATATTCTTTTTATTCGAAACGATGTGAGTTTACACAAAGGCACACAACAATTTATCTTAAACCCATTTTCTTAACTAAATACAAACGCACAGGCAAAATATATACATTTCATTTATATATATATATATAAGATTTTTATTTAGTAATTAAAAGTTATATTAAATTCAAGCCTAATAGACTATTTATTTTGCTCAAAATAAAATTATTAAGTGATAAAATGACAAAAGCATCACATTAATATGTAACAAGTTCTACTAATTTTTATTTTTATAATAGTATAGAGTGAACTTTGTTATTTAATATAATTATACAATAATTACGGCCTTGTTAGAATAAGATATTATATTTAAATTTTTATCATATATTTTTTAAATTATACTTTATTTTAATAATAATACTACTTATATAATTATCTGATTTATGATATTATCATTTGGACAACTGCAATATGCGACTCTATTTATTCATTCATTTGATGTTGAAAATGGAACATTGGAGTATTTTGTATGAAATGTTATGAAATCTACAAATGATTGTAAAATTTATAATTTAAATGAATTGATATCACGTGTTTATGAAAAAAAAAATGATAAATAATAGTAGTAGATTGAACTGTATTTTTTTAAAAAAATTGTTTCCTCCACTCCTCCTTTCCATATTTGAAAAAAAAAATGTTTATCTTATTTTATTTTATTTTTATCTATCTCTAAAAAAGATGCACATTAAAAAAAAAAAAAAAACCCACTCTTTATAGGTCAAAAATTTGTTCCCACTTCACTAGAGTGAGAAAAACAGAGTCACTATCACACGCTAAACCTCCTCCGCCCCTCCAAACCGCAATGCCCATCCTCTTCCTCTTCTTCATCCTCCTCACCACCGCCACCGCCCAAATCCACCACCACAACCGTCGGATCCTCCACCAACCCTACTTCTTCCCTCCAGCATTCCAACCCCCTTCTCCATCCCCCCAACCCCAACCCCAACCCCAAAACCAACAACCCAAATACCCATTTTCCTCTCAAACACCCCCCACCACCACTCCACCACAAAACTTCTTCCCATTTTACCCCTCCCCACCACCTCCACCTTCCACCACTACCACTACCACCACCACCACCCCCGCCACTATCCCCACTTTTCCGGCCAACATTTCCTCCCTTTCCCTCCCCCAAACCTCCTCTATCTCCAAACCCATCTCCAAAAAACTCCTAACCCTCACCATTTCTCTATCCATCTTCGCTGCCATCCTCGCCGGCGCCACCGCCTTCTTCCTCTACCACCGCAAACACCACCGGAGTAGCTGCCTCCACAAGAAGGATGACCCAAGGTCCGACAGTCTCCGCCTCTTCCCCCCCAACACCACCACCTCCGACGGGGCTCCGCCGCCGCAGGCACCGCCGCGCCACGTCTCCACCACCAGCTCGTCGGAGTTTCTCTATCTTGGCACACTCGTTAACTCCGCCGGAATCGGCGATGAAGACTATAACAACAACAACAATATAGCTCCCAGTTCTAGCAATGCCGGAAAATCTTCTCCCGTCGGGTACCGGAAACTCGGATCGCCTGAGCTACACCCACTTCCGCCATTGCCGAAACAGAATTTCGGGCCGCCGGAATATCATAGTTCCGGTATGGGTTCTCGGGAATTCGCCGGAGACGACGACGACGATGAGTTTTTCTCCCCCAGAGCCTCTTCCGACGGAAAAGTGAGCTCCGAAATCGCCGGAAAAAGCTACGGGAGAGAATTTACGGCGGCGGAAGCTGAAAATCTCGGGAACCGGAGCTCCAATTCAAGAACAGCTTCATACCCATCATCAAATTCAGTTTCCCCATCTCCTTCATTGTCCAGTAGTCCCTCAATATTGTTCAATTTAAGTCCCAGAAGCTTAATATCAAAATCACCAGACTCAATCGTCAATTTCCCAGCTCCGCCGAGGCCAATTCCACCGCCTCCGCCTCGGGAACGGAAGCCCCGGTCACCTTCTCCGCCGTCTTCGCCGCCGGAGAGAACTTCCGGCGAGACCCAAAATTCTCCTGCGAGATTTTCCGATGCCTCTGGGTGGACCCAGTATTCGCATTACAATCCGGTCAAATTGCCTCCACCAGCGCCGCCCCCGCTTCCGCCGGCGAGATATTGGGAAACTCCGGCGTCCGGTGTTCAAGATTCAATTAATGGGCCGCCGGTGCTTTCAACGCCTTCGAATTCAGTTCAATTGCAAAACCCATCAGGGAATTTTGAATCTGAAGAGAGGAATGTGGAAATCTTAAAGCCCAAGTTGAAGCCTTTGCATTGGGATAAAGTTAGGGCAAGCTCAGATAGGGCAATGGTGTGGGATCAGTTGAAATCAAGCTCTTTTCAGTAAGTTTTTTTTATTATTATTGTTGTTTCTTTTTTTTCTTTTGCTTTAATTAGTAGCTTTTTTATTATATTAAATCTCGTTCGATAATAAGATAAAAAATAATATAAAAAAGGGTTAATTACAAAAATATACAATGTACTTCCGCCCATTTTACACTTTGATCATTGTACAAATTTTTCGACAAAACTAATAGTGTACTTTGTATTTGTTTTCATTTCGGTCATTCCGTCTATCAGAGTTAGTAACTCCGTTAACGGCGGGCTGAGTTGGCACTAGGGTCTTACGTGGCAATCCACTGTCACCTCCCAAAGAATTACATTTAACATCAAGATTGGAACAAGTAGAATTTGTTCTAATATCAACCTGCCTACAAGTTTTACCCGTGGGGGGTTTATTGGGCGAAACAAAATTAGCATTAGGCAATCCACTATCACCTCCCAATTTAACAAGAGAATTACAATCTTGGTTATTTACAAATTGTCCACCATTACAAGACTCATTGGAGGGCAAGGAAGAAATCAAATTAATTGAAACACTTTCAAGAGAATCAACAGATGAATTAGAATTACAAAAAGAAAACTCACCAGATTGTTGATTACTACTTACACGATCAAGAGATTTGTAGAAACGGTCGTCTTCTTCTTCGTCCTCTTGGTTATAGTTGGGATGCCATGTGGGATGCCACGTAAGACCGTTAGTGCCAACTCAGCCCGCCGTTTGCCAACTCAGCCCGCCGTTAACGGAGTTACTAACTCTGATAGACGGAATGACCAAAATGAAAACAAACACAAAGTACACTATTAGTTTTGTCGAAAAATTTGTACAATGACCAAAGTGTAAAATGGTTGTAAGTACATTGTATATTTTTGTAATTAACCCTATAAAAAAATAATGTATTTTTCTAACAATTGGACTTTCGCCTTTTGATTTCTTTCGTAAAAAAATTTTCTTTGAGCTATTTTTGTTTTTTTATTCACAAAACATAAAATGAGGGCAAAATACTTATACTCACAAAAACGATATGCTATAGAGATCATCTCAATACACCACTCATTTTTTTATTTTTTTTATTTTCTTACTTAAATTAGTGTGTTTCTTTTATGGTTTTTGATGTCGCTATCAAACAAAGCTTAAAAAGTATAAAAAAGATGTTACGATCCTGTCGTGAGATGGAAATTTTAATGGATGCGGTCCCACAAGATACTGTTTCACAGCACCTGCTTCACTGTCTACAGTATATATTTCAGATCAAGGACCGGATTCTATTTTAGGCCATTTCCATGGTGTTTTTTATTTTTGTATTTCTATCTTATTTTATGTGTCAATATTATTTTATAATATTTCTATATTTATTGGCAATATATTTGCATTGGTCTAAAAGGATAGAAAAGATGATTTCCATTTCTTTCTTACTTTGTCCCCTATTTAATAAAGAGAGAGAATTAGTGGGTCTACAACAACAAATGAAAATTTGTCATGTCACATAAAAAATTTCTATCACCATTTCTACATGTAGAAATGGTGATAGAAATCCTCAATCCTACTAGACTTCCAACTAGGATAGAAATGGAGATAGAAATGCCCATTGGAGAAGAGTTTTTCTATTATTCATTTATATCATATAAATTTGCTTGTGTAGAAATGCCCATTGGAGATGGCCTAAAGGCCTTAGGCATTTTAGAAGCAAATGATGTGAATCTTGTTATTGTTAATCATATTTTGATGCTGTCATTGGTTAGTACAAATTTTAACAAATCAAAATATGTTATGGAATACCTTATTTATTTTAAAATACATGAAACATTAGTACTATGGAGTAATGAATGGTCTTACATTTTGTTTTTTTAACACTTTCTGTGCTCGTTTGGTTTGAATTTTGGTTTGTTCCTATAATCTTAAAATGGTAGATTCACGCTAGAAGTCTCTTTTGGTTCACATCTAGATGTTGAATCATAAGTTTATAAATTTCAAACTTTCTATGCGAAATTACCATTTCAGGTTTCAGAAACAAACAAAATCCCTAATTGAACTAGCACTCAGAGATTTAAACCATGATAAATTACTCAAAGAACATCATATTTGACTTTAGCCATAAAACATCCGTTTATGTTTAGTTGAAAACTCTATGCATCATTCTTTTGAATGTAGGTTGAATGAGGAAATGATCGAGACATTGTTTATGGTGAACTCTTCAAATTTGAATACCAAAGATAACTCTCCACGTCTGGTTATTGCGGCTATGAATCAAGAGAATCGGGTGCTTGATCCAAAAAAATCACAAAACATTGCAATTTTATTGAGGGCCCTCAATGTGACCATTGATGAAGTATGTGAAGCTCTTTTGGAAGGTAAATAGTTGTCCTTTAACGATTTTCTTTAAATTTCTTATACTCTGAATTCCGAAATCTTTCTGTTGAATTTTCTCCCGGGCCAATGATGATGTGCCACGTCAGGCCTATCACACCAGCTTTGACCCTCCCACGTGGAGCGTTGCCATTGGCCCAACGTATTGCTACCTAGTACTTCGAGTGCGCCCACTATTTTATATTCTTGTTGGGGTAGGCATGGTCTATTGCAAATTTTGAATTTGGCCACAATGTCATTCTTGTTTTATAGCTACAGGGCACATTAGTTTTGTTGTTTGAATCTTAAATTCTGAATAGAAAGTCTAACTGTTGAATCATAAGTAATCTAAAGAAATGTTTATATTTGCTCAGAATCCAACAGCTGAATATATATTTTGAATAATATTAGGGCTATTTTGTCCCCTTTTTTACTTTTGAAAAAGATACCGATTCTATTGACAATGTTAATTCGGAGATTACTCTTTCTACTAAGTACTAAGAGGGAGCATTCAGATTCAAACCCATTTTCCCCTCTTAATCATTAAGAGATTAATAACTGCCAGCCTCTAATTGTACAATAGAAAAAAAACAATAATTTCTATCTCGGAAATCGGAATTCTAATAGATTCAGACTTCATATGCTCAATCAAATGCCATCCTAGATGGGAACAAGTGAGTTGGCTTGTGCAAATTCAACTCAATACGATCTTGAATTTTTCAGAATGTGTAATTAGTTTGCATAATACTCCCCCCTTTCTCTCTCAATTTTTATTGGATTTTGGGTGGGTGGAATGTTTTTCGCTTATTTTTGTTTTACACTATGAGCAAACAGGTAATACCGATACATTGGGAACCGAGCTTCTTGAGAGTTTATTAAAGATGGCTCCTACCAAAGAGGAAGAACATAAATTGAGGGAGTTCAAAGACAAATCTCCGTTCAAGCTTGGTCCTGCTGAGAAGTTTCTCAAGGCAGTACTTGATGTACCTTTTGCGTTCAAGAGGATTGATGCTATGCTTTACATCGCCAATTTCGACTCAGAAGTAGAGTACCTTAAGAGGTCTTTTGAAACATTAGAGGTACATCATGCAACACTCCTTCCAACTCAAATTATCAGCCCTACTTCACTTTTTGGTACTTAAGGGTGGCTGCGTTTTGAAAGTTTAGCTGTAAATTAATGTGATATACCACTTTTCTTTTTTGGGACATAATCAATATACTAAATCTCACAATAGAAAATGAGTTGTATTCTTGACCATTGATTGGGTTGAAATTGTTAAGAACTGTGTCTTCCATACTCGCATGTAGAGAGCATACAGGAACATAATACTATGCTCTGATACCATTTAGAACTTTCTTTTTAAGACAGATGAAGTATTAAAATTAACTGTATCGAGCTCCTATGGAGCGATGAAATCCCCTCTGCACTTCATCACTCCATAGCAGAGTTAAAAGAAATCTGGGCTATTAGACTAAAATTAGATGGTTCCAATCCCTCTAGCTTCCTCACTCTTTAAGGAAAATTAAAAGAAATCTGGACTGTTTAATTTTGAAGGTTCAAATTTCTACATGTAGTTTCTGTCTAAATGAGTCCATGCTAGAGGGAAACACTATTTGTAATATCTAAGCCATTCAATTTTAAACACATAGTTTCTGTCTAGATGAGGTGGATCTAACCTTGTCTTTCCATTCACAGGCAGCTTGCGAAGAACTGAGGAACAACAGAATGTTCATGAAGCTTCTAGAAGCCGTTCTAAAGACCGGTAACCGCATGAATGTGGGGACCAACCGCGGCGACGCTCACGCCTTCAAGCTGGACACCCTCCTCAAACTCGTAGACGTTAAAGGCACCGATGGCAAAACAACTCTCTTGCATTTTGTAGTTCAAGAAATCATACGCTCCGAAGGCTCCCGTATCTCTGGTAGGACTGCCCACAATCCAATGTCCCAAAACCAACAATCCACATACCAGGACGACGTTGAATTTCGAAAACTCGGTCTTCAAGTTGTCTCGAGCCTCAGTGGGGAGCTTACCAACGTGAAGAAATCCGCTGCCATGGACTCAAACATTCTTACTACTGAAGTTACCAAATTAGCCTCGGAAATCTCTAAAATCGAGGAAGTTGTTCGGTTAAATGAAGAAAGTGCGTTTAAGGGGAATGGTGCTAAATTCTCCTCCTCCATGAACGCGTTCTTGAAGAATGCGAAAGAGGAGATTATAAAGGTTCAAGCACAAGAGAGAGTGGCATTGTCTATGGTGAAGGATATAACAGAGTATTTCCATGGAAATTCGGCTAAAGAAGCTCATCCGTGTCGAATTTTCATGGTGGTGAGGGATTTTCTTTGTGTACTTGATCAAGTATGCAAGGAAGTAGGGAAGATAAATGAAAGGACGATAGTGAATTCAGCTCGTCAGTTTCCGTTAACGGTAAATGCCGCTAGCCACCTGCCTGTTTTTCCGGTGTTTAATGGGAGGGATTACAGTTCGTCGGATGAGGAGAGCTCATCATCCTCAACTTAGCATATGTTATTTATCCTTTTTCGTATGAAGTTATGCTAGAACAAGATTTTTGGGATTGTTCCATCTAATGTGTAATATATAAAGGGAAGGTAATGTTTGATGATATTGTAGTATTGGTAATTAGCTTGTAAAAATCTGTTGGGAATATGTATTCAGGCCATTTCAAGGACAAATATTGTGCACTCTTGCATATGATAGCAGCACTCCACGCATTTGCTGCTCGTATGCATAGAGCCAAAACTCTTTAAGTAGCATCTCGTGTTACTCTTGAAGTACCAAAACGGAAAAATAAGTTTAATGAACACCCCCTAGCTAGATTCGATCTGTCTTGTATATATAATTGAGAAATGAGGAGATCGACGTAATAAACTCAAAATACGAATAAAATTTATTGACACTTAGGAATGTGAACCGGGCATGCAAGTCAAAAAAAGGATTGTTAGGGTTAATGTTTTGGATTGGTGCACCCATTGTGCAATATGCAACAAGGTTTACAAACTAGGCAAGAATCTAATTAAGATCATGCTGGTAACAAACCAAACATATTTGCAAGTTAAAAAGTTTATTTAAGAAGCAAATCATGAATACAGAGCCTGTACACACTCATTTTGCAAAATGGTCTTGCAAGGGCCAAAACTCTTTAGTTGTCTTCGCTTGCTTTAAGAGGAATCTGAATTTTAATTTGCAGCCGGAGTAACGGATAGATGGATTATGAGGAGCTTTCGGCATCCATACGTTCAATAACACGGCGTGCTTCTTCCTCAGTAGCAGGAACAACGCTTCGGATCTTCATTCCACTTGTTACAGCCTCTGACCTCACCGTGAATGTGAAGTAAAACTTGTTCGATACCTTGTCAAAACAAGAATTTCCCAAAAATTAGACTAGTTTCTTCCTTCCATCCCATAAAACCAACCTCCTGTGGGAAGCAACAGGAAAATTCTCTCGTTTTCTTTTCAACTACTCCCTCTATCCTAAATTAAGGGCTTGTAGTGATGAGTCATTTTGTGAGATATTATATTACTTTTATTGTTTTTCATGATATCGAATCCTTTGGGTGGGTAAGAAGGAGAATCTCTCACCAAATCACTTGTCTCATTCTTCGACTTCTCATAAAAAATAGCATTTTTTCAATCATGTTGGAAAATGATTGGAAAAACAATTAAATTTTATGAGATCAGAAAAAAAAAATGAGTGAATTGATAAGAGGTCCGCCATCATTTTTCTCCTTTTTCATGGAAAAGATTTTCTCACCCATTGCCAAAGAATTGTATTACATACATGAAACTGAAAAAGTGGGGACGAGAGATAGCCTAGTGGTAGGTAAGTTCTCACCTATCCTCAAGGGGATGGGTTCGAATCCCATTAGGGGGAAGTGTGGAAACACTATTGATCCTCTTTAGTAAAAGAAAAAAAAAACACCTGGAAAAGTAACAAAAAATCTCACAAAATCACTCATGTCGTTTTTCAACTTCTCATAAATTTAGTTGTGTTATAGTCGTTTTCCATTATTTATTTATTTTTATCAAACATACCCTAGGAGTCCACTCTTCTTTTTTTTGGGATGTGCCGAACTAAGAATCCAATTTATTTCTTAGGGCATGATTGATGTACTTATTTGGACCGAGAAAGTACTTATTTACTTCTAGCTATAAACTACACATGCTATAGGGTTCGTTTGGTTCCAGTTTTGGAAAGGAATCAGCATTTTAAATTTCAGGAAAACTCCTCCCTAGGCATTTGAGGGTCCTTGCCAATGAAGTTAAGAATAGAATTCTCCTTTCTTTATATTGAGAATTACTTGCAAATATTTAATAAATATAGCTATAACAATTCAAATTTGTTAACATATTACAATAATATAGTACTCCCTCAATCCCAAATTAAGAGTCCACTTCTCTTTTTAGAATCAATGTATCAAAACTCACAATAGGAAACAAGTTTGTTCTAAACCCTTTATTTTTTTAGTACATTGATACGGGATTCGAATTCAAGAACTCCTACTAGTTGGGAGTAAGTTCTGGCTACTAAGCTAGAGCTAGTGGTTTAAACCCTTTTTTACAAGAAAAAGGAAGGTTCAAGTTTCTTCCCGTTACTATAATAATAACGAAAATGCCCCCCCCCCCTCCAACAAGATCAGACTCGAACTTAGGACCTCCCCTAAATTCGGGTGAATGCCTTACCAAATAGGCCAACTAGCCCACTCGCTCATGTTCTAAACCCATGATTTTGCTAAAATAGGTGCATTTT
Organism: Lonicera japonica; assembly: GCA_021464415.1. Classification (NCBI taxonomy): domain Eukaryota; kingdom Viridiplantae; phylum Streptophyta; class Magnoliopsida; order Dipsacales; family Caprifoliaceae; genus Lonicera; species Lonicera japonica. Next base: position 17,938,157 of record CM038468.1, read on the forward strand.
TAAAAAAAAATTGATAGTCAAACATGGACAATTATTTAGGGATGGAGGAAATATTAAATACTATTTATCATAATATTGAAGTAAAAAATGGATATTTGTGGAAGAGGGATGATTTTGTCAAAAAAAGGGGAAAGGAAAGGAAGGATTCCCATCTCTAAGCTTTCCTCCCATTTATATGAGAATCGAGATACAAAGAATTCTTCTTTCATAGGAATCCTTCTTTGCTAGGGATCCTCCTTTCCTAGGAATCCTAGATGCCTTATCAAAACTCTAACAAAATGTTGGAATCTTGGATGAATAGGAACGTAGGATTCCTTGAAAGATTCAAAGAACAAGCCAAAATAGGCCCTAAACTAGACCATGATTGTTGTCTGTGTGATCAATTTCTGTTTTATTTTCTAGAATGATATATGGGGTATGTTACACTCGTTTGTTCGAGTTTTTGTTCGTTCCTAAAATCTTAAAATGGTAATTCATACTAGAAGTCTCTTATAGTTCACCGGAATAGGTTGAATCATAAGTTGATGAAGCTCAAACTTTCCACGTGAAACTAACATTTTGGGTTCCAAGAATGAAGAAAAAACTCGAACCAAATGAGCACTAATGCCCTCCCTCTCATATATAGTTAATTTTCAGCTTGCATATGTACTAGAAAAATCTATCAAGATTTCAAAAGATTCACCCCATTTTCTGGAGCATTTCTTTAAACAAGTTTGTTGAATTCGTCTACTTGTTGATATAATTTTGTTAGAATACATTATGCATATCAACTCAATTTTTTGAAGGATTTTGTATACCAAAGTGTTAGTGGAAAAGATTTAGATCAAGGGTCTTTCTGTTCACTTTTTTGTTTGGTTCCAGTTTTGTTGATTATTGGAATCGTAAATTGGTAAATTCAGAGTACGAGTCTCCAATGTTCTAAAACTCGCCGAGTGAGACTGAGAACTCGCCGATTACTCGGCACTCGCTAGTAAAACGAGTCGAGTATGCAACTCGGCCAGTGGAAAACTCGGACTTTACTCAGTAAAACTCACCGATTACTCGCGAGTTGTGAGACTCGGCGAGTATTAGATTTTTTTTTTTAAAAAAAAAAGGGGAAGACGAAGAAGAAGAGAAAAAAGAGGAAGAGAGAGAGAAAAACCTTGCATTTCTGTGAGAGAGAGAGAGAGAGAAACAGTGATCAGCCAGCAAGGAGAGAGAGTACCTGATTTGCTGCTACTGGCGGCGAAGAGGTCGGCGGCGAGTTGGGGGAAGATGAAGAAGGAGGAGGAGGACGTTGGTGGAAATGAAGAAGAGAAAAGGGAGGAAGATATATATATATGTATATATAATATAATTTTTATATATAGAATTATAGATAGATAGAGAAAAAGAACAGAATTATAGATAGATAGAGAAAAAGAACCCTTCTCTAATTTTTTCTCTGACATAAAAGTTGAAAGTGGAGGAAGATCGGAACATTAAAAGGCCCACAATATTTTATTATGTATTTAAAATAGTGGTGGTAAATAAAACTAAGCTAATATGGAACTTATTTATTTAGAAGCCCGTTCACTTTTTATATTGGGCTTTCTAATATTTAATAAAATATGTATAAAATATTAATAATTTTATACATATTATATTATTTATTTAGAATATTATTTATATTAAAATATACCCTATTCGATTTTTTCCGATTAATCCCCGACTAATCGAAAACTCCCCACCTCACCGATCGAGTCCCGAGTTTTAGAACACTGCAAGTCTCTTACAATTCATGTTAAGAGGTTGAATCATAAGTTGATGAGGCTCAAACTTTCCTTGTGAATGGGGTGGATTTATGTAGGTGTGACTTGTAAGGGAGCGATAAGGCATTCCCGGCCCACCAAGCGAAACCTGGTTTATTAGTGACAACCAGCTAAAGCTAAAGTTCCATTAAAGAGTGTATCCACAGGGTCGAACCTCCTCGGGGAATATAGGGTTTTCATGAGGCTGATCTTGAGCCACCATCCAAGCACAAATAGACTTGCATTGCTTTTGTAACATTGGCTGCTTGGTGTAATTGGTTGGTCTACCCTCCCTCCTTTCTAGATCAAGCCAACTTGTCCAAAGCAAAATGCAAGTGTGGGGGTCAGATGACTCGAGCCCCCCCCCCCAAATTGGAAATTTTATGAATTTTTTCACCTATAAATGATATTAGTTTTTTTGTACATCTGGTGTGTGTGCTATTGAAATATATAATTTGAAGAGAAAAGTTTAACAATAATTATAGCTGGCCCGCTGGCTAAGGATGAGTGTAAACTTTAGTCAACCAAGGTTCAAACCCCATAACATACAAGTTAAATCTAATTCATCACCCCAAGCAAGATTATTAGTTCTGATAAATTGGTTTGCGAGTAATTAAATGTTAATGCTGGGATTTGATTTGAACTTGATTCCCCCCCCCCAAAATCTGAAATCCTGGGTCTACCCCTACTTGTGAAACTACCATTTCGGGTTCTACGAACTAACAAAAGCTCGAACCAAACACTTGTGAAACTACCATTTCGGGTTCTATTAACTAACAAAAGCTCGAACCAAACGGGTTATAGTTGAATAGCGAAGTGGAAAGGAGCTATCTATATTCTTTTCCTTGGTTATAAAATGCTCAACAAAACCAGTACTAATATAACAATACCCATAAATGACAAACGAAATAACACAAAATAAAACTTACCTCACTGGACCTAAGCTCAGGCCGGGTAACATGAGCTACAACTTCCACATTGATTAGCGGTCGAGATGGATTCTCAAGTTCTGTGTACAATACACACGACTTGAAACGCAGAAAGTTTCCAACATCTACCTGCCATCAACCAAAAAAGAAAATATTAGTTGCCCTCTAGTGTGTTCCGTGATCATAGATCATGATTTTTATTTTTATTTTGTATCTGCTTATTTCTTTCTTAGTGATACCTACGTACTTGTTCATAAATATACGGCCTTGGCACTTGGTCTAAGTAAGCCATCATATGATCCTTGGGTGCACAATATTGCTTAAATCACAGGATTTGCATATTGTGAAGTGATGTGCAATTTTACTATCTTGAACATGACTTAAATCAAAATGTCAAGAACAATGTCACCTAATTTGCTGGACACTTTGGTTCGTGTTACTGGTATGGTTACATTATACTAACCCTAGCTTGATATGCAGTGCAGTGGGTAGATGGAAAACTAGTTTGGATGGCAATTCGTTTTATAACATTCACCCAGGTCGCTTTCATTACAGATATGTAAATATCACAATGGAATCCTCCATATTTTTTAAATAGTACTTATATATGTCGGTACACATGGAAAACTATGTCTCTTCATATGTCTGTGTAGGGGGGGCAGGAGTCAGCGTTTTGGGTCATGAACGCACCCCTTTAGGTGGGGCTCCAATTCACAGTATGTAGTGGTGGTCCATGAATTAAGCAACACTAGTCGAGGATGTGAAACCTAAATAGTCTAAAAAGAAACTGTATAATTTTTCGACCACCTCGGGATTACTAAAACCCTCTACTGTTCATTTTGAAACATGATTTGGCTCCTCAACCTACCTCTTGCTATTATATATAGATTATATGAAATGTAAGCCAAAAAGTTTGCGTAAATTTGCGTATAAACCAAAAATTTGCATAATTATATAGTGAAGTGATATTTTAGCCATTGTCTTTTTTACCCAGGTGTAATGTTGATGAAAGCGTATCTGACTCCAAACCGGTCCAACTCAAGACTATAAAAGTATACAACATTTTCAAATGACATACAGCATCCTCCATAAGTAATTCTATACAAAGTGCTCTTGCTAAGATCGACTAAATGATGGAACCCGAATCCTCAGCAATAACTATCATTTACAGTAGCAATCTAAGTAAATACTTCCCGCAATCTCAAATTAGGAGTCTATCTTTGGTACTTTTTAACAAGAACCAAAAAAATCAACCTAATCATGGCCATGGCCAAGAATACAACTTATTTCCTATTGAGAGATTTGGCACATTGATTATGCCTCAGCAAGGGAAGGGAACATTTAACTAGAGAGACATTTAAAACCATTTGGGTTTAAATATCTCCTATCTCAAATAATTTCCCTTTTATCTCCCTCTACGAAAGTTGAGGCCCACACGTATTATAAAAGTTTTATATATGTATGTAATATAGACATGTCTATATACACATATCTACATGAGATTAATCTATTTAGTTATTAAAAACATGTAAGAATATTTTTCTGTAGGCACAAGTAGTTCTCTACAAACTCAAAAACTGCTGTAGGCAAGCATCATAATTTTCCAAAGGTAAGGATAATGCCGTACGCACAAGCAATTCTCTATAAACATGAATAGTACTATGGCACAAGTTCTTCGCTAGAATACTAGCCCTCCATCTCAATCTGGTAGTCCCACTTTGACTATAGTACCTTTTAAGGAAACAATAACTTCAACATAATCAATGGTCAAGGATACAATTTACTCCGTCCATCCCAACTTAAGAGTTCACTATTTCTTTTCGGGATGTCCCAAAATAAGAGTCCAATTTCCCTTTTAGGACATAATCAATGTACCGCATTTCACAATACCAAACAAGTATTCTCAACCATTGATTAGTTTGAAATCAATGCATTTCTTAAAGAGATGGAATAGTCAAAGCGGACTCTTAATTGGGGAGGGGGAGAGTATTGTCTATTGTGAGACTTGGTACACTAGTTATACGTCCCAAAAGGTAAACAGGTCTATTAAGACATCCTAAAAAGGGAAGTGGGAGTATCAATTTTGAGGAGGGAGTACATGCAAGCTAAACAGAGGGCCTTTTTTGACTTTGCTCCTGTTCTTAATGCAAAATTAGACTTACCCCTTGTTCCCATAATCATTAAACTTTGCCCCAACATTCAAAGGAATCTCAAAAAATTACGTAAACATTGGGGGCAATGTCTAATTTTTTTTAACGAAATCATTTGACTTAAGCCCCGTTTTTAAGTAATTCTTTCAGATTACCATGCATGTAAGGGCAATTTCTAACGATTATGAAAGTAGGGGGCTAAGACTATTTTAGCATATAAAATAGGTGGCAAAGTAAAAATAAACCCAAAAAAGGGGCTGCAGCTCACAGGTTTTAAGAAATCAACATGATCAACTTCAACAAAGCAAGGCGAATTCCCAGCAAAGGCATAAGCTGTTGCAAAACCAAGTTCGAAAGCTCTTCGCATTAAAAATCCTCCGAAAATTCGACCGTGAATGTTCCTTTGCTGAGGCTGGCAAATAAGAGAGTTTTGATGGCAAGTATCTTTCATAAGTATACTATCTCTGTCTGCTAATGCTGGCATGTCTGAAAATACTCGCCCTTCGGCTAGTAACTCATTGAGCCTATCAATTTCTCCACTTTCAATCTCTTTGTTCTTCTGTTCTCCTCTTTTCTTTCTCCTCATTGTATTCCTTTCTTCTGCTTCTTCCCAAAGTAATCTTTCTTTCTCGGTTTCTGGTGAGATTTGGTTAATCGGAGCTGATCTTCCTGTCTTAGGGTCACGGGCCACAAATGTAAAGTTTGCTATAAGAGCTAGCGCGTCTGCTGAATTAGATGTTTCTGCAAAACAATGGTTTGGATTAAGGTATAGCGATGTACAAATAGTCCATCAGATTCACAAAAAGTAAAAATAAAATAAAATCCATTAACATAAAGAAGTAAAATTATATAGTAATTGCTTGATAACATTGTTCTAGAGAATAAAGTGAGATCACTGGCATACACATTAACTTGAAGAAGGCGGCAAAAAGGAAATCCTTTTTTTTTTGCACTATTTTAGTTGCTTGGCAAGAATTAAGTAGTGAATTCATAATCAAGGCTGGGTTTACAGAGTAGTAAGATTTGAACATGAAATTTAAAATTAGCACAACAAAATACAACAAAAGAGAACACCTTTAAGTGCTCATTTGCTTTGAGTTATTACAAACTTGGATGCAAGTGAACACTTTGGTCCCTGCATAGGAGTGAGACTGGTATGATATTATAACGAATGTTACCATTTTTTGTTTGGTTTTGCTTCTTGTTTTAAAAAATTGAAATACAAAGTATACCAAACCTGAAGTACCAAAAACGTCAACACCAGAAATAGAGAACGTGTAAATATGAAAAATACCGAGTGTGAGATTTTCATGAATATAGTGTAGAAGGATAATTTTTTAAGGAAACGCTGATTTCAACCTAACCAAAGGTTAAGAATACAATTTTCTTTATATTGTAAAATTAGGTACATTGATCATGTCCCAGAAAGGAAATGGGACTATCAATTCGAGACGTACTGAAAATGAAAGTGGGATTATGCCTTTGAAAAGGAGGGAGTAGTTCAAATCGATTACTTGACAAATTGAATCACATTAAAAGGGAATAAAGCTCGGTTTCTTAGTTATTACTCATTATATTCAAAGTATCCGCAGGAAAAACATGGAAAATTTTTGTCAATAATACCTTCCGTTGATTGATTTACTTCCAGTTGAATCTCCATAGAAGATCGGCCGACCCATGTAACAGAACCAACTATTTTCAAGTCGGTATCGACCCGAATTGGTTTTTTGAGTACCATCTTATCCACAGAGGCAGTGACTAACAAAACGGGCCTTGTTGTGCTATCGTCATTGGAACAGTGCTGTTGTCCACAAAAAGCAGATAAAAATCATATATGGGTGATACATTTGCAACAGTTATACAACATATTCTAGTTTTTTTGAGGGATGATCAGCAAGAAGACAAACATAATGTGCTTTTCTGTATACCAGCTCAATTAAACTCTCTGAAAGAGAGTTGCATAAAGCTAGTTTATAGATTGTAAATACACTTTAAAGTAGAATGAACAGGCAGAAAGCCATAAGCAAGTTCAGAATATGATGCTTGGGGTGGGTTTGATAAAGAAAAAAGAAGAAGTCGAAACACTATTAATATTTTTGATAAGTTGGAAAAATATACAAGTGTTTGATGAAATATTCTCTTACTTTTTGCGTTTTCCATGGACATTAGTAGTGTTCATTTTAGATAGTTTTTATGTCCGTTTGGTAAAAAAAAAAGTTGGAATATGATAGGGAAAACGATAAGTTTTATGAGAAGTTGGAAAAAGACAGTGATTTGGTGAAATGTTCTCCATCCTTTTCATCTTTTTTCCAAGGAAAATTTTCCTTACCCTTCAGCCAAGGAATTGGATTCAATGGAAAAACCAAAAAAGTAATAGAACATCTCACCAAAATCATGCATTTTTTTCGACTTGTCATAAAAATTAGTGGTATTTTCAATCATCGCCTACTATTTTATCAAACTGACTCTAATGGACACAATGAAGAATCTGGTGATTGCACAGACAACCGTGCATATAAAGCAATGGTGCTTTCATCAACGCTGTGTTTAATACTTTGGTGGCAGTTCTTTTCAATGGAAAATCCCTAAATTCCATCTTTTAATCTTTAGTGGTGTTTGATTACGTTAATTTAGCAAGGCATCAGCATCACCCTCCTTACAACAACTTGCTTTTGCCCTAATTTTTCAAATTTTACTGTTACATGGAATCCAAAAACCATTTCGCTTGCATTTTTGTTTTCCATGGAAATCTTTTCCATGTAAAACAATACCCAAGAATTCAATTATTTTCCATTCAAACCAATTAGCTGTCAGATGTACTTACTAATGCTCATATATTCAAAAGTCACAACTGAAAAAGTGCATTCATCCCAAAAACTTTAAGAATTCAATCAAATATCAAAATCAATCAATGCTAAACAAAAATGAAACCCATTCTATGCAAAGAGAGTACAAAACACAAATTCCATCCATTTTGTGAAAAAAGGAAAACAGTTCGAAAAGCCTTATTAGTACCTTAAGGGATATGGTTCCAGCCAATGCATCAAGGTCTTCAAGCAATTTCCATACTACAACTTTGCTTTGGACTAATCTTTCAAATTTCACTATGTTCAATGGAACCCAAAAACCACTTCCCTTATGCTTTTGTTTTCCCATGGAAATTTTTCTCCATGTAAAACAATATCAAAGAATTCAATTATTTTCCATGCAAATTCTCAGATAATACTCAAGAATCAAAGCTGAAAAAGTGCATTCAGCCCCAAAACTTTAAGAATTCAATCAAATAACAAAACCCATCAATGCTAAACAAAATAAAAAAAAAACTAATTCCATGAATCCTAAACATAGATATGCGGAGAGAGTACAAAAACCAAATTCGATACACAAGCAACAAAGAATTTGAAAAGCCTACAAGTAGTTAACCTTGAGGGATATGGTTCCAGCCAATGCATCAAGATCTTCAAGCAATTTTCCCATTCTAAGCTCATTCCAAGGATTCCTATACTGTTCTCTAAGTACATCATCAGAGGAGAATCTATAAAGAATACTAGTCCTACTCTGAGATGGGGTTTTCTTGACCAATTCACTCTGTGTAAGGCCATCAATTGACACATTTGCAATTCTTTCAAGATAACTAACTCTAGCTTCCCATAGTGCATTTGTTGCAGGTGAATGGAACATCCCAGGCCATAGACCAATCGGCTTTCTATTCGAAGAACCTGCATCAATGGAGTCTGGCTCTTTGGATTCCAATGGTTTGTGAGACGGGTCTTGTGGTGAAGACGAAAATGATCTTGTTTGAATGAATTTGGGTGAAATTGTGATGGGTTTTTGTTTATTAGATGAATGAAACAAGTAGGTTTCATTATTTGGGCATTTTGGAGAGGGAATAATAGAATTGAGCAAGTGGGTATTGCTAAAATCATTGATTTGGGGATTTTGAGGAGGAATTAGATCATAACACGGATTTCTTGGGATGGGTTTTGGGTGTTTTGATGAATCAAGTAAGGGAATATTGGTGGTGAGTTCATGTTTTGGGGAATCAATAGAGAGAAGATGAGAAACAAGAGAATGCAGGGATGATGATTTGTGGGCATTTTTTTCAGTGATGGAAATGGAAGAGGTTGTTGGTCTGAAGAAAGAAGGGGTGATGAATTGGTGGTTTCATTGTTTTCAAAGAGAAATAGATGATGAAGAAGAAGATCAGTAGTTTGTAATTGCTTCCGTGGGAGTGTGAATTAATTGATCGATTGATTATTGTTTTCACTGTTTTTGTATGTTGGTTGGTTGGGTGGGGAATGGGGATCAAAGAAGGATCAGGGGGAGGTTATTTGACAACAAGGAATATCTTAAGATATCTCACTGCCTCTCGCACTTTCACTTTGTGCTCTTCCTGTTTCCATGTTTTTTCTGCTTTATGCATTTCAATAGATAGGATTTGTATCAAAATTGATTAGTGGAATTTAAATCGAAAATTTTGATCCTGTATATCTAAATTCAATTTGAATCAGTTAAAATTTTGATTAATAAATCAGATATAAATACATGCCGACTCGAGTTGTTTATATTCTGAAGCGATTCAAGATACATAATGCTCAAATTTATCATTATTTATAACATATTACCGGTATTAAATAAATTAAGTCAGTATAACACATTATATTTCAGTTAGGTGTTTTATTAGAAATGGGATAAAAAGTCATGTGTCATAATTTTTTGCAAAAAATTCAAGAAATAATATTAATTTTTTTTTAGAATAAGGGCTTGTTATTAATTGTGTTTTAAGATAAGGGTTTTGACCAAAATTGTGTTTTATACCAACTAAACTTTGCAATCCAAAAAAATTGTTTTGCATGTTGTATTTATAATTTTTAACTATATTTTTATGTGTCACTCAAGTAACGTCAAATGAGCCCCAATATATAGTAATATATTAGAAAACTAGGAGTGCAAACTTAATTTTGTATAACCTAAAGAACTATCAAGTGTGTTTTATTAATAAAGGGGTTTAAATTTGTAAGTTGTTAAAATAATTCTAAAACCTATGAAGCATGGATACAGATACAGGTATCGGTTATGACACTGCACCGATACGGTGATATAGCGAAATTAGAAAAATATAAGATACAATACATTTTGGATATAGATAATAAAAAAAAATTATAATATATATATTTAATTATTCAGTTATAAGAATTTTATAAATTTATGAACAATATAATTAATATTCTTAAAACTAAAGCAAACGACTGAGCAATTTAATTGCATAATAGATTAAAAGTAGATATAATATTCTGACTTGAATAGAAAAAAAAGAATAAAGACCGAATAATGATTATTGTAGACAAAGGATGGAGTGTTTTGATTGATCGTTTCATCTTATGATAAAATAGTTGACTTATTTCTTCAGATGTAAATGGAAAGTCTAAGTCTCTTTTAAAGGTTTCTATATCAAATGAATTATTTGCTATTTTTAAAGTGGCTCTACTAAAAAAAAATTACAAAACTTACCCGCCGTATCCCACAAGTATCCTTACCGTATCCTTCCTGTATCCAAATTTTAAAAAATAAATAAAAAATGTTGGATACTCTGATATGTATCTGTCGCGTATCCATGCAGGATACATATCCGATGCCGATACTTTGACCCTAACTGAAGTATCCATGCTTTAAAGTCTAAAACTAAGTCAATTAAACACTTATACATAGTAATCTAATAAAGAACATGCGGTGTAAACTTAATTTTGTGCGATACCATAAAATATTATAATTCAAAAATGTACAGCAAGGTTAATGTTGGTCAGATTTTAACCCTAGAGGGGAGGTGAATAGAGTTTATAGCAAATAAAAAGTGATTCAAAAATAAACTAAGATAATCAATAAGTATTTTGAACAATTAATCAATGATTCAAGGTGAGATAATAATGAAGATAAACAAAGAGAGATAAGGATAGAGAGATATAACCACAACACAATCACGTTTTGTTCACGCAGTTCAGTTTTCGGCCATACATCCGCGCCCGAATAATGCCCTCGAGAAATTCCAATAAGCGATTTTCTTGCAAGTGAAAATCAAACCATTATACAAAATGCAATCTTGCTCAACAGAATTCTCACAAGACTCTTTTGCTCACATAATGAGATAAACCTCTCAATTACAAAGTGAAATAAGCTTCGGTGATAGATATCAATGGAATACAACTCTATCCAAGTGATTTGCAATGGATTATAAGATGAATGCTCACTTCTAGAGTTATAACGATTATGATCAAAAAATAGAAAGTGAAATTTTCTCAAATCAAGAAAATTTTGCTCAAGGATTGATTGCTTAAAGTTGTTTTAGATCAAGGTTTGAAAAATTAAGCAAGAGGAGGTTTCAAGTCTTCAAATTAATGCATAAATAGCTCAGAAAATATATATAGCCGTTTGGGGTTGCAGGTAGCCATTTAAAAACAAACCAAACAATTAAATTCCCCATGCACTAGAACAGTCGCTTGTTTAGTATACAACAGGCGCCTATTGTGCACAACAGTCGCCTATTTCCTCAAAACATACGCCTGTTTTCTCAAAACAGGCGCCTGTTTTCTCAAAACAGGCGCCTGTTTGGCACCTAACATGGGACTTTAAAAAGCATCATTTTTCCTTAATGGATATAGCTTTGAATGCGTTAATCCAAATTTCAAAAGAGTTTCCAAATGAGGGTTGGAGCTAGGTTTTTTTTGAAAAAGCAATTGGATAAAGGCATGCATTCAAATTTTGATTAGTCACATTTTCTTGAGATTTATTTCTATGACAAGATTAAAAATCTTTACAAAGTGTGCTTCTCAAGAACCTTTTTGTTAAAATTGAGATTTGAGCAATTTTTTTATGGAGATCACAAATTAAATCCTAATTACACTCACATAAAGACAAGTCTTCTTCTTGAATATGACTTGGAGTTCTTGAATTGCTTTTGCTTCTTTGTGAGAAATTCTTGTACTTCCTGAGACTTCTTGAATTAAATTGGTGAAGCCTTCTTAAGAGATCTAATTACATAGATAATTAATTGAACTAAATAGACAATACAAGTTAGATTAAATAATCAAAATTAATACGAATAAGCAAAATTAATATGAATAATCATATTATCAAAGACATTGATTCAACAGTTAAAGTTGTGCTTCTTTTGGAGTTTGGTAAAAAAATGGGCTCTTAATTTACAAAAATATTTATTCTCTAATTTTTTTTGTAGAAAACTTTTTGAACGAAACCCTATTTTCCGATATCTTGGGCATTTTATCTATGAAAATAAAAAAAATTCAAAATTAAAAACGGTTACAATCATATTACATGCAATATAAGAACAAATATTTTAGATTTTAAAAAACTATACAAAAATGGCTCCCTACTTATAATAGAGTTTTTTTTTTTTTTTTTTGGGTATAATTATTAACATAATTTTAGTTTGAACTCAAATAATGAATTTATTTTATTTATTCTATATAACCTAGTAAGATTCATTAGATTATAAGATAAATATCACATAAATCCAAATGACAAATCAAAGTTAAAAATTATTACCATTTAAATTTGATATGGTTTCAAACCTTTGATACTAACAAATAATATGTGTTGTAATATGAATTATGTCTTTTTTTTTCCTTTTTGTACTAGGCATTTTTTTTCTTTTTGTTTTGTTTAAAATATTTTAGTAATCGGGTCAACTTGGTAAATACTAGACTAAACCTATCTGATTTATTAAAGACTAAAGAATATATATGCATATATATATATATATTACATATATTAAATTAGATAACCGCATATATGAATAATTCACCGTGAATGAAGCAAGAAATTTTATTAAAAACAAAACGAATACAAAAGAATTCCAAAGTGAAACAAAACAACAAGAATCATCATAATTTATACACTAACAATCCAAGCCTATCAGCTAAAATCGCCCTTTCTACATTCAGCAGTCCAATCCCTTCTTTTTGATACTTATATACAAAGATTATTAATATGAATTAAGAAATTTTTGTAGGCCCCACTTAACACTAGCATGAGTAATTATACATCGTGATAGCCACTTCTATCACAATAAAAATTATACTACTTTTATAGATGATATTATTTTATAGGTTTTAGTAAAGGTATACAAAAAATTTGTTTTTATACTTTTTTTAAAAATTTTAAAATATTCTTCTTGAACTTTTAATTGAGGAGCGCACCCTTTTTTCAAAAAAAAATTAAAATTATAAGGTCCTGTTTGATAGCAACATAAAAAATAAAAAAAATTAACTAATTTAGGTGAGAAGATGAAAAATAAATTGAGGGATGTGGTGAGATTAACTCTTACTTTTTGCTTTTTTCCATAACAAAATTTTCTTTGGGTGATGTGGAGAAATTTTTTTACAAAATATTAAAGGAGGATGGAGGATTATACTCACAAAAATGAGTATGAGATGGAGAGGATTTCACCATATGCCTCAATTTTTTCCATCTTCTTACCAAAATTAGTTGTTTTTATTTTTATTTTTCATGTTACTATCAAACGGAGTCTAAATCTTACTTTAGATCTCTACGGATTAAAGAGATGAAAACATGCAAATCGTTTCAAATAAGAAAAATAAATAAAAATGAAATATTAATAATGACAAAGATTCCAAAGCTCGCTCACATAAAATAAAACCAAGGATATAAAACAAAATAGCTAGAAATAAAGACAACAAAGAATAATAAGAGATAGAAGAACCTAAAAACAGGAAAACAAAAGTTAGTGAAACCTTCAAGCAAGATTTCATCATTAATACTTTTTCTTGAGAGTAAATTTTCTAATAAAAAGTACCAAATTAATTAGCTTTTTATTGACAATAAGTTTTTCAAAGAAAATGCACCATATTTTTTGTTAAAAATTTTTCACAAATTTCTAAGAATGTCTATCAGTGGAATTATATTTTTATTTATTTAGATTTTTTGAGTGGATCATTACATAAATTTTTTGTCACCATTAAATCTTCACAACATTGGCAGTGACAAGATTATGATTTTATCTTTTTTCTCTTGCTTGCTCTAGATAAATCATACCAAAACTATTTCTTGTTTGACAAAAAAAGTTAATGCAATCAATGTTAGTGATATAATTTTGGGAAATAACTTTTTATTTTTTGTAAAAAAAATATTATGCAAGATTTGTTAATTCAAAACAGTTATAAACTGACAATAACACATTATATCAAGCAAAGTATTGTTGTAAGAAATATATGCTTAAACTTGTTTTTTATATGAGTGCTCTTACAATTTTGGGTACCTTTTAAAATTAAAAATTAAATATGGGTGCTTAAATAAAATAGTGTTAAAACAATAATTTAAGGGCACCTTTACCGATACCCTTCTTTCCTTCCTTATTCCATCGTTGACAGATAACAAAACAAATACAAAAATAAAGTTTCAATCTTCTTCTTTGCCTTTTCAAAAAATCAAATTGTTTAATGACGATCTCTAGCTAACATGCACTAAAAATCATGGTTATTCAACTCATAATGTTTTTTTATGATATTGTTTTTTATTGTTCTTTAATTTATTAATTGAAGGAAATTTATAAGAATTAAGTTGATCGTTACAATTTTAAGGTTAATGCAAAAACTATATATATAATACTAGCATTTTATAATAATAAATACCGACGTCTTGTATTTAGTGATTAACGAAGTTCTCATATGACCAAAGGAATGTAAACTTATTGAAAACAAGAATACCAAAAATTAAAATCTCTAATGAGCAAATTAAATAGGATTAAAAAAAAAAGAGTTTATTCACAAATGCTAATTAAAGAAATCCCACCATACTCCATACCAAGAACAATAAACATGTTATTTAATTTTGTAAAAAATAAATAAAAATAAAGAGTACGTATTATTGATCACAATGTTGTATAATTTGCGAATTTATTTGCATAAAAGTATGAAATTATGCATGCTCTTCTTCATAGTTGTGTTCTTCTTAATACATCATATACCTTGTTCTATGGCTTGTTCATCTATTATAAATTGATTTGGCGAATATGGATTTAAAGCTCTATATTCATTTCTTCTTTCCACACTATGCTCCCATATCCATTCATCAGATGGCGAGACTACTGGCGCTTCAGTATAACTTTCTTCATCAATTATCGTGGATGATGGAGTTACGGCAGGTGCAATTCGTATAGACAAGACCGAATTTGCCAAGCACACGACTACAATTAGAAATATAGAGAGCATCACTGGTGATTTTGGTGCCATGGAAGTAATGTAGCAAAAAAAAAAACAAAGAGAAAATTTTGGAGGGAAGTCTCTGTTTATGTCTTAGTTTCTTGATTAGTTCTAAAGGGTTTGGAGGGTGGTTGTGATTTTTTTCCTTTGGAGAGGGAAGGTATTTATTGGGAATTTTTTTATTGCATTTATTAGTTATAGGTTAATGGAACAAACATTTATTTTGATGCCAGTTTGCACATGGTAACTGAAAATTAATGAAATAAAACTGACATATTTTGATTTATCTGCCACGTACTTAAACAAAATATAATTGAAAAAATGAAAATTTTATTATAGTCCCTATTGATTTCGGGTCATTTGTACTTCGGAGTCCATAGTGTTTTTCATATAGATCAACATAAGGATAATTTTCAATATTTATTGATTGAAAAGATATATTTCATTTTTTAAATAGTCAATTGTACCCTTATTGAGATATTTTATTTATTTATTACTATTAGTAGTTGCTAAGCTTGAACTTGGCAATGGGTCGATCGGTTCGTGTTGGGTTTTGGGTCGATCGGTTCGTGTTGGCTTTTAACGAATGTGGGTAAATTTTGTCGCTACTCAAACACAATCCGATAAGCTATCGGGTGATATTTTCAAAATCCGTATGTGATTTGTTATGTTATTGGTACCCGGCACAACCCGATGTTACATGTTAAGGAGGTAAACTTTAGAAAAAATCAATGAAGTAAATTTTTTTTTAAAAAAAAATTGCACTAGAAACAAACCGGATAAAGAACTAAAATTAATGAAATAAAACTAACATATTTTAATTTATTTGCTGTACTAAAAAAATATTGAAAATTTTATAGTCCCTTCCGAGTTCGGGTAATTTTGATTTTCGAGTCCTAGTGTTTTTTATATTGATTGACATAAAGGACAATTTTCAATATTTATCCACTAAAAGAATATCCCTTATTTTTTAAATGGTCGATTGAATCCTTATTATAATATTTTATTTCTTTATTACTATTGGCAATTACAAAATCTCAGCTATACCTGGCAACAAGTCGATTTGTGTCAATCTCATGTTGGATCTTAAATAATGCTGGTAAATTTTGCCTCCACTCAAACACGACCTAATAAGCTATCATATGATATTTTCAGAATTCGTATATGATCCATTATATTATCGGGTGACTTTTCAAAACCCGATTCTACACATTAAGGAGGTAAACTTTAGACAAAAAAATTCTAAAGAAATTTGTAGCCAAAAACAAGATGGATAAAGAACTAAAATTAATAAAGAAAAAAATTAGGTATAAATATTCATAAATCATAAAATTTTATTGAACATTCAAAATGTTTTTACTTTTATTTTAAATATTTAAAAAGTTTAAAGATTTTAATGGGTGACTTGAATTCGTTAAAGTTCAATTCACAACCGATTTGTTATCATTTTTTTACTTTGTATTTAACAAGTGAACACGATAACCACCCAAATTTGTTAAAGATCCACCCATTAATTTATAATTTCGTATTGATTCGTGTCATGTTATCATATAACATATGATTTTGCTAAGTCTAGCCTTAGCAACAACTTCCATTGCCACTTGGAGCAGAGCTAGAATTTTTTTTAATGGGGGAGGGTGTGCAATTTTATTACTAGTAAAACTTTTTGTAAATTAAAAAATAAAAAAATAGTAAATAATTTTTTTATTCAAGATTAAGGTGTTGGATGAATTTAGATTAATTATATTTTGATTAGATTATTTACATTTATTTGCAACCAAGTATTTTTTTTTTTTTTTTTGGCCATGCCCCGGGGTATCCGCACCTTCGGTCCGACTAATCCCCGGTCCTCATACAAGCCACCGCTGCACAAGGCGACTAAACCCCATGGCGGGCGCATTGGCTTAAGAGTCGGCCCGTGCTCCATGGGTGATGGCTGGCCCCAAGTAATTATGCTGTCGCGGGGGATCGAACATGTGACGTGCGCCTCACCACACATCCAGGCCCGCCTCCGCTAGGCCAACCCCTTGGGGTTATTTGCAACCAAGTATATTGTAAATTGTAATGTAGCGTTACGTGGGTCAAGGTCAACATTTATTACAATAACCGTACATGTAAATAATTGTTAGAGGGGCAATCGTGGACGGTGGTTAGAGAGTGGCAAGAGGGGGTTGAGAAAAAGGGGTAAAAGGGTAAAATAGTGAACTCATTAAGGTTCTGATTTATAATAATAATAATAATAATAATAATAATAACAACAACTAATTTTGGAGCACACTCGAGTGAATGTAATAAAATAAATTGTATGTAAATTAATGTTTTGTATCATTAGTGTATAATTAGTTTTGACCTCTTTGCACAAATTTTTTAATTATGAAATTAGTTCACTTTCGATTAGTCAATTAAAAGCTTATATATCTAAAATGATTCAATTTTACTTGAAGGAGTGTTTGGAGAACTTAATTGAGATATTAAAAATATTAGAACAACGTGTTTTGAAATGAGTGTTTTTGTATACACCTACAAAGTCTTTTTTTGATCCCGTTTATCTTTTTATAGTTTTGATAAGTTTGCAATAAAAAAATCCCTTATTTTTTATTTATAAAAATGAAAAGAAAAATAAAAAACTACCCCTATTATTCTTTAATGCCATACAAAAATCTTCCACACTGATGATCCATTTCAACCCAGCGGTTGTGCGCATATTAATTGTGAAGTTTACATCATATATATTTTGATTTCTAGGGACTTGATTGTGTGCATATATTCATCAGACGGCTATTTAACGTTATTTCTTTTTGCTAGCATTGGCAGCTTTATCCTCTCAAATGAGTTGTTTGTTTTTTTAAGATTTCTGAATAGAATTATTTCTTAAGGTCTTTTTGCTTATAGTAGACTTAAAGCATTAAAAAAACCCAAAAAAGAAACAATATAGAAGATCTATTCCCTACTGTTTAGTTGATGGTGTATGTTTCATTTGTTATCTTCAATCACTCTTACTTGGGATTATCAATAGAATTAGTAGAAGCCTTATAATTAAAATCAAATTTTCTTTAAAACTCGGCTATCTAGGATAAAGGAAAATCTAGTAGTATATTTCAGAGAGAGATTTATTGAGTGTTGAAAAAATATGATAATTTTTTTCAACACAACATCAATTGGTTGTGGTATCAAACAAATTCAACACTAATTATAGTAAGAAAAAGCAGGTGTGGTTTAACAAAAGCAGTGGTCAGAATTGTATTAGTACATCCTTATTTGGAAGTTGAACTTTGTAGGTCGGAAAATACCCTAGAGGGGGGGTGAATAGGGATTTTAAAAACTTAATGCGGAATTAAAAATCTTTTCGAAAATGTTTAAGTAAAATAATTTACTAAACAAATTTATCAAGGAATGTAAGCAAATAAACAATCAAGTATAAGAGCAAATAAATAAGTAATCTCAAACAATTTAAACAATCAATAATAAAGAGATTGAGTAAGAAAGATTGAACCAATTTGAAGTCGAAGATTTTTTGTCCACACGGTTCGGCTTGTTCCCCCTACTCCGCGCTCGGTTAGTTCCCCGAGAATTTCCACTATAACCGATCTCCTTCCGGGTGAAGATCAAACCTCTACAAGTGTATTCTTCTCACACACTCTTACAAGTATTGAAACACCCTCAATACTCTCACAAGAAATCCCTCTTGCTATTCTATGAGATACACCTCTCACAAAAATGATTTGAACAAGTTTT
Source organism: Lonicera japonica (assembly GCA_021464415.1). Classification (NCBI taxonomy): domain Eukaryota; kingdom Viridiplantae; phylum Streptophyta; class Magnoliopsida; order Dipsacales; family Caprifoliaceae; genus Lonicera; species Lonicera japonica. The sequence goes on from CM038468.1 coordinate 17,956,975, forward strand.
TGGTGACTAACACCAATGTACAATATCTCTCTTGTGTATAACAAAATACAAATGAAGCTCACACTAAGAGATATCAAAATTGATCAAAAATATATAGCTCAAAAATGAAGAATATGATCAATAATACTTGAATAACTTTGTATATATGTAAAATAAGTTTGTAGAATGATTCAAGTGTGTTAAAACATGTCTAAGACATCATATTTATAGCTTACAAAATCATATGGCCGTTGGGGATGATTAAGAGAGGTTTTGGCTCCAAGGTATAGATTTTCAAACTTTCCAACAGCTAGTTTTGACAAAAAAATTTAAACTTGTTTTGTTAATTTCTCTCAATTAGACCGTTGGATCATGCTCAAATTTTAGTCAAAATTGCCAGGAGATGTTGTCTAACTTCTGTAAAAATTTCAAAATGATCGGAGTTCGGGAAGGCCTCCATTTTACCGTTAGATCAAAACTGGGCAAAAATTGGGCGAATTTTATATATAAAATAAAAATATTTTTGCAATTTAGCAATTTAGTTCCAAATAAAATTCTAATGATTTTTGAACCTCAAAGATATGTTTCTAAGATATCTATTTTTATTAGAGCTTAAAATATGATCATTTAAAATTAATATGAATTTATTTTGAAACTCGGTTTTTGTAAAATAATGTTTTTCAAATAAATTCAATTTCAAGCTAGTTTGAATCAATCTTTAAAAGATGTAAGAATATGTTTGAGCTATATAATCAATCAATTAAGAAACTTTACATTAATCCTAAGCAAACACTCAATTACCGACTAGGTGAGTCTTCGAATGCTTCGATTTGTTTCTTCAAATTGATTCTTCACTTGAAGCTTTTCCCTTGAAGTTTTAGCATATGATTCTTGATCTTTTGTGCTTCATGAAATGCATTGCTAGCTTGTGAGTGATGAGAATGATTTTCTTTGACTTGTCCAACGCTTGTAGTTGAATGATCTTGATTTGGATAGATCGGTTTTAGTCGAATGCTTCATTGACTTGATCGGATATTGATTGAATGATCCTTATCAAACTTCCTTTGAGCAATCATGCTATTCTTGATTTTCCAAATAAGAAATCTATAATCTTATATCAAGAACATGTTAAATTACACATGATTGATTTATTGTTATTATCAAAATAAGATTAAGACCTTCAAGGTCAACAAACTTAAAACGGGGTGAGTTGAAAGTTGTTGGTGGAGTGACTTGAAAGCGGGGTAAAAATATTGTTTTCGTATGTTTATTTAAGAACACCCTCTAAAATCCTCTATATTTCTTAAAATTTTGTGTAGATGTATCAACATCAAGTGTATGTACTATATTTCTTTAAAATATAAAGTTTGATTGAATTCTCAAGTTCAAGAATTAGACAATTTTAAGTCTTACTTCAAATGACTTAATTTTTATTAATGAACTTGAACTTTCATATTTGCAATTATTTAATTTTCCTAACCAAGCATAAATCAACATAAAAAATTATAAATTATCTAATTCATATTTTGAGGGACAACTAAATGGATCCTAATTATGTGAAAAAACAACTCTGTAACAAATAGATAAATTTATGTAAATATTTTATTTGAAAAAAAAAATTATACATTACAAATTATAAAGCCTGATTATAAAACAGGTTTAAATGTTCATGAACATAATTTTGTAAATACATGTTTACCTATCGTAAAATAGTAAAAAAAAATTCATTATTTATATATATATATTATATTCTCTCTCTATATGTATATAAATAGATTTTTAAACATAAGCTTTTTATTAATTAAAAATTATTTAATTCTCATAGATTTGATTACTATTATTAAATTTTGATTGAAAAAGAAAATTAAATTTGAACCCCTTTTTTTTAGTTGTTAATAGGGCCGGCAATGGGTAAATTTGCAAGCGGGTTGGTAAGATCCAAACCGACCCCGTCAAATAAAACGTTTGCTCTATGTTTTTTCTGACTTAACTGAGGCGAGTATTATATTGAAAATTAAAAACTTTCTATTAACTATGCTTAGACTTAGGGTGGTCATTTTAGAAAGGGTATGATGAAATAACATGAAACAATACGAAATGAAATTGACTGAAGAATTATAATTTGTGTCTATAGTGTTTAACATGAAGTCATCTTTGTGTCCATATTTTGAAATAAAATTGGAGATATATATATACCATGCTAATCATGTATTGCCAAGTAAATTAGAGTTTATTGTGTCTAAATTAGCTAAAACCAACATTTTCACTAGTGTTATAACGTATTTATTAGGACTTTACGTTGTGTTAATCATGTTTTGTCATGTTAATTGGGTATTATCGTATCTAATTAGATAAAATCAACACTTCTACTTATGTTATGACGTATAGACCAAAAACTTGCAATCATGTCCGTCGCTAATGTTATGCATTTGATAAGTTGTATTCGTATTTCGTAAAAATAACAAAACGTCATGTCATGTTATCTCAGGCCCAAACATGACAAAAAAACATGAATTACCACCCTACTTAGACTCGAATTTATTCAGATCCAAATTAATCCGACCTTACGCGTTATAACTATATGATATTTAAAAGTATGATTTAAAGAAAAAATAATTTACTAAATTATCCTTCAAAAGAAATAAGGAAAGATAATGGAGAGTGTTGACCTTTAAGTCACTAATCTTGTTTTGATAATAACAATAAATTTAATCTTGTGTAAGTTAACAAAGTTGATATTTTAAGTGATAGCCACTACAATCGATCTCACAAGGACAAAATCAAAAAGCCGGATTAATGGTCGTTCATCTACACAAGTGTACTCTTTCAATGCCTCATACCTCACACAATTATGTGTTCAATGCTCTACCTAAAGGATCTCTATACAAGAACAAGAGCCAAGGAAGAAAATAATCGAAGACACAAACAAAGCTTTCGAAGACTCATAAGTTCATATTTGAGTGAGTAGTTTTGTTGTAAAGATTCATATTTGATTTTCAATTATAGCTCTTACTCTTTATTTTTATCCAAATAGATTGATCAAAATCAATTTGAATTAAAACTCTTTGAAAAACAACATACTTGTAAAAACCGTTTTACAAATAAATTCATATTAAATATAAATGATCATATTTTGTGTTTTCCCGAAAATAGGTATTTTAGGAACATATTTTTGAAGTCCCCAAAGCATTAAAATTGATTTTGAAGCTAAATTGCAAAAATACAAAAATTGGGATTTTGGCCTGATGGGCAGAAGCCATCAGTCGACTAAGCAGCCTTGCTCAGTCGACTGAGGCTCCATCAGTCGACTGATGGCTATGCTTAGTCGACTGATGCTTCAGAAACTAGCCGTTGGAGCTTTGCTAATTGTGCAATTTTGCCTCATTAATTAATTATTCCACTACAAACGGCTACAAGCTTTCACAAGCTATATATATGTGTTTTAAGACTCATTTTCATACACTTGAATCATTCATACACTATTATCTCTATCTACATTCATTAAAAGATTCAAGAATATTGTTTTTGATCAATCATCTTTATTTTGAGCTAGAAATTGTTGATCAAATATTGATATCTCTTAGTGTGAACTTCATTTGTAATTTGCTATACACAAGAGCTATTGTACATTGGTGTTAGTCACCAAAACTTGTTCAAATCATTTTTGTGAGAGGTGTATCTCATAGATTAGCAAGAGGGATTTCTTGTGAAAGTATTTAAGGTATTTTTAATACTTGTGAGAGTGTGTGATAAGAATACACTTGTAGAGGTTTGATCTTCACTCGGAAGGAGATCGGTTATAGTGGAAATTCTCGGTGAACTAACCGAGCGCGGAGTAGGGGGAACAAACCGAACTGTGTGGACAAAAAATCTTCGACTTTGATCGGTTCTATCTTTTTATCCCTTGCTCTATTATATTGTGCTATTATTCATTGTGTTTGGAATTAACTTTGTTGTTGATTGCTTAATAAATATAGACATAATATTTTTAAATTAATTTTAAAAATCCGATTAAGTTTTAAAATCCCTATTCACACCCCCTCTAGGGTATTTTTCGACCTACAATTGATATCAGAGGTTGTACTCTTGTTTTGATTTAACAATCTTAGAGTTTACGATCATGTCTATTTATCAAGGAACCGGAATCAACGAAGGTTCTTCCACCACTAGACCGCCTCTATTTGATGGCAAAAATTATAATTATTGGAAAAGTCGTATGTGTGCTTTTCTTCAAGTTAGCAATTTTGAACAATGGAAAGTTGCACTCATTGGACCCTATGAAATTACCAAAACCGATGAAAAGGGTAAAGTTGCTTCTAAATCAATTTTCGAATATGATGAGAATGATATTAGAAAAATCCAATTTAATGCTAAAGCCTTGAATGCCCTACATTGTGCATTGACCATAGATGAATACAACAAAATTTTTAGTTGTAAAACCGCCAAAGAAATTTGGGATAAATTAGAAGTTACCTATAAAGGAACCTCACAAGTTAAGGATGATAATATTAATATGCTTGTTCATGATTATGAACTTTTCAAAATAGAGCCCAATGAATCACTTGCCTCAATGTATAGTAGGTTCTCTATTATCACTAATGCTTTAGATCTTCTTGGAAAAGAATATTCAAATGAAGACAAGATTAAATTTTTAGAACTCTTCCCAAGAAGTGGAGACCCAAAGTAACAGCTATTCAAAAAGTCAAGAATCTCAAGACGCTAAGCATGGATGAACTCTTGGGATCACTCAAAACCCATGAAAAGGAATTGGCGAGAGAAGAAGAAAGTGATTCAAAAGCCAAAAGGTCTCTAGCTCTCAAAGCAACTCAACTAGATGATGATGAGGAGTTGATGATAGAAGATGATGATATGGCTCTTCTTTTTAGAAAATTCATAAAATTTCTAGCCAAGAAGAAGAAATTTCAAGGAAAATGAAATAACTTTGATAATTCATCAAGAAGGAACAATGATCGATCTATTCAACCAAGAGTTGAAAACGAGGAAGAAAAAAAGTGTTTCCATTGCCATGAACCAGGCATTTCAAAACAAATTGCCCGGTTAGAAGAAAGGAAATAAGAGATAAAATAGACAAAGCCTTTAAACAAGTAAGACATGCCCTCAAAGGCACTTGGAGTGATTCCGAAGAAGGTGAGTCCAATGCCGATTCTAGCGACGAGGAAACCGCAAATCTTTGCCTTATGGCAAGACATGATGAGGTACACTCTTCTTATGATTCATCTAGTGATGATAATGCCTCTATTAATAATGATATACATGATGAGAATGACTATGAAGAATTATATGATATGTTTGAGGAATTGCATAAAAAGTTTAAAAATTTGTCTAAAATGTATGCAAACCTCAAGAAGGAAAATTTGATTATTTTTAACAAGTGTGAAAACTTTGAGAAAGAAAATGTATTTCTGAAAAATGAAAACAAAACTTTAATAAAAGGAAAGGAGAAAGAAACTTCAAATACACTTGTATTAGAAAATGTCAAATTGAAAGATCAAGTGGATGACTTAACTAATAGTCTAGCCAAGTTCACCAAAGGAAAGGATAACTTGGATAAATTATTAGGAATGCAAAGGTATGTTTTTGATAAAGCCAGTTTGGGCTATAACCAAATTGACAACCAAAAGGATTACAAATTTTTTTTTAAAACATACACACCTCATGATCCCACTCATCTTTGTTCATATTGTGGTAGAAATACTCATTATGTGGATCATTATTTTTATCGAAATGAAAGTTTCCCTAAAAGGAAGCTTGCTTGGGTTCCAAAAGGAACCATTATGTTTGCTAACCTAAAGGGACCTAACACATTTTGGGTACCAAAGGAGAAATTACTTAAAGTTATGGTATAGGTGTGCTTGAAAGCCAAATGAAGCAAAACCAAGTGGTTATTGGATAGTGGTTGCTCAAAGCACATGACGGGAGACAAGAACAACTTCTTAAGTCTTATTCCCAAGAAAGGAGGGAATGAGACTTTCGGGGACAATGCCAAAGGCAAAATCATTGGTATAGGTAAGGTTGGTAAGTATTATACATGTATTGATAATGTTCTATTGGTTGATGGTTTAAAGCATAATTTACTTAGCATTAGTCAACTATGTGATAAAGGTTATGTAGTAATTTTTAAATCGGATCGTTGCATTGTTAAAAATGTTAGTGATGATTCCATTCTACTTGTTGCATATAGAAATAACAATGTATATACTCTTGAACTGGATGATCTATCACAACAAGATGTTAAATGTTTATCCGCTATTAATGATGTATCTTGGTTATGGCATAGAAGACTAGGACATGCTAATATGGATTTAATTCATAATTTGTCTAAGAAAGAGCTAGTTAAAGGATTGCCTCAAACCAAATTTGTTAAAGATAAAATTTGTGATGCATGTCAACTTGGTAAACAACATAAATCTTCTTTCAAATCTAAGAAAGATATTACTACAACTAGACCTCTTGATATGTTACATCTTGATTTATTTGGTCCAACTTCGGTTGCTAGTATGGGCGGTAAATTATATGCTTTTGTTATTGTTGACGATTATACTAGACTCACTTGGGTGTTCTTTCTCATCCACAAGAATGAAACTCCACATGTTTTTGCGAAATTTTGTAGAAGAATTCAAAACGAAAAAGGTGTTTCCATTGTGCGTGTTAGAAGTGATAGAGGTAGAGAGTTTGATAATATTGATATTGAAAACTTTTGTGATGAGCATGGTATTAGTCATAATTTTTCGGCACCTAGAACTCCTCAACAAAATGGTGTTGTTGAAAGAAAAAATAGATCTCTTCAAGAGATGTCTAGGACTATGCTTAATGAACATTGTTTGCCGGAGTATTTATGGGCGGAAGCCGTTAACACCGCATACTACGTAATTAATCGTACTATCATTCGTAAAAAGTTAGATAAGACACCCTATGAATTATGGAATGACAAGAAACCGAATATTGCATATTTTAAAGTTTTTGGTTGTAAATGTTTTATTTTAAATGATCGTGATCATTTAGGTAAATTTGATGCTAAGTCCGATGAAGAAATTTTTCTTGGATATGTCACTAATAGTAAAGCATATAGAGTTTTCAACAAGAAAAGTTTAGTTGTCCAAGAATCTATGCATGTTGTATTTGATGAGACAAATTCTTTTTCACCCATAGTACGTTCCGATGATGATGTTGAAATTATCCAAAAAGTTTCGGATATTCAAATTAATGATACATCTAAAGAAGAAACTTCGAGTGCTCAAGTTTCTCCTAAGGAATTAGAAAATACAACCGAGCAAAACTCGAATGATTTGCCTAGGAGTTGGAAATTTATGTCCAACCACCCTATTGATTAAATTCTTGGAGAGCCATCTAGGAGGGTTATGACCAGATCATCCTTAAGAAATGTATGCAATAATGTGGCATTTGTTTCTCAATATGAGCCCAAAAACATAAATGAAGCCGAACAAGATGAATCTTGGATGATGGCTATGTAAGAAGAGCTCAATCAATTTGAGAGAAACAAAGTGTGGACACTTGTTCCCAAACCTAATGATCACACCATTATTAGTACTAAATGGATATTTCGTAACAAAAATGATGAAAGTGGTGTAATTGTTAGAAATACAGCTAGACTTGTTGCCCAAGGATACAATCAAGAGGAGGGCATTGACTATGAAGAAACATATGCACCCGTAGCTCGTTTAGAAGCAATTCGCATGCTACTTGCTTACTCATGTTTTAAGAATTTTAAATTATATCAAATGGATGTGAAAAGTGCTTTCTTAAATGGTTTTATTGAAGAGGAAGTTTATGTGAAACAACCTCCGGGATTTGAAAATCATATTTATCCAGATTATGTATTTAAATTATCTAAAGCATTGTATGGCTTAAAACAAGCACTTAGAGCATGGTATGATAGATTAAGTTCATTTTTAATTAACAATGGTTTTATTAGAGGAAAAATTGATACTACCTTATTTATCAAAAATCATAACAATGACATGCTACTTGTACAAATCTATGTTGATGATATTATATTTGGTTCTACTAACGAGAATCTATGTAAGGATTTTTCCACATGTATGCAAAAGGAATTCGAAATGAGCATGATGGGAGAAATGAATTACTTTCTTGGATTACAAGTGAAACAATGCAAAGAAGGCATTTTCATCAATCAAGAGAAGTACGTGAAGGAGCTTTCGAAGAAATTCGACATGGAAGGCGCAAATTCCATGAGCACTCCTATGAGTTCAACGTTGAAACTTGACAAAGATGAAAAAGGTAAAAGTGTGGACATCAAGAAATATCGAGGTATGATTGGTAGTTTATTATATTTGACGGCGTCTAGGCCGGATATTATGTTTATTGTATGTCTTTGTGCACGATTCCAAGCGGATCCTAAAGAATCACATTTACTTGCCGTAAAACGGATATTCCGTTATCTTTTCGGTACTAGTTCATTGGGTTTATGGTACCCAAGAGAGAACAACTTTGACTTAATTAGTTATTCCGATGCGGATTTTGCCGGTTGCAAAATCGATAGGAAAAGCACTAGTGGTACTTGTCATTTTCTAGGACACGCACTAGTATCATGGTCAAGCAAGAAACAAAACTCGGTGGCCCTTTCAACGGCCGAAGCCGAATATGTGGCGGCCGAAAGTTGTTGTGCACAAACTTTGTACATTAAACAACAACTAGAGGACTTTGGAATTAGTCTTAGCCACATTCCCATAAAATGTGACACCACAAGTGCTATAAGCTTGACCAAGAACCCCATACAACACTCACGTACTAAGCACATTGAGATAAGATATCATTTTATTCGTGATCATGTGCAAAAAGGTGATGTTGATATTGAATTCGTTGGCACCGAATCGCAATTTGCGGATATTTTCACTAAACCACTTTCGGATGATCGTTTTTGTACTATTCGACGTGAACTCGGTATGACTAGAGCTTGTGATATTTAGTTTATTCTGAAAAGTTCATAAAAAGGATTTTTAGTGCTTATTTTTAAGCACACATATTTTATTAATTGTAGTAAAATTGTTCACAACATATATGTTAAATATTGTTTATATCAATTTTACATGTTACTATAATTGTTAACAAGTAATTTTGCAGCTATAGTGTATTAATTAATAAGGAAATGGCAAGCAAAATCATGTTTGGTGCAAAATCAGCAAATTTGGGCATAACAGCAGTCATCAGTCAACTAAAGGAGTCCACTTAGTCGACTGAGCCTCCATCAGTCGACTGAAGGCCTTTATCAGTCGACTGATGAGTGGCTAAGAGCAGTATTCTTTTCCCCTTGTTTTCCCCTGTTTTATTCACTTCTCTCTCTACATATTTCGAACCTCTTCTCTCCATATACACCACAAACCTTCACAAACCCTCCTATATCTCTAGAATCCTCACCTAAACACATTCTAAACCATAAATCTTCACCATTCTACATCAAATCTCTTACAAATTACACATTTTTCACATCAAATCCATCAAACCCATCTTAGTTCTTCTCAACCTTAACCCTAACCTCCATTGATTTTCCTTCAACCAAAACTATACTTTTCTCTACCAACCCATCACAATTCATCTATATATCATATTTACTATTTTTTCATTATCCAATCAAGCTTTAAAACCCAAAAACCTCAAATCTCTCTTCAAAACCCTAATTTTTTTTAAAAAAGCCTATATCTTTTTTTTTAAATCTCCTTAGACATGTCTCAACCATCTCGCTCTCGTCGCCCTTGCAAGTCTGTACTGCAAGTGGGTACATCATCACCCACTCAGGCACAAGTTCCGCAACCACCAATGTTCATCTCCGATCAAGTTCAAGCAAACTTCAACACCGACTATGCTATTCGTACTATTGTTGAAGGTAAACAATTCAACATTGAGCTATTTTCTTCTTATGTTCTTAACATCACTGCACTTTTTCGTAGACAAGGCATCATTAATTTTCTCACGATTCGTGAAAATGTCTATCCGCGTCTTGTTCGATTGTTTTATGCTAACCTTCATCACCCTACACTTGATTCCGGACGTCCAAACAAGCTTCGTCTTAACACACTTATAAATGGACGAATGATAAGTTTCATTAAATTGGATTTGAGTCGAATTTTTGGTTTTCCAACCGAAAATGTGACGGACGTACCATCAAACTTTGGCAATCTTTTTGGTTTTGAAAAATCCGCAGCATTGTCAATCATTCTTAAACAACGCCATAGACAACACAACATGGGTGGGGGACCCGAAATCAAAGCATCTATGCTTACCCTCCAAAACCGACTCATTCACTCCATAATCGGGTACTCCATTGTTCCGAGATGAGGTAGTAGGGCTTCCGTCAATGCTTTAGACGTTTTCTTGGTTTGGGCAATCTCAATGGGACACAAGCTTGACTATGCAGATCTCATATTCAATCATCTTGTTGGTATCACCAATCGTAAGAAACAAGGATTGGTATATGCTATGGCACTAACAAGATTATTCCAATTCTATGACATTCCCCTTGAAGATGAGACGAAAATCATTGTCCCTACGTTCGACGAAACCTATAGTACCAAGACTATTCGTCAAATGGGATATCACATCGAGAACGGAGAATGGATTTCAAATGATCCTCTTGACATTAATGAGGACGGGGATAGCGATGATGATGATGATGAGAACTTAGCTTAACCCGAGCCAATGGAGCAAGACATACCACATCAAGGAACTTCCACGCAAGCTCCCACTAGCTCTCAACAAGCCATTCCCACGCCCATTCCAAACGAAGCCATTTTGCAAGCCATCCAAAATCTCTCTGTGACCATGGACAATAGGTTCAACCGTATTGAAGAAAGGCAAAGAGCACATGAAGCCGCATTCCTCCACTACCACCCCGACTATGTCTTTCCACCGTGGAATCCGTGGCATGGCAATCAAGGATGGGGTCAATGGCCTCAAGACGAACCCGATGAGTGATTTCCTTCTCCTCTTTTTGATCATGACAAAAGGGGAGAAAATAATAAGTGTTTGGTAACACACTTTTCTTTAATTATGGTTTTATTATCTATGAACTTCTAGCAACTTAAGTTCTTGTGTTTTTTTTTAATATGGTTATAACTCTAGTATTTTATTTGCTTACATTAAACCTTAATTAAAGTTTGATGCATTTATTATAATTCTGCATTGGTTTGAACTATTAATTATGCATGCTTATTATACTCTATTTGATGCATAGTTTGAGGGGGGATTTTCTCTTAAGAAAACTCAACTTATAATCTTAATCGCAAACACATACTAATTTATTGTCATCATCAAAAAGGGGGAGATTGTTGACCTTTAAGTCACTAATCTTGTTTTGATAATAACAATAAATTTAATCTTGTGTAAGTTAACAAAGTTGATATTTTAAGTGATAGCCACTACAATCGATCTCACAAGGACAAAATCAAAAAGCCGGATTAATGGTCATTCATCTACACAAGTGTACTCTTTCAATGCCTCATACCTCACACAATTATGTGTTCAATGCTCTACCTAAAGGATCTCTATACAAGAACAAGAGCCAAGGAAGAAAATAATCGAAGACACAAACAAAGCTTTCGAAGACTCATAAGTTCATATTTGAGTGAGTAGTTTTGTTGTAAAGATTCATATTTGATTTTCAATTATAGCTCTTACTCTTTATTTTTATCCAAATAGATTGATCAAAATCAATTTGAATTAAAACTCTTTGAAAAACAACATACTTGTAAAAACCGTTTTACAAATAAATTCATATTAAATATAAATGATCATATTTTGTGTTTTCCCGAAAATAGGTATTTTAGGAACATATTTTTGAAGTCCCCAAAGCATTAAAATTGATTTTGAAGCTAAATTGCAAAAATACAAAAATTGGGATTTTGGCCTGATGGGCAGAAGCCATCAGTCGACTAAGCAGCCTTGCTCAGTCGACTGAGGCTCCATCAGTCGACTGATGGCTATGCTTAGTCAACTGATGCTTCAGAAACTAGCCGTTGGAGCTTTGCTAATTGTGCAATTTTGCCTCATTAATTAATTATTCCACTACAAACGGCTACAAGCTTTCACAAGCTATATGTATATGTGTTTTAAGACTCATTTTCATACACTTGAATCATTCATACACTATTATCTCTATCTACATTCATTAAAAGATTCAAGAATATTGTTTTTGATCAATCATCTTTATTTTGAGCTAGAAATTGTTGATCAAATATTGATATCTCTTAGTGTGAGCTTCATTTGTAATTTTCTATACACAAGAGCTATTGTACATTGGTGTTAGTCACCAAAACTTGTTCAAATCATTTTTGTGAGAGGTGTATCTCATAGATTAGTAAGAGGGATTTCTTGTGAAAGTATTGAAGGTATTTTTAATACTTGTGAGAGTGTGTGATAAGAATACACTTGTAGAGGTTTGATCTTCACCCGGAAGGAGATCGGTTATAGTGGAAATTCTCGGGGAACTTACCGAGCGCGGAGTAGGGGGAACAAGCCGAACCGTGTGGACAAAAAATCTTCGACTTTGATCGGTTCTATCTTTTTATCCCTTGCTCTATTATATTGTGCTATTATTCATTGTGTTTGGAATTAACTTTGTTGTTGATTGCTTAATAAATATAGACATAATATTTTTAAATTAATTTTAAAAATCCGATTAAATTTTAAAATCCCTATTCACCCCCCCCCCTCTAGGGTATTTTTCGACCTACAGGGAGGACACTTTAATAATTGAATAGAGACATCTGAAAAGGGTTTGGTTAAATGGTAACACTTTTATGATAAATTATTGTATTTGTTCAAATGGTAAATTAAAATTCCTTTTGTGTGTGATGTCATAAGTTCAAATCTTGTAATAAAGTTCGTTTTTTTCTTATTATGGAGGGATATTTTGGTAATTCAATTGACACACAAAAAATCTTCCTCACGCTTTATTATTAGTATCGATTATAAGATCGATTATTTACTTCAAAAGGAAAAAATATATATTATATAGTACTATTAGATCTCACACGTCTTCAGAAGTAAAGCAAAAATAATTTTTTTTCTTTTAGCAAAAGTACTTGATAAATCGTGTAGAAAGATAAAGGTTAAACTTTATAAGAGTAATAATGTAGGGGGAAACTCAAGAATGCAACAAACACTACTTAAGGAAATTTACTAAATTGTAAAGAGGGAAAGAGAATGGGTAGGGCATTCTAACAATTGTATAGGGACACCAATAAAAGGCTTTGGTCAAGTGGTAACACTTTTACAACCAAATGTTATGTTTGACCAAGTGGTAATGCATAATTGTTTTATATATAAGGTCACGGGTTCAACTCCTTGTGTTGTTTTTTATTTATTTTCTTAATATATAATGGTATTTTAGTATTTAAACTGGCACACCAAAACGACTGCTCTTATTTATTTTCTTAATATATAAGGGCATTTTAGTAATTAAACTGGCACACCAAAAAGACTGCTCACACTTTATTAATAGTATAGATAATAATAATAATAATAATAATAACACTTGATTCGGTAAGAAGTTAGAAAATAAGTTAAGATATGTGATAAGATATTCTCCATCCTTCATAAATTTTTGTTTAAAAATTTTCTTTCTCAACCACCAAATAAAATTTCTCTATGAAAAAGTCACAAAGTAAGAGAATACATTTCACTACGGGTGTGTTTAATTCCAAGCATGAAATTAGGGTAGAAAATATTTATATTCTATGCAATTCAATTAAAGATGTTTGATTGCATTTATTTTATAGGTGGAACATAAGTACTTTTTCCTTCTAATGTGTAAGACCCGTAAATTTCTAGTTTTTACTTTTATATATAATACACGGGTATTATGGTAATGTTATATTAATTAAGTGTCTACATAATTATTATTATAATTACTATTTATTTATTTATTTATTTTGTATTTTCATGAGTTAGTTGGGTTTTATATCATATTATTTTTGTAGTCTCTTAGAATGAATTATTGGGTCTTATATTTTAGTTTAATTGGTTTTCCAAATCTAACATGTATTAGAAAGTGAGCCAAGTTTATTATATAATTAGTATTTATAAACTCTAATCTTATAAGATTTAAGTTAAAGCCTTAAGCCCGTTACCTATTTAATAATAATATATTTAGTTATATTGGGAGAATGAGAAAAAAAACAATGTACGTAGAAAAAGGGGAAGAGACGACTCGGTCTAGGGCGTAGAAGTATTGTTGAGTGTGCGATTGGTTTGCCAAAGGGACTTGCGACAAATTCATATTGTTCAACTTATTTAAAGTAGTTCTAAAGAGAAACTGTGAGGTTATCAATATTTTATGTGCTAAACACGAGCGATAAAATCAAAGTGACATCTTTTTTAGCGAAACACATAAGGGATTGCCATGAGAAAATTTTATTTTATTTTTTGTACTAATCCTTGTTTTGGTAGCAAAAATATCAAATTATTTTAATTTTGAGCATCAAGAAAGTTGGTGTGATGAGGAGTTTAAAAAGTATAGTGCGTGATTAAGAAATCTAGAAATTGGACAGCACAAATGGTTAAGTGAAACGAGAAGGAGAAAACAATATTTGGTTGGTAGCACAAAAAAGACTTCCTTGTTTTATGATGAGAATTGTTCTAAGCTTGGTGAGTTGTTTACCAAAGCTTATGAGCAGTTTAAAAGGAGGGGAAGTTTAGTGCCAAACCAAATTAAGGAGCATGCAATAAAAGGAGAATTACTAGCCGAGTGTGGTGACCTAAGTATGCAAGAAAATGTGTTTCGAACTAGATGCCTCGTGAAAGACAAGGCGTGTAGTTTGATAATTGATATGGGAGTTTGCATGAACTTTGCTAGTGTAATAATGGTTGAGAAATTGAGGTTTCCTATGATCAGGCATCCCTGTCATTACAAGTTGCATTGGCTGAATGTCAATGGGGAGATAAGGGTGGACGGGCAAGTGTTTACTTCTTTTAGCATTGGGAAGTACAAGGATGATGTTTTATGTGATATGATTCCAATGCATGCCGGTCATATGGTGTTAGGCCAACCATGGAAGCTCAATAGGCAAGCCAAGTATGACGGTATCTCAAAAGAATACTCTTTCCAGATAAATGAGCGGAATATTGCTCTTGTTCCCTTACCACCAAATCAAGCTCATGAGTGAAATTGCAAAGAGATAGTGAGCAAATGCAAGAAGAAAGTTGTCAAAGGGGTGAAAAATAAAGAGAATAGTGAGGCTAATGAGGAAAAGAAAGAGGGTGAGAGAAAAGAAAAAAAAGTTGAGTGAGAATTTGAGAGAGACTAAAGTAAAAGAGAGAAAAAAGAAAATTTAGTGGTCTCCATTGAGAGTGATTTTAAAGGAAGGCAAAGAGAGAGAATTGGAGAAAGTATTTTTAAATAATAACAATCTTAACCCAGATTTACATATTTCTATTTTGTCTTTGTTGTAGGAAATTGTTGACCAAAGCCAGGGGCAAGTGGAGTTAGAACATGGCAAGCAGGTTCTAAGGCAAGGTTTGGTGAGTTTTCTAAGTTGGAGTTGGTAAGTTGTTCTCTAAAAAAATTATTTGGATTTAAAACGAAGCATGTGTTATTTGAATGGGTAACTAAGTATTTTGATTTGGCTAATGTTTTTGATGTGTTTATGAGTGTAAAAAAACATGTAGTGAATCAATTCTTGAGAATAATTGTGTTAAGGGGGTTTGGTCATTTGAGTGATGCATTGTCTTGTAGAAATAGTTTAAATTGTTGCTTATTCATTAGCTTGAATGAACATGAGTTATTGCATTTTATGGAGCTAACCACGAACCTCATAAAGTACACTTTTGGCACGGATAAGTTTGTCTACTTATTCTGTTTTGAGAGTTGTATGTAAGCATGTGGTAGTGGAGGAACTAAATAGCATGGCAGCCACAGAGAGTGAAAAAAATATGGAGATTATTTGCGGAGGAGAGCAAAGGTTTCCAAAGGCAGCCATGAAAACGAGGAAGATAATTGCAAAGGGAAGAAAAGAGATTCAAGCCAAAGAACTAGAGCTAAAAGTTGATGAAATGGAGCATGTAAACTTCATTGGAGTGGACAAGTACAATTTCCATTCGAATCATTAGCTGGGAAGTTTCTTCAATGAATTACGAAAGATCGAGTTGAAGCGTGGCCTAGAGTTCGAAGAATTTCGTTTATCAAAGAAGGCAATGCAGCGAAAGCATTACATCCTTCTTAATTCATGGCCCGGAGGATCTAATCTAATTTCAATCCAAGTTCCGACAGAGGCAAAGACTTAAGTATAGGTTCTACTATCAAGGAGATTTTCAAGTACCAAAATTGTATTCAAATGCAGAAACTGGTAGATGTTGGCTGAATCAAACAATGCTTAGCCAAGATTCGAGGACAATCTTTTTGAAGAGGAGTGGTATAATGTGATACAGCCTATCCCTCCATTCAATTCAACCCAAGAGTATTGTGCGTTCCTAAATGAAGGCTTGAATATGCATAGGTTCAAGGATAGAGCATGGAAGTTTAAAGGAAAAGCTATCAAATTGATTATTCTAAGAGCCACAAAGAAATTCTGAGCCAATCAATCATTCCATGGAGTTCCTAAAGATTGGGCGTGGAAGTTCAAGGTGAAAGTATGTTTGAAGACAACCAATGAAGTTCCAAATCATGTTTTTGAATTGTGCAAAGCTTGGATATTAATTGTAGCATATTGGAACGCATGGAGACCACTGCAAATTCATCTTTGCAGTGAAACAATTGCGCATTAAAATACTGCAAAGTCTTCTTTTCAGCAAAATAGTTTTATGGCGTTTCACTGCAAAATCTTCTTTACAGCAAAACAATCCCACTACAAAGTCTGTTTTGAAGTAAAACAATCCCTTGGAGTTTCACTGCAAAGTCTTCTTTGCAGTAAAATTATTTTATGGCGTTTTATTTATTTATTTAATATTTCTTAAATCCCGAGGATTATAGATAATTATTATTTAGAGTCTTATAATGTTAAGAATGTATTGGCTTATTTTAAAGTATTTACTAATTTTCTTATTGCATTAGGAATATTCTAGGAGTTATTCTTTTTCCTTTTTTAAATAGGATTAGTTTCTTTATTGTAATAGGATTCTAAAGCTTTGTTTCTCTTATTTAAAGGAGTTATTTTCATTGTATTAAGAAGAAGATTATGATTAATGAATTTAAGAGTTTTCTTTTTGTGTTCTCTAAGAGTGTGTTGAACATGTTGAATTGATTAATTCGAGTTTTGCTTAACTTATTAATCTAGCATCTGTAGACACCCTATTTTGCAACCCTTGGACAAAGATGCTATTCACTATCAAGAGTAAACTCAGAAGAATATCGAAATTCGAAACGGACCTCAGACAACACCAGAAAAAGGACATATTTGGGCTTTAATGGCACCAAGAAATCACATCTAACTTCAAAAGATCAAAATACAAGAAAATAAGCAATGGCCAACAAAGACAGATCGGTGTTCATCTTTGGTAGGCTTCTTTTAGGTACACAGATTGGTTTTTGATTGAGCTGGATCGATCTTTATCCCTCACGGATCGTTTTTATCTTAGTTTGATCTGACGCGATCTCGTATCATTTTCCTATCCAGGTTAATGAATCCTCAACCCTTGAACTATGAAAGTGCAAGAACCTTGGAATTTCGTCGAAGAGGTGGAACACGGAACCTAAACTCAACCCTTGAATGCAAGAATTGAACATCGGTATAAGTTGAAGACGCCACAATCAATTGTTGGAGAAATTGATTGATAAGTCAAGAATAATTTGAATGATTAATTCAAACAATTCAATAAGTTCTAGTAAGAACTAAAGATGTAAAACACTTAATTTGATTAATGATAACTTCTTAATGATAAAACAATAATGTGCATCCTTTAAATAGGAGTAAACAAAGCCTTAGAATCCTAATTCAAAAAGGAAACTAATTCCTATTTAAAAAAAGGAAAATAATAACTCCTATAATATTCTTAATACAATAAGGAAATTAATAAACATACTAAAATAAGACCAAAATAATTCTAAAATAATAAAAATTCTAAAAAACAATTATTTATAAGTCATTGGGCTTAAATAACTTTTAAACAAGCCAAATGTAGCCTCTAGCTTGATGTTCCATCCTTTGAACGTACTCTTTAACACCTTGAATTAATATCCATGCTTTGTATAACTTAAGATCATGATTTGAAACTTCATTGGCTGCTTTCAAACATACTTTCATCTTAAACTTCCATGCCCAATCTTTATGAACTCAATGGAATGATTGATAAAGGCCATGCCTTCTTGGTCAAGGCCGATGGGTGAAGGAATTTCCTTCAGTACTTTGGGCATTCAGAACCACCCTGCACCGATCGACTAGGAAGAAAAACTGTAATCCTTCTTGAAATTGGCCTTCCCACTTTGAGAACAATGCAAATAAAAACGGGGAACAATGAAGTAGCCTTGGAAGTAACATTAGATTTTGCCGATAAAAGAAAAGAGATCGCCCTTATTTGGCTGGCCAATTATTAGCAAAGTTTGTCCAAACAAAGGCATGACCACCTAAACACTATAGAATTTCAAGTTAGCAACTTGGTCCTAAGGAATAATATGGGTTCAATGGTTGATCCCACACATAGAAAGCTTGCTGCAAATTAGAAGGACCATATATAGTAACTGAAGTTACTGGTACTGGAGTTTACTATTTGAAGGATCAAGAGGGAAGACGGATTCCAAATCCTTGGAATGTATCCAATTTAAGGAGTTATTATCATTAAACTTTTATAAGGCCATGGCAAAGGCCCCTTGTATTTGCCAATTATTTTTTATCAATGAAGGAATTTTTGTTCACTATTGTGCAAACCTAAGAACCCTTTTAGGGGGCACAAGAATCATAATTCTGGCAGACTAGTTTAAAACATAACAAAAAGGTTTGGTAAGCCGACTGGAAATGCCTAGTAAGCATGGCCTAGAAAGCCAATTATAAAATGCTTGGTAAGTAGGGCCAAGGAGGCTAGCTACACAGATTGGTGCTTTGTTCATATATGGCAACCTTGCAAGTTGTTAAGTATTGTCAATTTGGCTTGGTAAATCAATTAGAAAATACAACAGAAATCAGAACATGAACATAGCAAAAACTCCATTCTTCATTTGTATAAATGGAGGGGCTTCCAGGCCCAAAGATTATATTTAAAAAAAAATAAGTCTTCTTGGGGGCCTTCCATGTTTCTCTATTATCCTTGAGGGCTTCGGATACCTCTTTTTCAGCTTTGGTCAGTTCCAAAGAGAACGTGCCAAAGGGCAAAGGACAACCTTTCAGTAGAGTTCGTGGTTATCTGGGAGGCATGCACTGTCTAAGCCGAATTCATATCCATCTTTGTGGATTTTGTCCTTCAAGCAGAAAATCTTGTCAACGAGGCAGATATAGCTTCCTCATAGCCTTTATTCCTCACTTAGACAAGGGCGTCCTCATGCTCCTCTTTGAGTTTTTAAAGGTGCTCCTTTTGGCTTCCTCTTTGGCCAACTTCTCAGCATCCAGAGACCTTTGTAGGCTGGCTAGCTGATCTTTATAGACTTGGAGCTTCTTCTTTAAAGACTCCTTAGCATCAGAAACATCTTTGGTCTTCTTGTCAATTGAGGACTTGAGGTTCTTGACATGTTTACTCAATCGATTAACCTGCTTGTCAATCTCTCGGTTATGGGTCCTCAGTTTTTCAGGTCCATTGTGTACCGAGTATGAAGCTCGACGAAGTGCTGGATGGACTGCCAAAAAAAGCCAGAAATCAGTGTAAAAAAATAAGTAAGAAGAAGGAGAAGAAAGATAAAAGAATCGTACTTACAACAGTAAGGCATTAAAAACTTAAAATTCATAATGTGGGAGTGTCTACTTGCTCCAGACTCTCCCTGTTTATGGGTAGAGTGATATTATTGGCTAAAGTGAATGTTACACCACCATTATCAATACTGATGTCTTCAACAGTCATTATCTTGTTCTCTATTATAATATATGGCCAAGGGTGAAGAAAAGAACATGTTAGTCTTCTGTTTGAGAGGAACCCTTAACTTCATGAATCAAAGTTGTGGTGGTGGAGCCATGTTTCTCCCCCTGGTTGGCCACCCTCTCGGTGGGTGGGGGATTTGCAGCCGAAGGACTTTGACTGATAGGTTCCTCCACAATCTTCTTAACCCCAATAGAAGGGGGATCTTTAATAGGATGGGAAGTTTTTTGTTTCTTGTTGGGAGGTGCTGAGCTCCTTGAGGTGCTAGCTAGCTATGCTACTTTTTCCTTTTCTACTATAGCCTCGACTACTATACGCCTATGAAGCATGCTTTCTTGTACTTTCTCTTTTATTGACGAAAAGGCTAGGCGCCAATAGCTTTTATGTACTCTTTTATCCTCTGCCCCCTTTCTTGTGTGTGAAGTGAAGGAAGTCTTCGTCAAAGAGAGCAGTAACCTTAGGATCTTCACTTTGTTTTTCTTCACCCTCACTTTATAGGTCAGAAATCTGAACAGCCTCCCCCATTGGCTATAGGGAAAGGGGGACAACAATCGGTATGTCGGTAACAGTTACCTAATCAGCCCTGCATATGGTCCCCCAACAACTATAATGGCTATTGCCTCATTTTTTCCATTTTTTCCCACTACCTTCAGAATCCCTAGAATCTTTTCTAGCAACATGCCAAGAGGTCCTTAAACTATTCTTTCTCAAGACTCCGTCGTTGAGAATATTGTACTTCTCGAAAACTTGTATTGAATGGCCCAATCTGGTGGATCCCCTCAAACTCGGTGAGTGATAGGGGCCCTTTTTATGAAAGAAATGGTGTCTAGGGTGTAGCAAAGTAGAGTATGGACAGCCCTTGGATGCCTCAAGGGGGAGGATATATTGTCGCTAAGCTTATTAAAAACTCTTTCGGTTGTAAAAGAAATAAGGTTTATTAGGCCAATAAAAAGAAAACGAACTGATGAGAAATAAAACTATAACATAACTACTATGAGCACAAACCAGGAGCGCCGATTTGCCTAAGGACAGGCTTATTTGTAAGGATAGGCCATACATTCCCCTTTGTTATCAGTATTGTGTCATCATACATATACTTGTGTGAATCTGGTAAGGCTTCAACCATAGAATGGGGATTGGACCCTTGGCTTTGAGGTTTCATTCTTATCTTTCTTACTTGCCCCCAAACTATCACAATACCTAAGGTCATGAAAATCTAAGCTAAGGCCAAAATGCCTATTTAGTTCCGCTACCCGTAAAATTATTCTGACTGTGTGGGGATAATTGACCGATGTGGAGTCTAATCTTATGTAAAAAATATGCTAGTAAGGGATCGAATGGGATCCTCAACCTCGCTTGTCTAAAGAATGACGTATAAATGTGATAAGTCCGAGTAGGAATAGTGATTTCCTCAAAGGGGTCTTCGTTGGCTCTACACTCTCTCTAAGTAACCCCCTCAAAAAGACTGAATTTATAGTGGAATTCCTGACCTCTAATATCTGACCTAAGAATGTATCCATTATCGAGTTTTGGGGTTATGGTTTTGGTTTAAAAAACGGGGAAGCAGAAGAATAGAATAAGCCCGAGAAGAGAGGACTTACAGACGGAGTATTTTCTAGTAAGAAGGGGAATGGGTGTCAGAACGAACCGCTGGAGATAGAATGACTTGAACTTTTCTTCGCAAAATGGGCCTAATGAAGAAGCTTTGATAAAGTAAAACAATGAGAAAGTGAATAAGGTAAAACAAATGAAGAGGAAAGATTATATATGGAGAAAAAAGGAAGAAATGCCCCCTAACTCCCATAAAATGGCACGATTTCCCTTGGAAATTGTTATGACATGATAGGTAATTAATGCCAGAAAAGAAGTTATTTTTTCAAAATTTGCACGATCCACCGGATGTTATTTGTGTACAGATCTTAATCATAGATGCTAAGACTTCCTTTAGAAGATGTATATTCGACACTTCAAAAAAATTTCTTTTCATTGACATAGATTTGCCGAGTATCCACAAGCATAGAAGCCTAACTTAGTGGCCAAGCTCATATACTTAGGGGGCAAATGAAGGAGCCTAAATATTGGAAGACCATTGGGCCGAGATTATTGGGCCTATTGTTGAATCGGCTTGGCTTCTTATTTTGACAGTAGTCCAAATCCAACAGGGGAAGGTCCTCGGAATAGGTTGCCGATGAATGTATTGTATTACCGAGTAAGGCATATCAAAGCGAACCTAGTCATGCTTTGTCCAAAACCTCCTAGATAATGTCATTATACTCCGATGTGATCATGTAGATAGTGCACTTATATTAATCAAGATGTACATGTGATTATGCTGACATGGTCGTGTTGACCAATGAGGGTGAAGATAGCTGTAAAGTGTAAAAGTTAGTTAGTTGTAGATAATGATTATTCCACTTATAAAGTGCTAAAATGAAATCCAAGTTTGGCCCTTAATAGTAAGGATGGCAAAAAAACCCAACCTGGCGGGTTTTTGATCCAACTCGGATGGGGTGGGTTTGGTAATTTTTTTTAAAACCCGGACTGGGTTCGAGGCGGGTTAGAGTTTTGCCCACTAAAAGCCGACCCGACCCGCTTACATACATTTAAATATATTAATATAAAAATTATATATATATGTATTGTATTTATTTTAAAAAAAATAGACATTTTTTTAAATGTCAACCATTAGATCATATACATTAACACCTCCCCTTCTCTATTTTTTTTTATATATTTATAAATAATAATAATAATAATGATAATAATTTGGGGCATGTCGGAGTGGGGCGGGGCTCCTAGGTATGCTTTGCCCCGGGTTTAGGCTTTAAAAAAAAAACGTCTCGGGTTTAGGGCGGGTCCGAGCCGGGGTAGTATATATGCGGGTCGGGTTTGGTAATGATCAAACCCGCCCCATATCCGACCCGTTGCCATTCCTACTTAATAGTCTTTTTACTATTTACTCTGATGAAGCATTGTAAGCTTATTATAGGGTTTGGTCTAGAATTTGAGGCAGCAATTAATATATATATATATAATATATAGAAAGAGAAAGCGGGTAACTTGTATCTTTACCCACTTTTATCATTGACAAGTTAATGCAAAAAAAAATATAGCACAAAAGGAAGATGTATTGTCACAAGGATGTAAAAATCCTCAGGGAACTGCCTATAAATAAAAATTTGTTGTCCATTACCCTATTTTATTCATTCTTATTGGGTTAGTCTAAATTTTTGATCACCCACAATATTAATCATCATATATATAGTTAACACAACAATATTTGACGAATCATCGCACCAAAATTCAACATAAATATGCAAAATTAAAAAAAATATCTATCACAATTTATGGTAAAAAATATTTACTATTCCATTACCTTATATATTTATATGAGAACGTTGCTTATACTAAATTGTGCGCTCATTTATTTCTGGTTATTCCTGCAAGAAGTTTGCCAAAAAAATTTAAAATTATCAAAATATTTTTACCCAACCCAAAATAACAAACTGTAGAGAAAAGCTTATTTTCTTTTAATTTTCATTTATTTTATCATCACTCAAAAGCAAATTTAGGAATTAATTGCAGTTGAAAAATTTCTCATCAAGAACGATGACGTTTTCTTCTTACCTTGGCGAGATGCCTCCTTAACTTGACTAGCGACCTCCAAACATTATTTAGGGTTTTAAAGGGTTTTATATACACTCTCTCTCTGAGATTATTTGGAGCCCTAATTTCTTTTGGACATCAGCTGCAGAAAGGGTATCTCTTGTTTTCTGGGTAATTTGTTCTTGTTCGACTTTTCTTTGTTATACTATATTATATATAAAATATAATATTGTCATTAACATTGAGCTTATTATATTGTTGTTTTCCATAACTACGATCCTGACTCACTTGACTTGGTTATCTAAATGTATGTGTGTATATATGTTCCTTGTACCATATTATAGTCTTGTTTTCTATAACTAGTATCCTACTCGCCTGATTTGGATATACATATACAATAAGGGGCCATATATATAGTTTTTGAATCTTAAAAATGTATTAAGGGGATAAATAATTATGTTGTTGGGATTAAAGATGTTTTTTGAATAATTGTAGTGCCTTTGGTACAAGTTCCAAACTAGTATATATATAGTAGCCATGGGGCACTCTTTTCGTGCGAGCGCAATAAGATACTTATTAAGTCTTTATATTTAAAACATATAAATACATTTGGTCTAGTGGTAATTAAGCGTGCCCTTTTACCAAAGGTCACAAGTTCATTTAGCATCATTTTATAATAAATCCAGCGTGAGGAGTAAGTTGGTAATTTTGTGTACATATTGAGAACCCCATGCTCACGATTAATATTATATATATGTATGTTGCTTGTACCAAATTGTGGGCTTAGTTACTTCAAGTTAGTGTAATTTTTTCATTTTTAATCCAAGAGTATAGGTCTTTTTTCTCAGACTATGTTAAACAGAGATTTTTTTAAGGGATGTTATAGTTTATTTATTTATTTATCTCTATCCCAAGTTGGCATGTTGTGGTAGATGCTTTGCTCGTTCTATGGATGAAGTGCTCCTATGAACCCGAGTATCTAATTCTGGTCTGGAGCTTGATTTAATAATTATTCATGCCAAGAACATAGCCAAGGAGGGCACATAGCCGTGCATGGTCAAGAATATCATGCTAAAGGTAACGCATTGTTACAAGTCACAACCACGGCTTATATGCGGGCTCAATGAACTTAAATAATAACTTGGGCTTTTGGGAGAAGACCAGGGTCCAGTGTTCTAAAAATTGCGCCTAGGCGGAAATCGTTGCCTCCCCACCCAGCCTAGGGCTAATCCTTTGTGTTTAGGCGCCAATTCGGCGGGCTAGGAGCCGATTTTTGCCTCTTTTTTTTTTCCTTCGAAACAAAGTAGTTTCATGTAAAAAAAAACGTTTATTAGCTAGCCCTCTTTCAGTTGACCTAATTTCGTTCTCCTCATCCTCCTCCTCTCAGTCTTCGATCTCCATCTACTCCTCTCCTCTCCTCTCCGACTGTATTTTGGGATGTTCACTTGGGTTTGATTGTTTGAACTTGTTTATTTTGTTTTTGGAATGCATGTTTTATTGGTTGGATGTTGGAAAATTAATGTTAATTTGAAAGGTGTATTATGTTTTGTTAGTACTATGTTATTTAAAATAATATTTTTAATAAAAAATCGTTTGACCGATTAATCCCCTAGGTGCTAGGCCCCCCTTGCCGACCTAGGAATGCCTAGCGATTTTTAGAACATTGCCAGGGTAGTTACATTTGGTAGTAGAGTAGACCCAGGCCAACAACCATGTAAATGTGTGATTATTGTGAGTTGTGTTTGTAAGGCTGGCAATGAGTCGAAATTGTTTGTGGCAAGTAGCACGAGCCAAAATTGTTTGCGCGTGACTTCATCCTTGTTGGCTCTTTAATGGGGGAGTTCGTTACAACCCACGTATCTGCTTTGGACGTATCTGCTTTGGGAGTGTAATGGGGAGGTCATGGGTTCAATGAACTTGAATAACAACCTGGGCTAACCATTTTGGGGGAGGACACAGGTTGTTGCAACCATGTCAATGGCTGTACCTCTCTCCTCGGTCAGCTTTCTTACCCCATATTTCTACCTTTTGTGCCTATGAGGACCAGGAAGAGCCAAATTAAAATTCTCATTAAAAGGTCAAAAAGAGAAAATGTGCTAGAGCAGCTGCAATTGCTTCGCAGTTACCGCTGTTAAGGGATGGGATTGATTTTCTCTTTTATTGAATTTTGTTTCTCAGCCACATAACCTGTTTGTTGCTTGTGATTTTCCTGAAGAAGGATTGCTTTTTATCTCTTTAGCAGCCACCTTCAGTTGACTTCGAATCCAAAATGCTCCTTCAAAATCAACAGAAATTTGATCAATCCCAGATTTATGATTCCCAATAATTTTTATGTGCCTATTTTTTGAGTCATCAATCTTTCAAGTTGAAGATTTTCTGCTCCACTTTTAGAGATACACTGTCCGTACTTTGAAGTTTATCCATGATCGAAATACTCCCTTGATGAAAGAAAAGAAGAGTATAGAAATCGAAAATAAGATGAACTGGAATGAAGAATATATTGGATTCGATGAGATTTTGTTAGGATTAGAGCTGATATTTGTTAAAATCGCGTTGTATTTGCGATGAAACGGAAGGAAACCCATTTCTTGACCCTTAGGATTCTAGAGAAAGAGTCTGCAAATCGCCAGTCAGAGAGAGAATTCTAGATTTGCCTTCACACTAATCAATGCGTTGTGGAGGTTAACCTCAACTCAATTCCGAGAAGAACTCCTCGAGATGCCATTTTTAGCAGAAATTTTGGGTATTTATAAATTATAAGTGATACATGAGGTATTACATGTCTGAGTACTATGGTACAAGCCGGCAACAAGAAAAAACCTATGGTTAGGCATACGTCTCTTTCATTTTCAACTACCATCAGGATTTGTTTAGTTTATGAGTCAATTTAACTAAACGAATTTTCATCCTAACTTCTTGAACCCTGTTACATTGTATCATTTTCCTCTGTTCTTTTTCCCATTAAAATTGAAGCTACCGTAACCTCAAGTATTTTCTTGTGTATAAATATTCTTGTAGCCTAACATCACCATCGAGGTGATTGTTCACTTTTCTTCACTCTGCAGGTAGTGGTGCTTATCCCAAACTATCTTAATCCAATTCTCTCTGAACATATCTCCAATTGGTTCTATTTCTACTATCTCCTGAGTATCTATTTTCTATTTTCTACTTTTATCTGTTCTGTCTATCTACTTCCTTCCCTTTTGCGACGTTGTTTAGGTATTGCGCTAGGAACTGTTCCATAGAACTTACCATGAGACTTTGTTGGCCTTAAGCCTCTCCAATGAAATTCCTTTTAAATTCACCCACTCCTATCTTCCATTTATATACAACTACACTAGAAAACATAACATTCTCTCAGTTTTGTATCATTAATATAGTGAATTTTCTTATTGTCTACACATTAGTATCAATAGCTGCTGTACTGGGTAGGTCTTTGGGACTTTGGCCTATGGATTTTCGTGGATATAAGATGCCAAATGGAATACAATGCTCTTGTTTCTCTGTGAAAATTGCAGCACTAAGACTAGTTAAATAAAAAATTTGGATGTCATCTTATGCAAAGGGCTTCCATGGTCAAATTTGATTAGTGGTTTTGCTAATACTAAATGAAATCATAATTTTTTTCCTTTTTAGCTGTGATGATGGTTGATTTATTAATCACATTGTGTAATTTCTGCTTATGCATATAGAGATTTGATTTAAGTTTTTAGGGAAATATTGGATTTGTTATTAGAAGGTTTTGTATGTAGCTCTTGTTTCTCGAGATTCTTGTGATTTGATTGTTATAATGTATTTATACAGTGTTCTTTTATTGATTTGTTGTTGCAGCATCTGTAGAAAATGAGTGGAACTGGAGAGAAAGGGTCAATGACCGCAAAAACTCCAGCCGATTTTCTCAAATCTATCCGAGGCCGACCTGTTGTGGTCAAATTGAATTCTGGCGTTGACTATCGAGGTCTGTGATGCTATGCTTGCTTCCCTCCATTTCTTACAATAATATTCTTTCGAATGTGATGATAAGTTTTGAACATGAGATCACTCTGCTTTTATGTTGGCTTGTCGTCCATTTGATCAGTTGTTTTTCAAAAGTTGTTTTTTTTTTTTAAAGAAAAAATTTGCCCCCTATTTTGTATGCGAAATTAGACTTACCCCACTGCTTTCATAATCGTTAGACTTTGCCCTTGCACGGGGGGATCTCAAAGGATTATGTAAAAAAATTCTTCTTTTCTTGGATATATATATATTTTGAAGGGGGGGGGGGGGGTTGTTAATTCAAAGGATTAAGTTAACAAAATTGGACATTGCCCCCTATTTTTATATACTTCTTTGAGATCTGGGCACATGCAGGGGCAAAGTCTAATGATTATGAAAACAGGGGGTAAATCTAACTTCACATTAGAACAGCGGCAAAGTAAAAAAAAAAAAAAGCTCATTACATATAGCATCATGGAGAATATAACATGCCATTTTATCTTCCATTTGCTTACTCAATTTATAATTAGGGGAAATATTATTAGAAGAAGATGAATGAGGATAGGGGCAATGCCGTAATAATTAGGAAAGGCAAGCAAACCCCAGGCAAGACCTGAAGAATGTTAGTCCCCTAGGGTGTTAAATCATAAATGTGGTATCAGCATGGTTCAACGTCTCGACCGAACTGATAGGTATTGGACGATAAGTACTGGTTTTCGTGGGTACCTAACTGAACCGATATGCACTGAGTTGACTCGGTAACAGTGGGAATTTTTTTTTGCTGTTGGATAAGAACTGTGCAAATTACTCATTGTAGAACACGGGAAAAAAGGCATGCAAATTACTCATTGTAAAACACGGGGAAAAAGGCTTACGGAGAAGTGACTAAAGTAACTTGCATATTTCAGCTTTCAACAATTCATTCAGGGAATAAAAATGATGCTACCTTGAACCATGCTCTGAAGAAGAATATTTGTATCGTCTGTTAGGATTTGTAGTTGAAAGTGTGCTCCTATAATTATAATGTGTGTGTGGGTTGTAGGCGTTGCTAGAGTTGGCTAAATAGGAGCTGTTAGTGGGTAGTTATTGAGGATGTAGTGGGGTTATGTGGGTTTCTATATATCTCTCTATTGTATTTGAAATGTGGAGAATTGAGTAATTAAATTGAGGTTGTTTTTACACTAAAGAAACTCTTGCAGTGGGACAATTCTTTTTGGTTCGTTACTACCCGAAAGGAACAAGGTTTGGTTCTATCAATTGGTATCAGAGGTGGTATTTCTCGAATTAATGGAGATGAGATCTTTTTTGCAAACTTCATGCTAGTATCCAACACACCAACAAAAAGGCTAGCACACGAGAAGAAAAACCATTCGAGACTTGACAGCTGCTTGTGAAGTCTTTAGGCCATCAAGATTCAGCCACTGCTGTGTCTACACAGCAAACCACTGCTGCGACTTCGCTGCAACATTTGGTTAACCATCTTACTGCCGAGGTGGAGATGGAACATCCACATTATGCATGGTACAGCAAGGAGGTTTCAAGGTTGGTAATAGCGAAGAAGGTCCTCAACAAAGGTGTTGGTACTTGACCAATTTCTTTGACATCTTTAAAGAAAACATTCTAGTTGACGCTCCCAAACCTCAAAGTTCTGCTTCATGATATATGTGATTTGTTTCCAATGTTTGGTGAGGAAGATACAGGGTTTGAGGTTATCTTCATTGAAAATGAGAAACCGAGTGAGGAAAAAATAAAAACTGTTTATCCATTTTCGGAGCCATATGTGAAACTTGGCCATTCAAGTGTCGAAATGAGCAACGAAGAAAATGGACCAGCGGAGTTTAAATGGGTACATCAGTTATTTGATGATTGTGTTTTTAATGATGAAAAATATGTTTTATTTGTGTATTCTTACGAAGACCAAGAAGTGGGTTGGACGCCACCATTCATGCTTCCTACCGGTGAGACAATTCATGTGGTCCATTCCTACCTAAAAGGAACAAGGTTCTATCATCGTCCTGTACTACAGTGGAAAAAAACTTAATAAAAAGAGGAACAACCGTTTAAAAGGTTTGTCTACTTTCTCAAAAGAGAAGTCTTCTCTTCTTCTATTTCTCTCCTGCAATTCTCAATTGCAATTCACAAACAAGTAGTTAATATGTTCATAACTCAACTCACATCAAAATTTTGAACACATAAATGAACTAACATTTTAGGGAGTCCGAGCTTTTTTAAATTGAAAGTAAAAAGGAAAGAAAACTTTAAGAGGGATTTTCTTCTTTGCAAATTCCAATTGAGAATAGTAGGAGAGAAGTAAATGAAGATAACACTTCCCTATTGAGAAGTAGACAAACCTTTCAAAGGGTTCTTCCTCTTTTTATTAAGTTTTTTTTTGCCGTAGAATAATGACCGTACAAATATTATTCTTCAGAATATGGTTCAAAGTAGCATGATTTGGTTTTGGCGACTCGCCGCGGTTTCCACATGTTTCTGCCGAGATATCAGCGTGACTCAGGCGTCCAAAATATACTGGGATTTAGTTGTATCGTGTCGTAGCATTGGTTTGGTCCACTGAACCGGCACGTATGGGCTGATAAGTATCTGTTTCGGTCAATATTTCGCTCTTAATCGTGATTAGTGCTTACTTGCATATCCGATGGTGCGTTAATGAAGGAAGCCTCCACGTGTCATAAATCGGTTAACCTTAGTGGGACCATCGTGGAGGAATCTCCCTTAGCCGTGCGAACACATGCAAATAAAATAATAATTCATCATTAAAATTAAAATTAAAGTCTTTGAATACAAACTATAGAAAATTGAAAAGAAAACTAGAAAGCGTCCTTATTTATAATGCTCGAATTAGCGTGTACCGCACGGCTTTACGCTGTCCACTTCTTCACCTTTAATACTTCGACCGCACAGCAACTAGTATATGGAGGATTTTCCCTCTCTAAAACTCTCTAATATATATATATATATATTCTATGTATTCTATCTATTTAGCTCTAGAGAATGGGTTTATATATAAGAATAAGAGATAGAAGTTTAAAAGGTTTAGGAAACTAGAATTGTAGAAGAAATAACAAATATGAGTTCAATTAGGATTTTAATTAAGAGAGAAAAAGGAATTATATTTGAATTAGGAGAGTATGGAATTGGAATATTCTTTTTTCTTTATCTTCCTTTCCGGTCTTTAATTAACTTCTTGCAATTTTTTAGACTTTTTATCAAAATTTACTTCTTCCCTACTAATAGTGTCAAAATTTAAAAGTAGGTAATTAATCAATCAGTAATCGAATATCGGTGAATAAAAAATAAATGGGGCGCAATGAAGAACACATGACATTTTTTAATAGGTAGGTTCATCCGGTAGCACTTGTGCTATTCCGGCAGTACGTCCTCTTTTTGTGTGTACTTGCTTTGTATTAGTTTAAAGGCAATCAACTTGGATGAGAATACAAGCCGCCGACTTTTCTCTTTACAACTTCACTAATTCTATTTATAAGTATAGAATTAGGACTACAAATATTCTAATAGAATGAATAATACGATGTATTGGAGAGGGAGTGTATAAGAGTTGCTGGTTTTTTTGGGGTATGAGAAGAGAGAGTATAAGACCCTCCCAAGTTAGTCAATATCGCGTATCGGTTACATATCGTTTTGCTAAAAAATAGTATCGTAACGTATCATAAGATACATTTTGATTTTCATACAAATATACATTTCTATGTATATAAATCCGTGTATACATACATTAAACATGCATATAAATAAAAAATATTTATATTTTATACATACGTATATTATTAAATATTAGAAAGGCCAATACAAAAAATTAATAGGCTCCTAAATAATCAGGTACATGTAAGCTTAATAAATTTTTTATTACTACCAAAGGTCTAAATAAATAGTAAAATATAGCCTCATAAAATTGTGGGCCCTATGTTCCAGTCTTCCTCCCTTTTCTTTTAACTTTTTTGTTTTTTTACTCGTTATGTCAAAAAAAAAAGAAGGAAAAAACTAGGTCATGTGCTCTCTATCTATGTTTACATATATCTTTCTCGCTGTTTACTTTTTGCTTTCCACTGACATCTTTCTTCTTCCTTCTTCCCGCTTCCTCCTCGTCGTCATCAGTAGCAAATCAGGTACTCTTTCTCTTTCTCCACACTGCTCAGATTACCATTTCTCTCTCTCTCTCTCTCTCTCTCTCTCTCTCTCTCTCTCTGTTTCTATCATAATATTTTTTGGGCCTTTAGGGTTCAACTGGTTATTTTTGTTCTCTCCTCAACATCGTTTTGCAAAAAATCCCCAAAAAAGCATATCGTACGATACAGAAAAATCTCGCGATACGACAAAATCTAGCAATACATTCTTGTGTATCACCCGATACACACTCAAATCCGATACATTCAACGATACATCTCATTTTCCTCACGAGACGATACGTATCGTACGATACGTATTGTGTATCGTACGAGATCGACTACCATGGATCCTCCAACCTTCTTTTTAAATTGGCCTATATTTGTATTACCAATGACTTTGTATCTTTTAAATGAGATTTTTTGGTGTCTTGAATGAGTGAATGATAGGAGGTATTTATAGGTAAATGTAGAATGACAAAAAAGGTAAATTTGGTGAAAATGGGGGGCAAAAAGGTAATTTGTTAAAGTTTGGTGGAGGTAGGTGAGGTGTGATAGGTGAGGTGTGGATCTAAAAGTAGGTAATTAACCAATCAATAATCGAATATCGGTGAATAAAAAATAAATGCGGCGCAATGAAGAACCATGACATTTTTTAATAGGTAGGTTCCTCCAGTAGCGTTTATGCTATTCCGGCATTACGTTCTTCTTTTGTGTGTGCTTGCTTTATATTAGCTCAAAGGTAATCAACTTGGATGAAAATACAAGCTACCGACTTTTCTCTTTACAACTTCACTAATTCTATTTGTAAGAATATAATTAGGACTACATATATTCTAATAGAATGAATAATACGATGTATTGGAGAGGGAGTGTATAAGAGTTGGTGGTATTTTTTGGGGTATGAGAAGAGAGAGTATAAGACCCTCCTATCTTCTTCTTGAATTGACTTGTATTTGTATTGCGAATGGCTTTGTATCTCTTGGATGAGATTTTTTGGTGTCTTGAATGAGAGGAGGTATTTATATATAAATGTAGAATGATAAAAAAAGGTAAATTTGGTGAAAATAGGGGGCAAAAAAGTAATTTGGTAAGGGTTGGTGGAGGTAGGTGAGGTATGATAGGTGAGTTGTGGTAGGTGAAGTATAGAATTTTCTTCCAAATTTAAATGAAAGTGTTAAATCACTTTTGTAGGCTAATGGTAAAATTAATATTTAACCATATAAATTGCCCATTATCTTTTACTTTTAAGTTGAAAGCTAAATGTGAAGGATAAATGTCTTTGCTGAGTAAGTAGTCCAGCTCAAAGTTGAGGCGTCTAGACATTGGATGCAAATCATAGAACTTGGAACATTAATGCGTAAAGCTCGCTATACTTTTGGTCATAAATACCGGGGGTGTTGGGCGTTAGTATAATAGTTTGATTTTATTCAGGCCCTTTTCAACTGTCTTTTTTTTTTTTGGAAGACAGCTTTCTGAGAGCTTCCGACTTCGAAATCCGTTTAGGGCTAGAGGCCTTTTATCCCTTTCTCTTCTTCAAGCTTTTAAAGGGGTATCCATGACTGGACCAAACATACGTCAAACCATTACTCTTTTATTGGCATTGTAACACAGTTTCTTTTACGGAAGAAAAACTAAATGAAAATAATGTCGAACACTTTCTGTTCTACAGGTTTTCCATGTGCAGCTTGCGCTTATAGCCACATGAGATGTTTTCCACATTGTGAATATGTTAAAATTTTTCGAAATGTGAGTAATCATCGAGATTATTACATAATCTTCACTGTTTTCGGGATAAAGAACGTTGCAACTTTTTTGAAAAATGTTCTCGAACACCAATGTCGTGAGACTCTCAACTCATTTCTTTTTGAAGCTAAGGCGAGAGTCGAAAATCACACTAGAGACTATACTACTTTCATTGTTTCTCTTGAACATAAGGTAGAAGAGTTGCAATCATGGGTGACGGCGTTAGAGGCTCGACTAGAAGGAGAGTCTTCCTGCGCTAACCCATTCTTTTCCTTTGCTCTTTCTGGAGGTTCTTCAAGGTTCCTATTGTCGGTAGAAAATATTGCACCTGATATTTTTTCGACTGCCGTGAATTTTTCAGGACATGATGTACTTCCGAGCGATGCGGATTTGTTGGCATATCCTTGCTCTGGAGGCTTTTTAAGGCTCCTCATGTCGGCAGAAGAGGTTGTATCTAATATGCTTTCGACTACAGTGAATCTTTCAGAACATGGAGCTATTCTGACCGAAGTAGATTTATCGGCATATCTGACTTTGTCAGATTATCAAGCTGTTTTGGACGGTTTTTCATCGCAATTTTCTCAAGTTGGTTTTATTGCGGAGATTACCGAATCGGTGCCCCCATACAATCCTTCATGAATTTTGAGCAAAGTTGCTCTAGCCTAATGGGGGTGTAGACACATCAAAAATGGGAGGATGTGAAGGATTGTGCGGGGGGCACCCAGCGGCCCGCTTCTTAGCGCTGAAAATTGGTAGACAAGGCTACTTCTGACCTATTATTTTACAAGACGCTAAGGAGCTGGTTAAGAAGTGTAACAACTACCAGAGATTCGCTAACATACAACAGCTCCCAGTAGAGCATATGGCTACGATAAGCAATCCATGGCCTTTCTCCCAATGGGGTATGGACTTGATTGGGACAATCCCCTTAGGCAAAGGGCATACCAAGTTTGTGGTGGTCGCCATATACTACTTTACCAAATGGGCTGCGGTAGGAGCACTAACTACCATCACCACAACACATATTCAGAAATTCGTGTGGAAGAATATCATCTGCCGCTTTGGTCTCCCAAAAATATTGATTACAGACAATGAAAAACAATTTGACTGCAACCTCTTCAAAGAATTCTGCAAAGGCCATGGAATAGAGAATCATTACAGCTCACCTTATCACCCCCAGGTGAATGGCTAAACAGAGGTGACAAATAGGACATTTCTGAGCTCGTTGAAGAAGAGACTTGATGATCCCAAGGAAAATTGGTCTGAAGAACTCCCATATGTTCTCTGGGTTTACAGAACTACCATCAGAGGTTCAAATGGTGAGATTCCTTTATCTTTAACTTACGGGACTGAAGCAGTAATCCCAGTAGAGGTAGGAGTTCCCACATACAGAATCAATCACCATGACCCATCTCGAAACGATGAAGGCCTACTGGCAAACCTCGACCTCTTCGAAAAAAAAGGGGAGCAAGCTCGAATTAAGGAGGAGGCCTATAAAAGAAGCATGGTCAAGAACTAGAACAAGAGGGTTAAACACAGAAGTCTCAATGTAGGTGATTTGGTGCTCCAAAAGGTTACCTTGGCCACCAACATCTCTGAACATGGCAAGCTCGCTGCAAAATGGGAAAGTCCTTACGTATTTACCAAGGTCAACAGACCTGGTATCTATTACCTAAAGATCATGGATGATATGGAGCTCATGAGACCATGGAACATAGAGCACCTCAAGAAATATCATCCTTGAGCTGAAACAAATTGTATTATTGTAATTGTTGTTTCTAAAAAGATGTATGAGAAATATATTGTTTGATACTTCATTACTTGCAAAGAGCAATCTTTGAAAAAAAAAGGCATACTTTAAACGCTCAAGTGAAAAATCTCCGGAACGCTTGTTTAAAGTACAAAACCCTTGTTAGAGGTACGCACGTTATCTAGTCACTCATAAAAGGCCAAAGAATTTACAGATCATTAACACTAAAATTCAAAAGAGTATCGAGATTAAAAGAAGGATAATCAGAAAAATTGTATCCTAGATCTGCTAAAGCTGTCCAGTTAGGACTCACCGATTCAGCAATCTTCGCAATAGAACCAACTTGAGAAGATTGCGATGAAAAAGCGTCCAAATTAGCTTGGTAATATGATAAAGTCGGATATGCCGGCAAATCCACTTCGGTCAGAAGAGCCTTATATTCTGAAAGATTCATGGTAATCGGAAGGATATTAGGTGCAATCTCTTCTGCCGACATGAGGAGCCTTAGAAAACCTCCAAAGCAAGGATATGCCAACAAATTTGCATCGCTCAAAAGTACATCATGTCTTGAAAGATTCACGGCGGT
This sequence comes from Lonicera japonica, assembly GCA_021464415.1. NCBI lineage: Eukaryota > Viridiplantae > Streptophyta > Magnoliopsida > Dipsacales > Caprifoliaceae > Lonicera > Lonicera japonica. Next base: position 17,992,745 of record CM038468.1, read on the forward strand.
CGGAACAATATCAGGTGCAATATTTTTTGCCGACGATAGGAGCCTTGAAGAACCTCCAAAAGGAGCAAAGGAAAAGAACTGGTTAGCGCAGGAAGACTCTCCTTCTAGTCGAGCCTCTAACGCCGTCACCCGTGATTGCAACTCTTCTACCTTATGTTCAAGAGAAACAACGAGAGTAGTACAACTTCTAGTGGGATTTTCAACTCTCGCCTTAGCTTCAAAAAGAAATGAATTGAGAGTCTCAAGATATTGGTGTTCGGGAACATTTAAAAGTTGTAACGTTCTTTATCCCGAAAACAGTAAAGATTGTGTACTAATCTTGATGATTAATCACATTTTGAAAAATTTTAGCATATTCACAAAATGGAAAACATCTCTTGTGGCTATAAGCGCAAGTTGCACATGAAAAACCTGTAAAACGGAAAGTGTTCGACATTATTTTGATTTACTTTTCCTTCTGTAAAAGAAACCGTGTTACAATACCGATAAAAGAGTAATGGTTCGAGGTATGGCTGGTCCAGTCATGGATATCCCTTTAATTTTTTTAAGAAAATAATAGGATCTTGAGGGAGAGAAGGGATAAGAGGTCTCTAGCCCTGGACAAATTTCGTAGTCGAAAGCTCTCGGAAAGCTGTCTTTCAAAAAAAAAAAGATAGTTGAAAAGGACCCGAGTAGAATCAAACTATTATACTAACGCCCAACACTCCAGTATTTATGACCAAAAGTATAGCGAGCTTTACGCATTAATGTTCCAAGTTCTATGATTTGCATCTAATGTCTCTTCAGCTTTGAGTTGAACCACTTAGGAAAAACATTTATCCTTCACATTTAGCTTTCAGCTTAAAAGTAAAAGATTGGGGGCAATTGATGGGGTTAGATACTAATTTTACAATTGGCCTACACATAAAACCGGATTTGTGTGCGTCACATTTGGTGATGTGCATAATTTGTTCGCATGTGGATGTCGTAGGATTTACTTGGGTGTTAGAAAAATGGGTAGTTCTTGCTTTTATATGTCGATTGTGAAATATTGAATTTCAAGTAGCAATTCTATGTAAAAACCAATATTTGTTGTAGAGGGGGCATTAGAGGGAAAGAAGAATAATGCGCGGAGTGGGGAAGGGGGAGAAGAAGAAAAGCCATCGGCGTGACTTTTTAAGAGTGTAAAAACAACTAGATATTCCCTAGTTATTATAGTCATAAAAGTGTAAGTATTGCACTTTGCTTCCTTAATTTTCTGAAACAGGGTTTAAAATGTTTTTTTTTTGTATACTTGAGACTTGTATAAATACTTCAGCCAAATTAGTTTTGAAAATATGATTGGTTGTTTAGGTTAGTCTCTGTTTAGGTTTTCTTTTTTCAAGAACTTAAATTACTTTATGGATTAATTAAAGCAACTTCTGTTCTCTGTTCATTAATGTGAGTCTATAAAAGGGGTCTAATTTACTGTTTTCTTTCAGCCTATCTTCAGTTTTTCCATATGCTTCATTTCCTTTGTACTTTTCCGAATTTATGACTTTATACATTAGGTCTTCGTTTCCCAGTTTCCCCAAAGTTTTCAATTATAGGACTGCAAATCAACTGAGCTATATCCTCACGAGGTCAGCTCATTTAAAGTTCGGTTGAATTGGCTTGAGGCTCATTTGGTAAATGAGCTGAGCTTGAACAGAACCGACTCTGCTCAAGTAGGTTCCTGAACGTGGATTACATAGCTTGAGGGCTTGACTTAGCTTGCGAATAGGCTCGACGCGTAGTCCCAATTAGTCTTGTAAATATAAAAAAATTACGTTTAATGTGTAGAAAATCAGGGTTTCTAGCTTGAAAAGCTTGTTTATATGCCGGATTAAGGCTCAAACATGGTTGGTGGGCAGGTATTCTGGCGTGTCTAGATGGGTACATGAATATAGCAATGGAGCAAACCGAGGAGTATGTCAACGGGCAACTCAAGAACAAATATGGCGATGCATTTATTCGAGGAAATAATGGTAATATATTTCATTTTGTTTGAAAACCTAAGGTCCTGTTCGGGTAGTAAAATATACTTTTCTCCGTCCCAAACTAAGAATCCAATTTCCTTTTTAAGGACATAATCAATGTACCCATTTTTATTCTTAATCATTGATTAACTTTTGGTTCGAGTTTTGGTTCCTTCTTGGGATCCTAAATTGGTAAATTCCATGCGAGTAGATTTTTATAATTCATGTCAAGAGGTTGAATCATAAGTTGATGAGAGTCCAACTATCCGGGCTCGTTTGGTTCGAGTTCTGGGAATGGAATGGGCATCCTAGATTACCGGAAAGCTTATCTCCTGGCATCTCGGATGCCTTGGCAATGTTTGGTTTGGACGAGAATTCTTCTTTCCTAGAATGTTGAAGTACCTCTCTATATTTGGTTCAAACGAGAATAGGAATGAAATACGCGTGATTATCAAAATGTTCTTCATTTTATAAAATGAAAAGACAAGCTCTTAACAATTGCAAAATTGAAATTTTTAGTGTTAAGATCTGGGACAAGTCGTCGTATGTATTTAACAATAAAATAAAAAAAAGTTCAAGAACAAAAAATTTTCTTTTAAAAAAAGTATCAAAGAAAAAAAAAATGTTGTCTTCAAAAGGGATATTTTGGTCTTAAGAGAAAATCTAAGAGTATACCTAGAGTAATCCCCTATTGCCATCCATTTAAGAAAGTGAACTTTGAAGGAATACTTCACTCTTGTAATGCAGCATTCCTAGTTCAAAATTCGAATCAAATATCGGAATCATTCTGGAATGGAATGTAGCGTTCTAGGAATAATTTAAAACTCGAACCAAACGAGCCTTCCGTGTGAAATTAGCATTTTGGGTTCCAGGAGCGAACAAAATTTCAAACTAAATGAGCACTTGAAGCCAAACAAGCCGTCCATGTGAAATTAGCATTTTGGGTTCCAGGAACAAACAAAATCGCGAACCAAATGAGCACTTGAACTCGTGTATTTTTTAAAACGTGTGGAAGTCAGTATGGACTCGAAATTTGGGACACAAATGAGTATTACTTATTATTATTTTTTTCTGTGAAATTTTTGATCTTCTATTTAAGGTTTTTTATTTTTTCCAACTGTTTTAAAGAAGATATTGTTTGATGCAGTGCTATACATCAGTACTTCAAAGAGGACACTAGCAGATGGGGCTTAGTGTATGTCGAGATGTTTTCAAGAAATCCCCGTGATGTAGCATTGTTAATGTACTCTCTCTCTCTCTCTCTCTCTTAGTAGCAAGATATATTTTTCTCTACTTTTGCAGCAATGCATTTTGAGTTTGAGATCATCTATTTAGTCACAATTTATCATGTATATGTATTTGGATTTGCCTATATGTACAAGAAACAAGAAAATTTCAACTTCGTCATTTTTTTTTTTAATTATTATTATTATTTTTCTTTGCTATTTACGCATCAAGTTTTACTTGGTTTCACGCCAAAATAACAAAAGATGACTTGTATTGACACTCCACAAACATATACGGACTTGGTGCAAATGCAGTGACAGTGCATGCATAGTGGTTGGATATGAATTGAGCAAGTATTGCGCAAAAAAACAGCTTCAGTACATATGTAGTAAATGAATTACAACATACTCGTTGCATTTGTGCCAAGTTCGTGTTAGGTTAAAAAAAACACATTCACGGCATATGCAGCGAATGAATAACTAGACTCACCGCACATGAATTAAATACAATAAAATAAGGGTTCTCATTGTGGGGTGTAGGTAAGTAAATATTTTAGTGAAAGGAGTGAAACTAAGCAATGGAGGGGGACCTAGTACAATTTGGTGTGTAAATAGTAATATTGTCTTGTATTTTGTGTTTGTTTTGGACATGCCTTAGAGCATCCACAACGCGTAAGGTAAACTAGATAATTAAGTTTTCAAATTTGGTGCTTAAGTGTGTAGACACTTGGCTAACAGCCTTATAGTTTGTTGGTATCTTTTATGTCCTTGTAATAGGGAGGTCTTAATTTTATCTTGCATGGACGTGATTGTCGAACCTTTCGCTAGTCTATCTATATTATGATAGTTGTATATTCACCTTTGTTATGGTAGTTGCTGTGATTTATAGCTTGTATGGGAAAAAAAAAACGTTGTATTGTATGAGAAAATTTTGTATAGTGAATTTATTGCCTTGTATAAAAAAATAAAATAAAATTTGAAGACGCTTGGACAAGAGGCCTTTTGAAATAAAAAAGTTGTGAATAATCTTATGTGTGCGAGTCTTGGCCATATATCTAAAATTTAAGCATATAGTAGATTTGTGGACTCGCTATTACATAGAGCTAAATATACCAATTATTACACTTTGTAAACACGAATATGTCAAATTTGCAAATTTAGCTTACATGTTGTAGATGCTTTTATAACAAAATGGAAACACCAGAAAGATTAAACGAGTGAAAGAAAGTAACGATGACATTTCACCATTAACTGTTGCGTCAACTAGACTTAGATAAATATTATTAAATGTGTTCTAACTCATATGATATAATTATCCACTTTTAACAAGAGCGATCGTGATTGGATTTTCCATGTGTTTTTTCAAATATCATCTGTATGCAGGAAGATGTTTGATATCTAGTTTTATACCACCATTGGTAACTCTATCAAGAGAAACTTCAAAAATTCTTTTCAAGCGATAGTTGTCAAGGTAGCTCAGTAGCAATAAGTAAAAAATTTACTCTAAGAGAGGGGGGTGGGGTGGTTTACATTATATCTCATTGATTCTTTCAAATTTAACATAATGATTTATGTAAAGATATTCGATATATAAAAAAAAAGAGTTACTTTGAAAAGAAGGTATATAGTCTCTTCCTTTAAAAATATTACGAATCATATGAGAATAAGAATGCAATCTATAACTTTTTAAGGGGGAAGTAAGAGCGATGTCACTTGAACTAAAACTTTTATACCCAAAAACTTTAGTTCAAGTGTCATTGCTCTCACTATATATATTTCAAAAGAAATAATACAAATTTATGCTTAATTGTCGTGCCATCTATAATTATTTGATGTGACACATTTTATTTCACACAACTATTGGTGATTTTCTAAGACCATCTTTAGTGGGTAGGGTAAAAAAGTATGCTAAATATGTATATTTACACTATTCGGTAATTGAGAGGTGCAGTGGAAGAAAACTAAATTTAGCTCGCACGATTTATAAAGTGTTGGGCAAGCCTATTAAGCCATCCCACGATAAATGATCTATCGGCCAAGGCTTTTGCTTCCCACGACACATCATGTGTCGTGGCAGGCATTTTCTGATTTTTTTTCTTCTTCCATTTCCGAAATTGCATTGCTTTGTCCTCATTTCTCACGACACATCATCTATCGTTCCAAGCAGAATTTGGAATTTTTATCTGCCACGATATATGGTATATCGACCAAGGAATTTTGAATGATGTGTCGCACGACACATCATTGATCGGCCAAAGCTTCAACATTTCTCACGATAGATGTGTCGTGAGAGTGCTCTAACTTGCCACGACTCTTCATTGATCGTGTAAGCTAAAATTTTGTCGGCTGCTAAGTTTGGCTTTGGTTTACACTTTTAGCCACCTTTTTACCTATCTACCTTACCGAATAAGGCAATGAAAAAGTCAAATGTGGCTATTTAGCCATCCCAATGGAGATGGTCTAAGAGACGCATTTATTACTTTATGTCCTGATGTTTGACCAAGTCATACAACACTTCAAATCTTATCAAGGTGTTGATGATGATACTCAAATAATTGCTCCCCAACTTCATATGTATTACCTTTTGAACGCAATGTATAATCATTTAAAGCACAAGTAATACTAAATATGTTCACAAATTATACAAAAATTTTATATAAAGATATTTAGCATTAATTAGATAAAAAATATAGATAACACGTTAAATGTGTGGCTTCACTAATTTATTATTAAAATATGGTGCCAAATGTATGATACTACGATATTTGTGTCTTTATCGTTGATAAAATGAATTTTTGGTTAAAAACCGAATAAAATTTGAAGAGCTTCACCTTTTTTTTTATATATACAAAAAAATTTAAGTGCGGATCAATTTGTACGGATTGGACTTTTTGTGACAATTTTTCGTCGCTAAAAATATCCTTCCAATGTTTTGGCAACAAAAAACCGTTGCTAAAAAGCAGAGTCCATACCAAAAATGCACTCATAATATATATATAGAGAGAGAGTATTTATTAATTATATATTCAAGCCTTGGAAGATGATTTATCTATATAAGCCGTATGCACCTAAAGTTCAACCTTTGGGAGTTGAAAGGAACTGGAGTTCCAAGGGTTCGAACCATAATATGATACGAACTACTTTTCACCTCGTGTATTTTTTGGGATAATTTAAATTAAGACTTTTGATTTATTATAATTATTATCTTTAACAATTTCATATACAAGGGGCCTCGATATAATAATTTTTTTATAATAGAATAAAGCAATATTTTGGTGGACATGATACGAACTATTTTTCACCATAATATGAACAACTTTTCACCTCGTGTATTTTTTGGAATAATTTAAATTAGGACTTCTGATTTATTATAATTATTATCTTTAACAATTTCATATACAAGGGCCCTCGATATAATAATTTTTTTATAACTTATGAAGAGGACTTAATATTTTAACTTTGTATAGAATAAAGCAATATTTTGTGTAAGTAAAAAACTCTAATTTCAAATGTTGTACAATATGGGTTTTCGAGACTTTTCTTAGTTGGTCTTAAAACATATAGTAACATGTAATCAAGGAGATCAAAATAGTCAAATGTCTAATTTTAAGGAATATTTAGTTTAGTGTATAACATTGCTGATCTGACATTGCTAACATGATTTTAAGGCTAAATGACCAATAAACACAATGTATTTTACCACGTTTTTCACTTATACTAACAAACTCCATTTTCCATTAAAAGTACTAGTGAACTTTTTAAATTTTTTCACTTAAGTTTAAAACGTAACTTCCATCAAATTCCTCAAACGGAAGTGTGATGTAGCAGCTGATGTGGCATTTTAATCTAACATGGTTGCTGAGTTTGCATTTTAATTTGATGTGGAAAGTCTTTCTCTCTCTCCTTTGTATTATCCCTTTCTCTCTCTAAGAAAATTATCTTTTTAATCCTTCTTCTTCTTCTTCTTCCCAATCCATTCTCTCTCTTCATCAAATAGCCATCTCCGCCGATGGTTGAGAGAGGAAGAGTTGACCCCCGTAATGACGGTAGCAACGTCAGCAGCTTGGTGTTAGTTTTTCGGCATGGTGGTCCGACAAGGGTTATGTATGGTGGAAAAGAAGATAAATAAGAGGGAGAGAAATGGATGTAATAATGGTGATTAAAGAAGAAAACAAGAAAAAATAGAGATGGCCGGGATCAATGATGAAAATGTGGAGCTATGGTGAAGATGATGAAAATGTGGAACTTTGATGATGATTAAAGAAGAAAACAAGAAAAAATAGAGATGGCTAGAAAAAATGGTGGTGATGGTCGGAATTAATAGAAGTGGCCGGAGAAAATGGAGATATTTGCCACGTTAGATTAAAATGCCACGTCAGCTACTACATCACACTTCCATTAGAGGAATTTGATGGAAGTTTTGTTTTGGACTTAAGTGAAAAAACTGAAAAATTTCACCGGTACTTTTGATGAAAAATGGAGTTCGTTGGCATATAAGTGAAAAACGTGGTAAAGTATATTGTGCTTATTGATCATTTAGCCTGATTTTAAATCTCTTTCATAGTGTATACAATTTCTCTAACAGAGTGTTATGCTTGTGATATTTTAAGTATAGTGTATATTCGAACATTGCTCGTATGGCTCGTGATTTTCTTCTTTTCCCTTTTTTGTAATCACTCACAACATGGAACAAGCGCCAGAACTCGCCCATTGAAAAGCATGGAGAACAGCTTTATACGCTACAAAAACGCTAACACAGCAGCCCCATAAAAAGAAACACCAAAATTAGCAGTTTGATAGGTAATCGATGAAGGGTTTGACACGAATAACTGAAGATATCGCATAAATGAATTCCAAGAAAGATTGCAAGTTTTTATTTCAACAGTAAATTGCTTCAAAATATTACCTCTTTAATGCATTTTCTTCATTTAGCTTTCATCTAAATATATACTTTTTAAGTTTTTGCAGGGTCTCCATTATTTATTTATTTTTATGAAGAGATTATGAGATTCACAAGTTCTTTTCCGGTGGGTGGGTGGGTGGGGGGGGGGGGGGATGGGGTAAGGCTCAAATATTAGCAGCCCGAGTAAAAAATTGTAGCAAAAATAATTTATTTTTACTAGAAATTAGGTAGAAGGTCTTACTACACATTGATTTTTACCAAAACTCCAATGAATAATATTTTTTTGAATGAAGGGCCTATTTTTAATTGGTAATTAGTGTAAGAGACCTATTTTGTTTTATATTTTAAATGAAGGTATTTGAATAAATTTAAATATCATTTAATTAATAAAAACATGTTATATATTACCTAAATTACCCCCTCTTTATGAAATTTGCACAAAAAAATATGAATATTGCAGTGAAATATGGACTACAATATGAACTTTGCACTAGAAATATGGACTGCAATATGAACTTTGCACAAAAAATATGGACTGCAAAATTCATATTGCAGTAAAATATGAAGTGCAAAGTTCATATTGCAGTGAAATATAGACTATAAAGTTCATATTGCAATCCATATTTTAATGCATATTTATATTTTTTAGTTTATTTTAAGGGTTGGGATGTCATTTTATAATGAAAAGAAAACACATGTCATATTATCAATAAAATAAAAAATAAGCCCTTTATTTACAAAAAAAATTATTCATTGACTTTAGTGTGAAAATCTTTCTCTAATAAGACTTTTTTTTAATTGTCCCTTATTTTTATGCAAAGTTTAAAAATGAGTAAGTGATGTGGCGATGTGTGTTGTCTTACTTTTCGTTGTCCACCGAGAACTGTCCACCGAGAAAATTATGAGTGGCAAATTAAAAAAATCACACAAAAAGTAAAAAGCCATGGTTGGCATCTAATCATAAAAACAGATACAAGAATAGAGAACATCTCATCTCATCTCATCACTCTTTAACTCTTTTTCTATTTTCTCACAAAAATTAGAGTATTTTGCTATTATTTTCTAACTTAGTATCAAACGGAGTATTTAAAAAAAAAAAAAAAGAGCTTAACAATGTCATCTACATCTTTCAATTCCCAAAGTAACCTGTAAACACAAGGGATCAAATTATACCGCATTCAGCAACATATTGTATAAACATAGGGAAACAATTTTTTTTTTCCCATTTTCGTTTCGAATTTGTTGAAGAATTTGCATTATTAATAACTGAAAGCCAACTAATATTTTGGCTCTGCCTATATATAATTATAATAAAAACATTAAAAAGGTATGGTGTCATGATAAAAAGGTTGACCATCGAGACGAGAATGGGCCAAGCGTGTTCTTCGCCGCAATCACTTTGCTTACCAACAGTTTCCACTTTGTATCGTCTTTCTTGCTCTGCTGCTGCATTTTCTCCTTAAAATGCCTACACCAAAATGATTCACACACTTCAATATCAAATGTTATGTTCCTAAACAGAAGGCGCTGTTTGGTTATTCCTCAATTTACTGTAACTTAGGCCATCATTTCTTAATGCAAGGCAGAGTTCCGTTTTTCAGGGTGATAGTGGAAACGTTGACAGATAAGTCACCCTTACAATGCAACTACACAGAACCGTACATGAGATTTTCAGCGTTGAAGTCTAGGTTATAATTTGAAGTCTTAAAGAAATTGAAGAGAACATTATGTATACAATATAAAGTTCGCAAGGAACAAATCAACAGAAGATAATAGGTTAGCAAATTCATGGAACCAAATTGTTCAAAATAAGCAGTTCCAAACATGACTAGTGAAAGTGTACCAGTAATTCTATTTGGTTTGCAGATTCCGGAGGGGAAGAAAAAGAGAAAATTCAGATATATTTCATCGTTCTAAGTTTTTGTAAGGTATGTTAATGTACTGGACCATAATATTGGCAACATTACACAACACAAATATTATCAAATACCAATGAATTGTTCCATAAACCTTAATACTGAAAATGTACCATTACGGGTCGCTAAAGGTACATCTACAACTAGACCATCAAATCCTCATGCTTTCGAGGGGTTGAAATCTTAGAAGTAGAAGCACAAACTAAGAGTCCACTGTTCCTTTTGGGTTTAATTATGCAACAGAATGTCACTCACTTCATCTCAAATTAAGAGTCCATTGTTCATTTTTGGGATATTTTAAATTGGAAGTCCTGTTTCCCAGTGTACCATATCTGACAATACAAAAAAGGTTCTGTTCTCAACCGTTGACTAGATTCAAATTAGTCTCTCATAAAAAAGATATGAAAGTCAAACACGAACTCTTAATGAGACAGAGTAGTACTATTTTACACTCGCTCCATCAAGGATTGTTAGTCTCACCTCGACTTTGCAATTATCTGAGGAATACTAATTTCAGCATAAATCAATGGTCAAGAATACGACTTATTTTAAATTTTGTGAGATTTGTAACATTGATTACGTCCCAAAGAGGAAATGGGACTATCAATTTGAGACATCCCAAAAAAGGAAAGTGCGACTAAACTAAATAGTCCACTATTCCTTTTTGAGATGTCCCAAATTAAAAGTCCACTTTCCTTTTCAAAACATAATCAACATACCAAAACTAACGATAGGAAACAAGTTTTTGTTCTAAACCATTGATTGTGAAGAAATTAGTGAATTCTTAAAATGTGAAGTCAAACATGGACTCTTACTTAAGGATAGAGGGAGAGTAGTTTTTACCATTTTCTTTTTGGTGTAATGAAATACAGGATGTTTTCAGGGAAAAAAAAGGCAAATGTAGTTCAACAACTATTTAATAAAAAAAAGAGGTATATGCTTACCTACAAAGAGGAACCTTGCAATGATCAGGATCATTGCACATGCGGGAATGAAGTTCAAGAAGCTGCCACATGCGCTTGCAGTGGACACATCCACCAGGAACTCTCATCTTACAGTTTGAGAAGTGACGGACCAGGGTCTCGAGACCCTTGCAGGCCGGGAAGCTACAGGGAACCTGGCTTCCTTTCAGAACTTTGTCTCGGGGACCAATCGTCCTACATCCATCCTTGCATATGTGAAGCAGAGCTTCCATTGCTTCGTGGAGTTGCAGATACACCTTCTTCTCTTCAATCTTCTTCAACCTTTCTTGTTTTCTCTAACACAATAAAAATAAAATTAATAAAAGACATGGATTTCTAGTATCAAACTAAGCATGTTCAATTGGCAAAAAAAAAAATTTTTGGCATGGAAAATGTGTAGCACTCCACCCTTTATGGAGACTGAATATTTTCCATGCAAGTCAATTACATGATACAAGCGCAAGTGCAACTACCGCAATTCCTTAGTATTTTCCTACAATTCAAACCCACTCCACCTTATTATATATAATTATATATATTGTTATCGTAAATGTCTTTTTTGTTTCCATGATGGTGTTACATTATGTATTGGTGACAGCAGTGGCATAGCCAGGATTTAATTGGGTCTTGACCAACACTAAAGTAAAAAAAAAAAACAAGCAAGAATAACACAATATATATATGCTGTATATAATAAAATATCAAGCATCTATTACACAGAGATATCCAACAAAAACAACTATTACATAAAGAGGGGTCAAAAAAATATGAGTTACAAACAGAAGCCGATAGCCGGAATAGTAGATTTTCTAATTTTACTAAAGATCTCTCCATTCTTACTTTTCTGAAATAATGATAACAACATATGCAAATTCAACACAATATATGTTTACTAACAATATTTATATAATTATACCTACTCAATATTCTCGGATGACTCAACTGATTCACAACAAAATCAATTAGGTCATAAAATTAATTGAGGGAAAAGAATTTAGGATACATTCACAAAATCAATTGTGATATAAATAATCTTCAAGTCTTAACTCTTAACCTTAACCTAACTCAATACCTCAATCATAAATTCAAAATCAATATTTAATTTTAACCTAGGTTCAAAGCCTCAATGGTTAAATCAATGCCTCAAAGATTACATAAAGGTCCCCCATAAAAAAAATTACTATACATAAAAAATGAACAATCCAAAATCGCCCATGGGTGACAGTGATATTGGATTTTCAAGTGATGCTAACCATGGTATAATATTTTGTGATTTCATATAATTATTTATTGACAATATTTTGGTATTTTTTTAAAAAGAAGTTAAGGCTTACACCTCATTCCATTGGGAATTATACTTAGCCTCTCATGCGCAAAACAACCACCCTCCTTGTGCCTTTGTAATAATGTTACATTATTTTTAGTGTTGGTGATGAAGATTTTGTATATTTTAGTTATACAAACCATGGTACAATAATTTTGCGATTTTATTTTATAAAATTGGCTTACGCCTCGGATTGCACAATCAAAACAAAAACACCTCAAACTCACTTCATGCCTTTTCAAAAAATAGATTATGATTATACTCGTCATATGATTGGACAAATTACCTAGGATTCCGGATTTGATTACGAGAAATATTTCCGGCCAAAGTAAAAAATATCCAATGTTCAAAAAACACAACTTACAGGATAAGCTTACATGCAAAATAATAAAACTGAATGAGCTAAATATACTTAATCAGATAGTTGGCTATCATGCTTGTGTTGATCTGATACCTAGTGATTAATGCAAGGATATTCATAAAATAGAAGTACTCAGAAAGGAAAACACAGCAATGTGTTGTGTTGTGTTGTGTCTACCACTCAGTGCATTTACACAAGGCACGCCGTAAAATAAAATGCTATAAACATAAAACAATAAGGGCTGGATTGATTGTGTGTTTTGAGTTTAATGCATAATTTCATAAATCAACTCTAAATTAATAAATTTAAATTTGTTCATTTCAATAAAACTTGTGAAAACTAACTTTGTAAATTTTATCGTGTAATTGTCGATTACATAGTTTCATGTATTTATATAAAAAAAAATTCAAATAAATTCGCCAATTTTTATATATCCTTTCATGCAACCAACGACAAATAATAAGCAAATTTGTGAATTATAAAGGTTTTTATGGCTCAAAGCACAAAAAACAGTAATTGACTTACAGAATCCGCTTCAACAGCCAATTCTAGAAGCTCTTGTTCAAGTGCAGGATTGGCACGCTTCATTACTTTCCATGCTTCAGTGGAGGATATGGTTTTAAAATCCCTCACAACCATACGAACACAAATAAAGGAGAGCCGAGGTGAATCACAATTCCTTGCTAATTGAAGCACATCTATCACATTTTCTGTGGTCAGCCAACCCTGCTCCAAAACATTCACACAAACTCTTTTAAGCGAGGGAACTGAATAACAATGTGACAGAACCAACAAGTGGAGAGCAAACTTCTTCATCTCATCCTCTTCATAGCTGCAGTACAATATCAAAAGACACGCATTGGTATATCACATTACTTTATAAACTAGTTTTAATCACATTACTTTATAAACTAGTTTTAGAAACATGACTTGAGACATCCTAAAAAGGAAAATAGGACTCTTAATTTAATAAAATGAGAGGGAGTAATTCAGGATCTAGGCACAAAATCAAAGACGTAACCCAATGTTCCTCCTCTTTAAGAGGGTGCAACAATTTTAGAATGTTTGTTTTCCTTTTCTTCTTTCAAAAAAAGGGAGGTCTAAGTCTATTCGTCTTTTACGAACTACTCAATTGGAAAGTGGGAGAGGGAGGGGGTGTTTCAGTATTGCAACATCAGAGAGCGCGGGAGGGGGTGGGGGTGGGGGTGGGGGTGGTTCAGTATTGCAACATCAGAGGGCTGTGTGTTTGCTACATCAGGATTTTTGTTCATAGTTTTTTGATGTATTGGTATTGCTTTATGGACTACAAGCTTTGGCTCCTCGTCCACAAGGCAATCCACTTTACATTCTATTGTAAGTTTGTCAATGGCTTCATGCCTCTTTTGTTTAAGCCTTGGAGGTGGGCTTCTGTCACCTCCATCTTATTATATTTTTGTTTTTGGTATGAGAATACTCTAATGCCCTAGTTTGGGGTGGTGGTTTTTTTTTTCTCTGGGAAAAAAAAAAGTGGCGTGAGGGCTAGTGCCACTTGAGCTGGAACACTTTGGCCTAGAACCGCTACTAAGGACCACAAAGGGATCGGAATCTGCTAATACTGTTACATGATGTTTGTTTGATTAAAATGGTGGTTATGTAATCTAACGAACAGTGTGTAACGATATAGGCAGATTACAATCCCATTGTGACCTGCAGTAGCTGTGCTATTAAAATTCATGGTCAATATGACATAGCATTTTTGTTACATTAGTGTAATGCCCATTACATACCAATAACAACCATGAGTGGGCTCTAGTGTAAAAAATCTTTTGCAAAGATTTTTATTAAGGTAAGAGGGGCTGAGAAACATAGCCTGCTGGAACTGATTGAAAAGAACTGCAAAATACAAAACTCTGCCTAGATCTACCTTCCTATGCCACAACATTACAATGTTTTCAGAGTAGTCTTGAATCAAGACTTGATGAGTTGAAATTGTTATGAACAAGTAATGTACAATTTTTAAGGTATCAAATACAGAATTATAAAGCATTAAAACTATTATGATTATAGTAGTTTACACTAATATGACAAATTTTACTAATTCTGATATTATTTGTTATTCATTCACCCATGATTAAATTCTTAGAAACACACCAATTTTAATTATAAACTTAACAGTTTTATGCAATAATCAATATACATAAAATACTAGTAACTTTTTCAATATTTTTTGGATTTCATAAGCTTCAGTATATTATTATATTATGTAACTTTGATGGCATTATAATAATTAAAACAGCAGAAAGTGAGAACTAGAGAGAATTCCTCCTTTCTGCTGATTCAATAGATATAATAAGATAACCAACTATAATGAAATCATGTTTGTAACTGAATAAAGTTAAATAATCATGTAAGATTCCGCTACTTTATGATTCCTAAGTTGGATTTATCTTCATGATTAAAAGTGAGGTGTGAATCACATTACAAATTTCAAATAATCAGTTTCAGAGAGTAGTTTAGTATCACGAATACCCTATACTGATTCTGCAATCTGTCAGTTCAAAAAATTAAACAAACAACTGATGAGTAAACTACTTCTACCGATGAATCGCAATAAAGAAAATGAGGAAAAAATGGATGTAACTAGATTTTAAAACTAGGGAAAAACTAACAGAAGCGATACTCAACTAGCTGAATAGTTTAAGAGGGATGAACATACGAAACGAGAGACTGCAAACATACCAGGATGAGTAAAGAAAACGCACGAATGAGCGGACAGCCTCATAAGGTACGCCAGGGATCTTTATGTATCTGATACCATTCTTAACTTTTGACTGCTGTAGAAAATCTCCCAATATTGGTGATGCAGCACGCTACATAGACAAGGAAAAAGCTGATAAGCATATGTAGTACTTTCTATGTTAATAATTAAACATATAATAATCCATAACTTTTAACAATCCTTCTGTCCATCCGTTAAACATCATTTCAAACGAAATCCATATATCTTAAAAATCCCTATCCCCAACACGTATATATACCATCTAAAAATTAATCAAGATCACTGCAAAATAGGTAACTATAAAGCATGCACAAAAGATATTGCTTTCTAAGGATAAATCACACATTGATTAAGCAATGGTCCAGTGTTAACATTAGGCAAGATTTAAGAAAATACAATTCACTCACTAGAATGCTGAAATGAGCAGGAATAATAGCCTCATCCTCGGTGATAATATAGACATCTGCTCCATATCCTGCTTCGAAGAGCTTGTCCCATGTATTCCTTGTTTCCTTTGGGACACGACAGCACTCTGCTATTCTAACAGAAGAATTGGTTTTGGCATGGACTTTACTAGGGAGCGGAGGTGGTTTTGGAATATCACGGTCGTTGCATGCAGAACTTGCTGTAATTTCTAGCGAATCTAAATTGTATGCAGAATGCCCTTCCTCTATGTGTATATTGAAAGATCCACCAAAGGAATCGTCAGCTGAGGCTGACCAGGGGGAATCAAAATATGGTGATGCCATCAACAACTATATATGTATCCGTATGATCAGCCACAAGGTTTCTGGAAACTCTGCATTAAGACAAAATATGATAATGAAAGATGCGACTTGAGAATATATTGTCAATTTGCTATACACACTAATGCAAATATAAATGCCTGAGATTCTAATCCCAGAAAGTAGGTTGCTTTCTACGATACCTCAAAGTTACATAAAAATTTTGGAATTCCTTCTCATGAATTCTAACTAATACATGCACTGGACAAGAAAACTCATAGTATAAAGCAAGAAAGGAATAATAAATGAATTCCCTTCTTAATTTTGAAGGACTGGATCATGAACTCAGATAGACTAAAGGGGACAAGTCCAGATTCCTTGCTTTAAAGACATAACCTTTTCGGTACCTATTGGAATCAGCTACGGGCAAACTTAAGGTTTCAATCCACAAATTAGGGAACAAGCAAAAGATTGTGAAACCCCTAAATCCAGTTTTAATTATATAAAGTAAAATAAAACAGTGGCATGAATAGTTGTGCCGATCTAGCATGCATATCCGAATAGGTACGTCTATAAATATATCATATTTACAAAACTCAAGATGAAGAACACATGTCAAAAATGGATTACTCTCTGACCTTCAAAGAACATTAAAAGGAACAGATCATATTCTAAAGAAATATATAATAATAGAATATACAAGAGTAAACCATTTCAATTGAAATATTGGAAAGGAAAATCCTATGATTTTTAAATACATTAGACAATCCTAGATCCAAGGCTTCCAATTTACATGTCCCACGTTTCAATTAAGTGAATACTAAAAGAACAGAAACACTAATAATTTATTGCTATACACTATTCCCAAGCAACTCAGAGGAATTTAAGTAAATGAATCAATTAAAGGTCAATTAATTACTAGAAAGCTGAGTCAAAAGCCCCAATTAATTGCCAATAATACATCTGAAAATCCACAAACTGGTCCAAGTTCGAGTTGCATGAGTAAAAGTTTAAGGGCCCGTTTGCTTGCATAAATTGACTTGTTCAAAATTAGTTCACTTTCAATTAATGAAATGTAAATTTTAAATTTTGTGCATTGATTAAAATAAAAGCATATTCTAAATTCCTCTATGTTATTCAAAATTTTGTATAGGAGGCATCAACATCAAGTGTAGACCCTACTACACTAGATCTCCTCAAAGTATAAAATTAGAGTGAATTTCCAAATAAATTCTGGAATTAGGAAATTGCAAGTTTTACTTGAAATGACTTAATTCGAGATTTCATGAATCAATTCCAATTATCTTATTTATGATTGTTCAAATTTTACAACCAAAAACGGACAAATGTAAAAATTGCAAATTACCCAACTGTAAATTATCTAATTGACAATCGACGGACAACCAAACCGGCTCTAACTCTATCTCCTTTCCTTCAAAATTAACATGCATACAAACAAATAGACATATGCAAAAACATGTATGAATTATGATCGACCAGAGAGATTCAACTGATGAAGCAGTACCTGTAATTCACAACTGCAAACCTCCTTTAAAACTCGAGATTTGAGAAAGATTAACCACAGAGTTAGAGACTAGATACACTCTACTTACACTACAGAGCAAAATAACCTGCAACAACATTCATGAAAAAGCAATCAATCTCAATCAATTCAATTAATATCTTTCTTAAGATAGACAAATTTATCACCAATCTTCATAAATAAAAAAATAAAAAAAAATTGCAAAACAATTCGAGTTAATACAGAATTCTATCAATCTCACCGAAATCCTTGCAGCGAGGCAGACGAAATCAATGTTAATTAGTAGAAAAACGGAATATATATATACAGAGAGAGAACTGATTGAAAGAAATGGAAACTTGAAGGAGGAGAAAAATGAAAAAGGAAATTTGATGAAACTTACCTAATAAATTGAGATGGATTGAGAGATAGCGTACTTGTTAAATGAATATGGAAGATACAATGTATATATAATATATATTATAATATATATATATATATATATATGTATGTATACGTAATTAAAATTAACGCCTCGTTTCATTCAGTTATTAAGATAAGTGAAATTAATAATATCAGTATTAATAGTATTGGACTATTAATTTTGGTATTAATTTAATACCAATATTTTGTTTGATTTATGCAGTATTAATACTAGGATATCTCATGCTGATGTTAATACCATATTTGATTCTTTAACTTGTATACGTGATTATATTTTGGACTTACAAAATAAAAAAAAAAAACTTTAAAAAAAGTCTTAAAATTTTTTTTTTTTAAAATTTCTTTAAAAAAAAATTTTTAAAATACAAATTTTTAAAAGAAGACAAATTAAAATAATAATATAGTAGTAGTAGTGGTGGCATTTTTGAAAATATTATAGTAGTAATGGCATTTTTGAAAATATATCGTTCATTTTTCGTAATCATGAATAAACAATACCACATCTCCTTGGTATTAAATTATACCACAAAGAGTGGTATTAAGTTATTACCGGTATTATTAATCCTAGCACATTTGTGCGAATCAAACAAGGTATTATAAAAAAAGTGGTATTAACAATCCTATCCCATTTTTTAATACCCAAATCAAACGATGCCTAAGTCTCTTAATACAGTGGTATAAAACTAACACGGGACAGTCTTAAAATTAATGAGTTTGCATCTCATGTTAATTTTTCAAATTGTTAAAATAATACTTAATTAGTGACAACCACAAATCACAAACAAAAATTAATCTTTTAATTATTAAAATAATATTTACTCAGTGACAGCTATAAATCATAAACAAAAATTAATTCTCTAATTATTAAAAAAATACTTAATCAGTAATAATTATAAACTACAGAGAAAATTAATAATAGTGTGTAAGAATTTGCTCAAAACACGTGGATAAGAAAATAAAATAAAATATATATATATATATATGTATTGTGTCATTGTGTGTGTGAGTAGAGAGGGAGACGTGTGAGAAGAACAGGAGAGGGGAAGGAAAGGTACGAGTCAGAAATGCATTGGATTGAGGTGAAAGTGGGCGGAAAGCCGGAAAAGGAAATGCACAACTAACCAAGGCTAAAAAGTCTACCTATATACTCCCTCCGTCTTAATTTAATAAAAATTAAAAAAATATAATAATTATTTTAAAAAAAATATATTTATTTTTAAAAATATCTTTTACTTTTTTTCTCATAAAAAAAATGACAGAATTCAAAATAAAAAATGTGTGAAAAGGTTAAAGGGTAATATTAAAAATAAAAAAATTATTATAATTAATAACATACCAAATATAAAAAGTAGACAATTATTTTAAGACATCTATAAATAAAATAGTGGATAATTAAATTGAAATGGAGAGAGTATATGCGTTTTTTATACCGATAGAAATATTATTAAAATAATATTTTTTATGTTAGAGAATATAATTATTTCAAAAAGTTATAGTATATATTTTTAAAATTATTTATTAATCTGATAATATAAATAATTGTTTTCTTAATAATGTTACTTTTTTATATCTTTTTTGATTTAGAGCATCTCAACAATACTCTCTATTTTAGAGAGCATAATCTCTAAAATAGAGAGTGATTTTTAAAATAGAGAGCTCAACTTAATGACCAACTCCAACAATACTCTCTACTTGCAATAGTATATCATTTTTTTTTTATCTTTTTATCTTTTTCAATAAAATTATTTAGATAAGCAAAATTAAATAAAAAGAAATAAGAACCACAAATATATTATTAATTTATTAAGTAGAGAGCCAAAGAGGCTAGCTAAAGTTGGAGAGCCAAATGAAGCTCTATATTTTTATTAGCTATTATAGCCAATCTCTTGGAGTATTAATTTAATCATTCCACTCTTTATAATAGAGAGTATGAGGGCAATAGAGATTCTATTGTAGATGCTCTTAGATGCCACGCATGATTTGATCTAAATCGATCAAACCGACTTGTTTGAACTAGTTAAATTTGACTTTTTATTGATATTATGGATCAATTTGATTGGATTTGATCCAATTTTTAGAAAAATAAAAATAAAAACTGGACTTGTTTCAATTTTTGGGGCTATATAAATCAATCCAAACATATTCAATATGTACATATTTATTTTATTTGAAGTGACATTTCTTTGTATTATTGGTGATTATAGAACAAAAAGATATATCTTTTGTACTTAAGGGTAAAATTCTACCTATTTATACCCTTTTTTATACCTTCTTTATTCTATGGATAGGCAAAATCAAATCCAAACCCATAAAACTGAACAATCTAATCTAATTATTATTATTATTATTATTATTTTATGAATTGATTGGATCTACTTTTGTTAAAAAAAAATTAAAAAAATTGGATCAGTTTTGGTTGATGGGCTATGTATAATTAATTCAAATCGATCCAATTAGTAAATATGTATTTTTATTTAAAATATCACGTCTTTGTATTATTGATAATTATTGTAGACCAAGAAGAATTTGTTTTTTTAAAATATCTTATGATAATCTATTTATCATGCTACAAACTACTTTTTTAAGAAAATAAAAAAAGCAAGGAGTCTGATATTTGGTTTTATTTTTTTAATTTATCAATTTGGGAATTTCAAAAAAATTCTGATATGTCTATTGCTAATTTACCTGTTAGCCCCATTTTTTCTTACTGAATCGAATCAGATTTGATGCCAAATTACAAAAATCGACATTGGATCAAATCGAATAGATGCAGATAGTCTAACAACCATAGAATTGGATTAGATACGATACTCACAGCCTTACCCATACTTTAATATAAGGTCCAAATGATTTTTAAATCATAAAAATATATTAAATTTTTTTAAAATATATTAACTAATTCAAATCGATCCAATTAGTATATATGTATTTTTATCTAAAATATCACGTCTTTGTGTTATTGGTAATTATTATAAAATAAGAAGAGTTGTCTTTTTAAAATATCTTATGACAAGAGTGTTCTTGTTTACACCCACTAAATCATTCTCTTCACCTCACCTTATTTTGGAAAATATGCTAAAAAAAATCATTTTCTTATATCCAAACAAGCCCTTCCTTTTCTCTTTTCAAACCCATCTGAATGAATTACACACCGATCGAGAGTCTCTGATTTTTGTCGGAACTAAGACATCGCACTTTTGACTTGCAACTTCATCAGTGTTACAATTCTCCGATTGCAAATTTTAATTTCTAGAAAAGATTCATATTTGGGTTACAAGTTTCTAAAGATAAGAGTCACTTTCTTATTTCCATCTTCTACAATTCTTAATCGATATGAGATGGTTTTTATGGCTCTGTTTTCAATGTTCTATACCCACTATTAATATTAAAGAGAGAATCAAAATTCAAACAACCTACATAACATGAACAAAACCCAGATATTCCCAACAATAGTTTGTCCGGGTCCTTAATTCTTCATTTCTTTAAAGACAAATTGGTTTGGATTTCTCTGAAAATATCTCAAATCAATTACAAGTCTTCCAATAAATTTAGAATTGGGATTTCTCGGGGGAAAAAAAACAGAACTCAATTCTAAATTGCAAGCCCCTCAGTGGACTGTTATCTCTCTAAAAATCTTAATACAAGTCCCTACGGTGGGTGAGTTGAAAGATATTTTAAAATACGGTAGGGTGAGGGGAATGTTTTGGTAGGTGCACTTAAAAACACCTTATAATAATCAATTTATCATGCTACAAACTATTTTTTTTAAGAAAATAAAAAAAGCA
The DNA here is from genome assembly GCA_021464415.1 of Lonicera japonica. Classification (NCBI taxonomy): domain Eukaryota; kingdom Viridiplantae; phylum Streptophyta; class Magnoliopsida; order Dipsacales; family Caprifoliaceae; genus Lonicera; species Lonicera japonica. The sequence goes on from CM038468.1 coordinate 18,014,647, forward strand.
AAGAGTCTAATATTTGCTTTTATTTTTTTAATTTATCAATTTGGGAATTTCAAAAATTTTCGGATATGCCTATTGTTAATTTACCTTTTGACTCCATTTTTTCTTACTCAATTGGATCAGATTTGATGCCAAATTACAAAAATCGACATCGGATCAAATCGAATAGATGCAAATGGCCTTAACAACCATCGAATTGGATTAGATCGGATATTCACCATCTCATCCATACTTTAATATAAAGTCCAAATGATTTTTAAATCATAAATATATATAAAAAAAAATTAAAAATTGTACAATCGCTGCTAGATTTTTAAAAAACTTAAGTGATAATAGTATTACTTGTTATCAGTTAATAATTCAAGACGATTTTATTCATCTTTTTAACTAGTAGCTAACATTTATATGAGAATAAAAATCCAATGATGATATATGCCACCACAACTAATTAATTCTAAATTTGTCTTCAATCCGTGAATTCTCACTAATTAAAATACGCGCAAGCCAACTTGGCTAGTTGAAGTCGGTAAAATTTAAATTGTCCTAAATCCTTACAACTTCGATGTAAATGATATAAAACTTTAACTACTTATTTACTTACCATATTCATTTGTCTTCATTTCACAGGTTTCGGGCGGATTTTTCTAGACGGATGATACAAGCTTTTGAATACAATATTTTTGTATAAATACCTGTATAATCCATATAATTAGGTTGGGCCGAGCTCGGGTCAATGCGAATCGTAATTGATTTGGATTGGGTCGAGACGGGTCGATACAGATTAGGGCGGGTCACTTAGACTAAAGATAACAAGGCCCTTATGAAAGGTATGTGAAAATATTGGCACTCTCATAAACACTTGTTAACACTCATACTTTCATTCAATCCTTTAAAATTGAGTAAAATATCTGTTACTTGGTTTTTGACTGTCGAGTATAAGCTTATATACTTGATCCTTAATAATTAAGTAAGGCGTTGTTAAGTACTTAAGTTTATACTCAGTCCTTTACAATTGAATAATATATATGTTACTCAGTTGTTAAGAAATAAATGAAAAGTATGAGTGTTTTTAAGAGATATTGGAAGTGACAATATCTCCGCCCTAATGAAATAAGTTTTGGGTCGACTATTATAGACCAGGGTGGGTGTGGATTTTTTAAATAAAAACCCGACTCAAGTTTAGGCTTTTGTAAAATAAATCGCACTCAGATACAATGCGTCTTCAATAAATACTTTAATAATCTTATAGAATATATTACAACGGATTGAACGTTGGTCAATGTTAATGAAAGCTGGTCTGGATTAGGTCGAGCGCGGGTTAATGTGAATGAGGGCGAGTTTGAGTCCATGCATATAGAGGAATGACTTGGGTTCGGGCTTTCTAGATTAAAACCCGACAGGTTGCCACCTTGAATTCAAAGTTAGTTTTAACACATTAGCATATCATTTTGTATGTATGATTCAAATATTTAAGTTAGGCAATGTATTATATATATATAATTGTCTTATTTTCATATATTAAAATGAATAAAGAATACAAGTGAACATATTTGTTCATCTACTATTACTCTGTGTCTCTAGTTAGAGGTTAGAATAAATAAATCTTAGTCTTTCAACGAGGCTTAATCCTCTTCTTTTTTTTGGGGATATCGCAAAGAGTTATTTTTTACCATGCATGTTGTTAATTCCATCTTCGCGTATATATATTTTGGGTATGAGTAGAAATTTGTTAATTTGATGTTTCATTGATAATGTAAAACAAATCTGACGGCCTAAAAATGTTATAGACCATTAAGAATCATTCATTGTGAATATAAAACTAATCTTACGGTCTAAATTTTTTTTGGCTAATAAATAGTTATTTAACTAAGATTATGTGTGTCATCTGAGTTTGAATGATGTGAATTATCTTTTCTGAAGTAGCTAACTAGAAGACAAAATAAAAAATTTATAATACGTATCATTATTTAGTTAATATTGCGTTCTAATTAAATATATTCTCGCAACTCTTTGCCTTTTGTACTTTGTTTTCTTTTGCCTATTTCTTAAATTTCTTCGTATAACTAATTAGACACGAATTACAATTTCAAGGGATTAATAGTAAAACCTTTTGATCAACCAATGACCCAACAATATTTGAAAGTTTTGTTTTTCTTATTTTAAATTAGATCTATACGGCTCTGTTTGATTGCGAGCTGAAAAAAGAAAATAAATTGAGTTAGTTTTGGTGAAAAGATAAAAAATAAGCTGAGTGATAGAGGTGATATCCTCCTGAATTTTAAGTTTTTCCATGAAGAAATTTTCTTTGCTTTGTGGTAAGTGAAAATTTTATACCAAAAATATTGAAGGATGGGGGATATAAACTCATAAAATAAATAATATTTTTTACTTTATTTTCTATCTTTTCACACAAACTAACTAAATTTATTTTTCTTTTTCATCTTAGCAATCAAACGAAGCCTACATTTATAAAAATAATGCAAGCATGTGTAAAAATTGTGCGTGCGTCCATACGTATAATTATATAAATCAGAAGCCATTTTGCAATTATCATGTTTTTTATATAAAAGCTAAAGCCATCTCCAAAATTATTGAAATTATGCCTAATTTTTTACTGTTTTAGTGATGACGAAAGTAATAAAATTTCAACTCTCGCATTAAATGGATAATTTTAATTATATCGAAATCTGTTAAACCAACGTATGAAAAGGACGAACGGTAGAACGTGTGCATCGAGGTGGTGGGTCCAGATAAGCTCTTTGGTGGGACCAGCCAGTGCACTCTTTCCAAGTCAGCAAGTGGAGCGTGGCCGGTGGAGCAAATGCCTGTAACCAACGGGAGATTGACACGTGGATAGATAGCAAGAGAGGTGCGGGGTGGGCTACTAGAAAACAAGTTAGGCCTACTAGGGGCGGTGTTTGAAAAAGTGGAACTGACAAATATTAAAGAAAAGAATTATTAAATCCTTTTTCTTTTTTAACTAGATATGAAATACACGTAATGTGTACACGTATTAGATAAATTTATATTAAAATAAAAAAAATAAACAAAAGACAATAATTTAGGCTCTTTTTAATAGCAATATAAAAAATGAAAACAAAAATAATTAGCTTAGGTGTGAAGATGAAAAATAAGTTAAGGGATGTGGTGAGATTAACTCTTGCTTTTTACTTTTTTCTATGACAAAATTTTCTTTAGGTGATAGTGGAGAAATTTTTTTCACAAAATATTAAAGAAAGATGGAGGACATATACTCACAAAAGATGGAAAATATCTCACTATATGCCTCAACTTATTTCCCATATTCTCACTAAAATTAGTTATTTTTATTTTTATTTTGTATTACTATCAAACGAAACCTTAGTGATTAAAATTATTTTAAGTAATCAAAAAGTTGTAAGTTCAAATTTTGGTATTAATTTTCTAATATTAATAATAATAGAGGTAAAATAGGAAAATTATCAAAAAATAGTGTCATAGACATTTATGCACATGTTATGTAGGTGCACGGTGTACTTATTTTCTATTATATTAATCATAGGTTTAAGTACTAACAAATTTATAATTTTTATGTAAAAAAATAAATATAAAGGCAGAAAAAAAGTACTAAAATTTTGTATCATAACTGAATGTAACCCCTTTTGTTTTACAATAGTATAGATATATATATATATATATATGTTGGTTGAATATTAATCTTAGAAGGGGTGAATAGGGTTTATAACAGAAATGTGAAATTTAAAATTTTCTCCATAAATATCTAAATAATAAATATTTAACAATCTATCAAGCAATAATAGCAAATTAGCAATCAATGTAAACTTAATATCAAGTTATAGTGAAGCTTTTAAATCAATGGATTATTAAAAAGCTTTGAAATATTATGATTTTAGATGATGAACGATATTGCAAGTAGTTGATGAAAAATGATGTTTTGGGAGTATATATGGCTTTGAAAAAATTTATGATCGTTTGAGGAAGATTATAGCCATTTAGAGAAGAATAAAAACCATCTTTCAAAAGAGTTGTCCTCACCAGTCACCCGTTGGCCCAAGCAGTTGCTTATTTGGTTCAATAGTCACCTGTTACAAATAACAGGCGTATGTTGAATAGAACTTCTTAGCCATGCCTTTACACTCTATTGTCCAACCAACTACATAACCCATTAAATGTTGATGTGCTTTGTTACAAAAATAGGTTGGAAGCTACGTTTAGGCAATGGAGAAAGTCTAATAGGTAAAGGTTATATTCCACTTTTGAAATTATGACAATAATTAATATATATATATATATATATATATATATAATTTTAGCCAAGTGTCAAGATCCCATAAGTTGATGCTAAAAATCTTTTAATTTTAAAATAATGATTTTGAGCAAAAAAAATCTTTTGATTAAATATTTATAACTTTAACAAAATATTCCTATATCACTCACAAATAATAATTCGTCTTTTGAATATTGTTGAAGCTCTTTAATGTGTTGAATTTGAAATCTTTTGAGCCTTTTGCTTGAGAGAGATTTTTCACATCACTTTGAATATGTCCACGTCACTTTAAATAACTTGAAGCAAGTTCACGTGACTATCTTAATCTATTTGCATAATAAGTAAATGTTGTACTATCTAATTTATGTAAATTAGATAATAATAATAATAACTGAATTGAATAAGTAATCAAAATGAATATAAATAATCAATTTTAAAATAACATTGGTTCAAGAATATTATTGTCTCACTTTTTTAAGAAGGGTCATGTTAATTTGTATTCTAAGAGCAAATGTTACGCACGCATATTTAAAATGAATAAACTCTTGGCATGTATTAAATATAGCACATATTCTTATATTAGAATAAAATCTTTCTATTTATAATAATTTTAATATGTGCTCCAAGGGCATATATTATCATTTTCCTTTTAAGAAATAACCAGTTCACTAAATCTTTAAGGAATAAATTATAATCTTGACCAATATTAAAATTAACTATTTTTTAAAAAAGTTATCAAAATCAAAATGAAGCTATTACTTTAAACGAATGTAAATATCATGTTAACATGTATTCTAAGGGTACATATTAAACATTCATATTTTGAAAATAAAGAGTTATGTACATATATTAAATATGGCAGAAATTCTCATATAAGAATAAAATATTTCCATTCATAGTAGCTTGAATATATACTTTTAGGGCACATATAATTATTTTCCTTAATTAAATTTTAATTCAAGGAGAGAGGTGGTTTGAGTTGATATTTTAGTGGAGCAATTTTAGAAAACCTTGTGATACACATTATTTTCTGATGGGATAAATATTAATTTACCATTGGCCTACAAAAGTAAAAAAATAATTTTACCATTGACCTACAAAAATAATATTCTCCACTTTCTTTTAGATAATTATTTAATTTCCTTTAAATAATTATCCCACTCCATTATATTTCACACTTTCCTTTAGATAATTATTTAATTTTCTTTAAATAATTATCCCACTCCATTATATTTCACACTTTCCTTTAGATAATTATTTAATTTCCTTTAAATAATTATCCCACTCCATTATATTCCACACTTTCCTTTAGATAATTATTTAATTTCCTTTAAATAATTATCCCACTTCATTATATTCCACACTTTCCTTTAGATAATTATTTAATTTCCTTTAAATAATTATCCTCCACAAAAAATTTACATTTTTGTCATTCTCCATTTACCTATAAATACCTCCCACCATTCATTCATTCAAAACACAACAAAAAATACACAATTCTTCTTATATAAGATTCATCCATCTCATCAAAGAGATATAAAGTCATTGGCAATATAAATACAAGCCAATTCAAGAAGAAATAGAAGAGTCATATACTCTCTCTTTTCATACCCCAAAAAATAGAAAGGGTCTTATACCCTCTCTTTTCATACCCCAAAAAAATAGAAGAGTCATATACTCTCTATTTTCATACTCCAAAAAATACCAACAACCCTTATACACTCTCTCTCCTACACAGTTTATTATTTATTCTGTTGAAATATTTGTAATCCTAATTCTATACTTGTAAACAGAATTAAGGAAATTATAAAGAGAGAGAGAAGTTGGTAGCTTGTATTATCATCCAAATTGATCGCCTTTGAGCTAATACAAAGCAAGCACACAGAAAAGGAGGACGTACCACTGGAATAGCATAAACGCTACCAGGGGAACCTACCTTAAAAAAAAATATCACGTGTTCATCATTGTGCCACATTTATTTTTTATTCACCGATATTCACTTATTGATTGGTTAATTATCTACTTCTAGATTTTGACACCATCAGTTGGCGCCGTCTGTGGGAACGATAAGCTTTCTAAAGCTCTCGTTCTTTAGAAATTACAAAGTGAATTTTCGGTGAAAAACTCGAAATCCCGCAGGTCTACGTAGCTCAATATTCGCGGGGGCATAACTTTGTGCTCAGAACTTCAAACCATGCGATTCTGGAGTCCAATTTGTAGAAAATTTCAAGAGCTACAACTTTTCAGTTCAAGCCGTTTTCAAATTCGGCCATCTCGGGGTTCAAAACTTCGATACAAACTTTCTGGAACGAAATCCCGCGGGCCTACGGTGACTCAATATTATTAGGCGCTTAACTTTGTGCTCAAAACTCCAAATCATGCCATTTCAGAGTCCATTTTAGAGAAAATTTCAAGATATACAACTTTCCAGTTCAAGAGTTTTTCAAATTTGGCCATCTCGGGGTCCAAAACGGGGATACAAAGTTGCTGGGATAAAAAAATGCGAAAATCCGGCAAGCCTACGCTAGCTCAATATTTACGAGCACATAATCATTCAAAAATTCGGTTACCGAAGGGGATAAAACCCAAAAGAAGAGATAAGTTATTTTTTAATAACTCATATATGATTTTTCTCTTTATTTTAATATATCTAAAGTTGTATCATTTTCTTATGATCAATAATCTTTATTGTAGGAAAAATTGATGAGCTTCCAAAAAAAAAATTACAATTGAATGTAATTTTTATCAAGTTCATCCGACAAACCACAAGAAAGAAATTAAAGAAATTTTCAGTGGATACCAAACTTCCACAAAGCTAAATGCGATTTTGAAATCCGTCAGACAACTGCTGGACCATCCCAGCCCAAAGAAATCTCGCTGAAAATTGGCTGACAACAAAGGCAGGCCTCAAAAAAAAGAAGAAGAAGAAGAAGAAGAAGAAGAAAGAAAGAAAGAAATTCGAGAATTTGATGACAGTTGGAAAAGGCCCGAATATAATCAAACTATTTATGACCAAAAGTATAGCGAGCTTTACATATTAATGTTCCAAACTCTACGACTTGCATCCAATGTCTAACGAGTTCTACACATTGATATTTTGAGCTCAACGACTAGCATCCGAGATCTAGCATCCTTGGACTACGACTCGAGATCAACGTCTAGCCAGCCTTACACAATGATGTTCTGAAGCTCTAAAAGCTCTACACATTGATGTATTGAGCTCAATTACTAGCATCCGAGATCTAGCTTCCTTGAACTAAGACTCGAGATCAACGTCTAGCCAGCCTTACACAATGATGTTCTGAAACTCTAAGACTAATGATCAAAGTCTAGCTAGCTTTACAGGTTAATGTTCTGAGCTCCATAAACTTGCGGTCAAGGGTTAACAAAATCCTACACATCGGTTAGTCGAGGTCTCCCCATGATTATCTTTCTCGACAAGTGCCCGCTCTCACGCCTCAGCTTCGAAAAAGATTTCTAATAAAGACAAAAGACCTAACACAGGCATTGAATTGTCGACTTTGTTCGCCTACGAAGGATTCGAGCCTAAGACATCACGAACATCAGAGCTCATAGTTACTACTAAGCTCCCAGATTGAAGGATATCCTCACCAATCAGCTCATCCGAGCTAAATGATAAGGATAGGGGGCAATTGATGGGATAAATATTAATTTACCATTGGCCTACAAAAGTAAAAAAATAATTTTACCATTGGCCTACAAAAATAATATTCTCCACTTTCTTTTAGATAATTATTTAATTTCGTTTAAATAATTATCCCACTACATTATATTCCACACTTTTCTTTAGATAATTATTTAATTTCCTTTAAATAATTATATCACTCCATTATATTCCACACTTTTCTTTAGATAATTATTTAATTTCCTTTAAATAATTATCCCACTCCATTATATTCCACACTTTCCTTTAAATAATTATTTAATTTCCTTTAAATAATTATCCTCCACAAAAAATTTACATTTTTGCCATTCTCCATTTACCTATAAATACCTCCCACCATTCATTCATTCAAAACACAACAAAAAATACACAATTCTTCTTATTTAAGATTCATCCATCTCATCAAAGAGATATAAAGCCATTGGCAATATAAATACAAGCCAATTCAAGAAGAAATAGAAGAGTCATATACTCTCTCTTTTCATACCCCAAAAAATAGAAAGGGTCTTATACCCTCTCTTTTCATACCCCCAAAAAATAGAAGTCATATATTCTCTATTTTCATACTCCAAAAAATATCAACAACCCTTATACACTCTCTCTCCTACACAGTTTATTATTTATTCTGTTGAAATATTTGTAATCCTAATTCTATACTTGTAAATAGAATTAAGGAAATTATAGAGAGAGAGAGAGAAGTTGGTAGCTTGTATTATCATCTAAATTGATCGCCTTTGAGCTAATACAAAGCAAGCACACACAAAAGGAGAACGTACCACTGGAATAGCATAAGCGCTACCGGGAGAACCTACCTTAAAAAAAATATAATGTGTTCATCATTGTGCCACATTTATTTTTTATTCACCGATATTCACTTATTGATTGGTTAATTATCTACTTCTAGATTTTGATACCATCATTTTCTATAAAAAAAAAAAAGGGTAACTTAGTCCATCTCTTTTATAAAAAATGAGAATGGACTTATTTTAAAATATTTAAGAGGCAATGGGTTTAAAGGGCTTCTTCTATAATTAAAATCATAGATATGAAACTTAGATTTTTATTGTAAAATAAGGACAATCAATATAATTATGACATGTATCCATAGTAAAATTAAGCCAAAATAAGAAATAACTCTTTCCTGTTCACATAATTACAATCGTGCAATCCTTCTTATAACTCCCACTCTTTTCACTCGATTTGAACTGCTCGATCTCCAATCCATCTTCTCACTCGATTTGCACTGCTTGATCTCCAATCCATCTTAATCATGTGCAATTTTCATAAATACTTCAGTGCAAAAACACTTTTGCACTGAATTCACGCATAATTCCCATAGATAATTCAGTGCAAAAACGATTTTGCACTAAATGCAAGTGTAATTTGTCATAATAAATTCAGTGCAAAAACAATTTTGCACTAAATGCGAGTGCAACTTGTCAAAATGAATTCAGTGTAAAAACAATTTTGCACTAAATCCGCATGCACTTATCAGAAATAATTCAGTGCAAAAACAGTTTTGCAGTAAACCTACAAGCCATTTTCAGAAGAATTTAGTGCAAAAACCCTTTCACACTAAATCCGAGTGCAATTTACTATAGATAATCAAAGTCATTCGCATTCAAATAAAGAACTTGCAAAGAATAGCAATGTATTGATATTATTTATTTCACAAAAAAAAACATCTTCGTTTATATATCAAAATCAACATTGCATTCTTTTAAAATTAAAACTAAATGAATCCCAAAAAATTCTTAAATACCATCATAGCAAGAATTTTAATTCCAAAATATTCACTAAATGTAACTATACTATGCCGCAGTAAAATCTAACACAATAGGTGCAGTGCATATCTTGTTGTTATGATATGCATAACGGTTACACCTTCCACACTTCCGTTTCTTCTTTGTACTTGAACCGGTGCTCTCAATTCGATTCTTTTTAGGACGACCGGGTTGAGTTTTACAATCAAGAGGTCAAAATTTCAATACATCTGAGACATTAGTAAGATGATCAGAAGTTGGCATCGGGTAAATTGCATGAGCATAAGAGCTCTAAAAGTTACACATAAAGAAGCAAAGATCGCAATAGTCATAAACAACCTTCCCATCTGCTAAAATGCACAAAACGACATGTGAACATGGAAAGCCATCAATCCTCCATGAATTATAACCACATTCCTATGTCGAAAGATTTACGCGATAAGACTTTATTCTATAACTTCAAAGATGAAATCAGATGATTTGGCAACCCTCCATGTCGAATTCTCATTAACCTTTTTCTTCAACCATTTTTCAACCTCCGAACACAAGATAGTTTTTCAATTCCTTAACATTTCACGTCTATCTGACATTTGCTTAATTATTTTCACACGAATTTCATCTAGCATTGTTGTTATAGGAAGATTCCGTTCATTTGCAACCCACGCGAGAGTTATAACTTTTGGCCCTATTTGAACACATAACACCATATCTTCTTTCCAAAAAAAACGTATTAACCTAATGATTAAGTGGTGCGCCCCTAAAGAAATCTTCCGTAACATTCTTCGTAAGTGTCTTAAGGTCATCGTACGCATTTTGAAACTCGTCAAGCGAACGAGCATATGCATAACTAGTAAACAAACTCAAAGCTAATTTTCGTTTTTTATATTTCGATGGAAAACAAAAACTGAAGTTATTCCTCAAATGCCAAAGGCAATAATCATGAAAACCATTCTCGCCAAACGTTTTATTCTTCAACACTCATACCAAGAAACAATCGAATTGAATTCCAAAGGAATAACCATTATAATAAACCACGCCTACAATGCCTCTATCAAGATCCCTAAAAAATGAGACATAAAAACTTAGAACCAATACATTGTATAAAAAACATGTATTTCATTCATTCACAAATGAAATCATTCATTTAAACTAATCAAAACCTATAATATAATGATCAAGTGCAAAAATACAACACTTAAAACATCTAAGATCAAAACTAGAAAACTGCAAATTCACTTTTGCAATTTTTTTGCACAAATGATGAAAGAAAAAAAGGAAAATAGAGTAAAGTGCAAAATTACTGCATTTAAAAATACTTAGATCAAAACTGAAAAACTGCAAATTTACTTTTGCAGTTTTTCTGCACAAAGGAGGAAAGAAAAGAAAAAACAAAGTAATACATAAATTGATTACAATGTATTAAATAACCTTTAAAAGCATAAACATTCAGCCATTATTTGATCAAATCCTCCAAATTATAAGTTAAAAACAACCAAAATGAAGCAATATTTCTACACGTTTTGCATAAATCACAAGATAGTTCTCCATAATTTAAATATATCATCAAAACTGAAAAACTGCAAAAGCACTTTTGCAATTTTTCTATAGTTGGGGAAAAAAAGGAAAACAGAGCAAAGCATAGATTCATTGAAATCATGCTAAAATAACCTATAAAAATATAAACATCCAATCACTATTTCACCAAATCCTCCAAATATAAGATAGAATCAACCAAAATGAAGCAAGATCACATCTAAGAACATGAAGAAAAAACTATACCTAGATAATGCTTTAACATCCATGGAGCTAACTGATTTATTCTCCTTTTCTTCGTTAATTCCGTCAATCTAAGATGCTTGCCTCTCTTCAATGGTAGTCGCTTGTCGATCGTCGCCTCTCTCCTTATTCTACGCCGTCCCTGTTCTACGCGCGATATATTCTACGCGAGATATGAATTAAGAGTTGAAAGAGGAAAGGGTAGTTTAAACATTTTAAAACTCTTAAATTATTTAATTTATAAAAGACAAAATACTTATAACTAACTTAAAAACCAAAATTGTCCTAACAACCAAAATTTAATATGAAAAAAACATTTATTTATTAAGTTAATATATGATGTTTTTTTGGTGTATACAATTATGGAAGGAGTCCTCTAAACCCATTTTTTCAATATTAACCATTCAACCCAACTAAAAAGTGTGTTGATACTAGATTGCCTTAAAAAATAAATCTCAATCCCAAAAGGTTTGAAACAAAATTGTATTAGTATATTTTTAATTTTTAAGAAAAACAGAAGGGTAGTAATATTATCAAAATAATTAATTTTTTTAACAAAACATAATATTACTTTAAGAAATTGTATTGTATATTTTTTAAATTATATATTGCTTTAGGAATAAGTATAAGGATACATCTATTCCAAAGTAATTATCACTTTGTTAAATATAAGACTCCTTTTAGAAATTGTATTATACTATTAAAAACTTTTATTTTGCTCTGACAATATTAATTGATAATTGATTTAACTCTCACCCTAAATATAATTGTTTGATAATAATTGGCGTCTGTTATTTGTACTCTACAAAATATTTGAAAACACTCAATTTTTCATTCGTACAATGACAAATGGGTAAGTACATGTTACTCGCACAATAATAAATAAATATAAGCTTACATATTTTATTCTTATAGTAAAACATTTTTAAATTTATACTCAATTTTTATAAAATAAATAACATACATTTACTCATTTATAAATAAATAAATAAATAAATAAATATTATAAAATAAAAAATGGGGGCTGATAAATGCACCCCCATTTTTTGTCACAAACACCCTTTACACCTTACACCCCCAAGTTTTTAAAAATTTATCACAAACACCCTCTTTTACCACCCTCCAATTAACAATCATAATTTTAATTAATTAAACTAATAAAGTTAAATTAAAATTGAACTAAACCCATAAAATAAAATAATAAGAAGAATAACAGGGGATTCAAACACACCATTCTTTTCCCTTTTACCATGCTCTGAAACACTCCCATCCCCACCGTTGTTCCCATCATCTCCGTTTCCACCGCCAGTCTCTGTCATTCTCCATCTCCACTGGTGGATTTCTTTCTCCATCTCTCCTTCGCCCCTACCCACTAGGCGCTACGCACACCATTGCTGGGGACCCATCTCTGTACGAGTGTGAACACTCTCCCGTCCTTCATTGCTTCATCACCTACAAAACTCCTCTGCCTGTGATAAAGCTCAAAGGTAGTCAATCCTCGTTCTGTCACTTCACATTTTTCTCTTTGTGAGGCGGCTCAAAGCACAACACCAAACTGTATGAGTTCGATTTTACCCCCAAATTTGGTGTCCTTGAAAGAGGAAAAAAAAATGAGAGAGTGGTTATGTCAGGATCTGGCTTGAACAGATCCTGAACCTAAAATAGTAAAGAAAAGCAATGAAGGAATATAGAGAAATTGGGGAGAGGAACAGAAATTCTAGAGTAAGAGAGAGTTTAGAGGTGAAGAGATCTAGAAGATAATTTAGAGAGAAGCAGCAGAATAAGAAAATGTAGAGAGAAAGAATACAGAATTCTAGAGAAAGAATTTTTCATATATATTTTTCCACGCCTTAATAGAAATGGAGATGAATTTATAAATGATTGTTTAGACACGTACACATTTTTAGCGAGATTAAGATTGAAGATGTCTTGCAATATTTTTAAAAAATAAAATCTCAAGAGATGTTAAGTGTAATATGTAATTGTAATAAGTGTTTTTGTTGGATTGTGTGAGACTTATAAAATTATGTTTGCATTAAGAAATTTGTTCTATTATTTTTTTTTAATTTTTTTCATAAAAAAATAGTGTCGAACTCAATTCATTTTTGAGTTCACTAAGTATGAATGCCGAACTAAAGTGATTTCCGAGCTTGTGTATATAGCCTCTGTTTTAGTAAATGTCAAACTTATTAAACGTATCAAGGTTGTGAAACTTAGCTTCTTTCTTATAAGCATCTTTCTTAATTAATTAAAGATAAAAAGTTTAAGTTATTATGTTAAAATTATTAACGACGTTGAAATTTGTTATCAATAGGCTGAGCTTTAATTAAATAGTTCATACCGAGCTTATAAACGTCAACTGAAGCGAATAAATTCTTCAGACTATATTCCGACAAAACGAAACAGCAATCAACACAACACATATATGAAAGAAAAGCATGCATTTGATAAAAAAAATCCCATTACAAAAAGATGAAAAGAAAAAAAAAGAAGACAGGCTTTCTTCAAAAATTCCTTCAGTGTCAAGAGCCTTGATGGTTCAACTTCGACAACTCTCATGACCTTCTCGAGTTGTTTATTAATTTTGTCAAAGCTCTCTTCAAGAAGGCCTCCTACGTTTGAAAGAAGCAAATTGTTCTTTCAAACGAAGAAAACGACCGGCAAGGCGGTCATAGCTCTTCTTCAGACGACGGTGTTTTCGTTTAAGGCGAAGAAATGCCCTCAACATGTTGGCCACTTCTGTAGCGTCTACTCTTTCAGCGTATGGAGAAGCAGAATCGGAAACGAATTCATTGTTAAGATCTGCCATTGAAATGGAAATGTGAGGTCTAAACAATGAAGAGTCTGATTTATATAGGATAGGAGTTACATAGGGGGTCAAAAAACCCTGTGCAATAAATATCCTTGAAAAACGAGAGGACATTCACCATTTATTATGATATTCATTCCCAGAAACACCTTGGAAATATACCAACACTCCTCGCATAAGTTGCCCAGTGGCCATTAGAAAAAAATCCACGTGGCCAACTGGGGGGCATAATTACAATAGATTAATAGATCAAAGTATGGTATAAATAAGGAGATTTATACTCGGCAAAAAGGATTTATACTACATACATAAAAAAAATCATACTTGAAGAATGTTTCATATTCTTACCAAGCTTAATAACAAGCCAAGCTTAAAATTATAAATGGTATCGACCATGTTAAGCTACTATCTTCTTTCTTATAAGCAACTTTCTTAATTAAACATAAAAGTATAAGTTATGAAGCATGTTAAAATTATTAATGACGTTGAAATATTTTTTCATTAGGCCGTGGTTTAATTAAATGGATCATTCCGAGCTTATAAACCACCTAAATGGAATAAATTCTTCACACAGCATTCCCCCAAAATGAAACAGCCATCAACACAACATTTATGAAAGAAAAGCAATGCATTTCATAAAAAGTACATTACATTGTGCCGACTTTATTATTAAGAGTATTAGAGATATTTCAAACTGTTACCGAGTTGGAATACCATGCCTGAATTTCATTGTTCCGACCTATTATTAAGAGTACTAGAGAAATATTTCAAACTTTGACCGACCTGTATTTCCAAGGTGTTAGATTTTAGAGCGTACTAATATTTCCGAGCTTGTTAAAACCTCGCAAAGTTAAAATGTTAAAATTATTAATGGAATCAACCATGTTAAGCTTCTTTCTTAATTAAAGATTAGTTATGAAGCATGTTAAAATTATTAATGACGTTGAACTGTTTTTTCATAAGGCCAAGCTATAATTAAATAGATCACTCCGAGCTTATATACCAATGCATTTGACAGAATCACAATCAACCCAACATATATGACAGAAAAGTAAAGCATTTGACAAAAAACGTCCATTACAAAAACATAAAAAAAAATACATGAAAGCCTAATCCAGTGGGATGGAAGGGTCATGAGCACCAGTATCCTCCAATTCACCCTCTCCAGCCTGTTCCCCATCACCAACCCTGCTATGAGCAGCCTGACCAACAGGGGATTGAACTTCCACCACCTCCCTGCCTTCAGCTTCTTGGCCGACCTCTGCTACCTCGACTGCAAGCGCCTTTACTGCAAATTGGAAGCCAGCAAGAATGATAACTGGAACCCTCAGCTCACTCATAGGAGGCACCTGGGCAGCATCAAGCCCCCGGTCATACCCAGCCTGGTAGAGCTTCGACTTTATTGCCTTGACCTCGGCAACACTTTCGTCGAAGCATAGATCATAGCCCCTTTGCTCGGTATCCGCAATTTCCTGGTCTATCTCTGTCTTGAGGTCAAAGTTCTCCTTCATCAGGCGCTCTACTTCCTCTTTTAGACGATGCTGATCCGACCTCAGAAAAGACGCATCCGCCTGAGCACTCCCCAACTGCTGGTAGAGCTTGCAAATATCATCAGCCTTTATGATACCATAAATGATAGTGGCTGCAACGGAGGGGGAGCGATATATGGAATCAGACTCCAGCAACTCACGACCCTGGTAACGAAGCACAGGACGCCAACTGCGGTCAGGCTCTTCCTCTACCTGTTCGGCTACCTGGCCTTCAACCATTTGGGGCTGATCTTTTTCAGCTGGAAAGTCGGCGGCTTCTATTCTCTGACCAGCTGACGAAGAGGATGGTGGGGTAGTCACCACAGCTCTGTGGCTATACCGAGGCCTCTTCTGAGGAGAAGGCGCAGCAACTTGCCCCACGTTGGCGTCATCTTGTAAAGCTTGGCTCAAGTTCCTTCTCTTTGGGGTCATTTCCAAAGGATCTTCGATAGCTCGGTAACTAGTGGCTTCGATGTCCTTGTAAAGCTGGACAAGGTCAAGGTCGGTTGAAGTGTCCGAGCTGCTTATACTTTGCTCGACAGCTTTTTTTTTCCCCTTATTTTGAAAAGGAGCCGAAGTGCTAGGTCCACCCAAATCAGCAACGAGCCTAGTTAGAGTGACACCCGCTCTCTCAACAGGGCCCTCCCTGATCGCAATCCCTGTAGGAATGATAGGCCGGGATTGTGGGCGGACTTTAACCTTCTGCCTATCCTCAAGTTTGCTCAGCCTTCTGATGTTGCCAACCCAATCTGACTGATTGGGTCTCTTCGACAAAAAATCGGTGTCCCTGGGGGTGTAACCGAGCAAGTTGTGGGCAGCTCGGGGGTGATCAATAACACGAATCCCCCGTGGACTGTTGAAATTTATCACGAGATTTGTAACATCTTGTATTTTAATTAATGTTAATTATGTTATATTAACTCTTTTATATATATATGAGAATGATCGTTTTATGATTCGGGTGCTCTGAATGAATTTCGGTTGGTAAATAGGAAGTTTTGGGTTCTTTGTGATTCGTTAATTTGAGCTAACTTTGGGCTATCGTAATTCCTCCGTTATTTATCCGATTGAAGTTTTGCTCGCGAATGTCTCTAGTATTTGCATCATTCTACAACTTTCGTGTTTTAGATGAAAGCTAATTCGCACTCCTCATGAATCAAAATAGGGCGCGAAGTAGGCCCATCGCTAAATTCTGGTTGTTTAATAGTATGCGGCAGAGCGCTGTCTTCGGTAAATTTCTGGGAAAAATGTGTCCATATTTTGAAAACACTTCCCCTTAAAAAGTTTTAGAGCTTTGAAATACCTTTCCGTGGACATAAAGAACGCCTCAATCGGAGTTCCGAGTCAAAAGTTATGGCCAAAACAAAAACAGTGCTCCAGAACCAAAAACCCACGCGCGGTTACTGTAGCAACCGACTTAAAGTCGGTTGAAGCTCGTTTTAAGGTGTTTTTCACCCATTTTCGAACCAGCCGCTTCCACAAAACTCTAGAGAGTTCTAGAGAGAGAGATATAGGTGTTTTTGAGCGACTCTTACATATTTTCACTTTCGATCGAAGGATTAAGCATCGAAAAGCATCTAAAACACCTCTTAGCTTGCTATTCATCATCTTCTACCTTGAGGACTCTTTGGGGAAGCTTGAAGCATCAAATTTCCTTCTTCTTTCTCACTCATAAACTGAGGTAGGAGTATTTTCTTGGTTTTTGAAACTTAATAAACTTGTTTATATGTTTTCAAATAGGTTTATACACATATGTTGGATTCTTGCTTGATTATTGTTATCGGTAGTTAAATAACAAATTTTGGCCACTGTTTTGATTAAATTTGGGCAGATTGGTAATGATAAAAGTGAAGTATCAAGTATGTATTTTAAAATATAGTTTAATCCCTAACTTATGGCTTTGGAATTACCTAAAAAGGATAATGAATGAATTTTTGGTGAATTTTACAAGATTGGTGTGCGGTATTGATTCCTACGCGGGAATCTTGAATACTTTCTTAAATATTCCAAAGTCCACTCTATAATTTGAGTAAATTCATTTGGTTAATGAATGGGGTTACTATGTTAATATTTGATGATTAGGAATACTTGATTCGAGGCGATATATGCCATACCTACTTGGTATGAAGAGTTAATTGAACCAAATGAGATATCTCTTGATTGTATGTATGATATTGATTATGAAAGTGGTTTATTGGTAAATTCTCCATGCCAAAGGATATATGGTTGAATTGGTTAGAGTATATATGGCATATAGTGCTTCATATGCACTATTATCATATTATGCACGGTATACATATATACATGTCATCATTGTGTCAATCAAAGGCCCGAAAACGCTTATGGCAAGTTCTTGGATGGACTCGTGGATTCGTGATTTCTGACTTGGCAAGTTATCTCATGAAAGGCCTATATCATATCATATTGATTTGGAGAGCTTGTGTCTCTCGAAAAATGACGCTTGGTGTGAATGTATAGTGCTTGCCGGGATGGGAAAATAAGTAGGGCTCGGTGCCCTTGGGTTGAAAATCCCTAAACCCCTGGGGGAGCAACGTTTGGCCGCCTATAAGCCACCGATGTGGAGCCCGGGAACCTAGGCAAATTGGCAAGGCACTATGGTTTTGCGATTATCTGTATTTATATGGGATCGGGGTGAATGATCCCAGGGCTATTGTTATCTATACTTGTGTGGGATCGGGACAATTGATCACAGGTTATGATATCTTGGCAGCAGTGGAATCTATTCATCACTCATGCTTTCTATTATACGGCAATCGATTGACACGGGAGGTAACCTGCATTAGCACGTTCATGCATGATCACTTGATAAATTTTGGATTTTCTGTTGATATTATTGATATTACCATGGTCTAAAAGATATGTTTACAAACTTGATTTTAAACATATGCCTGGTACCCCCCTACTGAGCAAATGGCTCACCCCGATTTTTCTTTAAAAATATTTCAGGTACTCATGAGTCCCACGAGGACAAGGACACGACCGGGTCAGGGACGATATAGAGGTATGATACTACGTGTATATTTTGGTTTACTGTGATGTATGTATATTTTTTCCAGGAAGCCACGGCTAGCCCGAGGAGTTTATATACTTTGGTTATTCATATGGTTTGGATTATGTGTACTTGATACATGCTGGAATGTATAATATGTTTGATACCCTATACAGTGTGATACTTGCTATATATGTTGTTGTTGACTTATTTCTTTCTATATACCTATCTTAGTCTTACTAAGGTAGGTTAGTAACGCTCTATGCCTTACTTACAGGCGTTATCTTGTACATTAAGGTGGGGGTGTTACAGGATTAATGGAGTCCCAATCAATCAACTTAGGGCTCGGACGAGGGGGCTTGATTGCAAAACAAACACTAGATTTGTATAAATATCTAATACAGAACAAAACACGGAATGGATGGCAAAAATAAACCTAAAAATCCTACCAACACGTTGATGTATATATCTTTTTATCTTATGTATATTCCCATCATCCCAAGCACCGCCGATCACTACCAAGACTTCGTCATATCCTTTTTTAGACTTCGTCAAAGACTTAACCAAATCGGGAGCCTTAACCCGAGCTCGGAAGTAATAGCGAGAATAATCGCCTGGATTGTTACAGAGGGAATAGCACCAGAAAATCTCCCTCCACGATAAATTCACCCCTAACAATCTGTTCAGGGCAGCACAACCTAAGACTACTCTAACCCTATTAGGACTCAGTTGACATAGCGCCATGTTGCATCGTCTCAACACGTCACACAACAGGGGGTCCAAGGGTAATTTCAATCTCGCCTGTTCAAATAGGACAATATATATGCCAATCTCCCCATCTCTTGGTAAAAGAGTGGGCTCCTCGTTTACTTCTGGAAGCCTCACCGTACACCCATCGGGGATAAATCGCTGAGAGAATACATCAAGTTTTTCGTCCCCCTAACTAAATACCTTCGTAGACTCATCTATTCTATCTAAACCCTAACCTCTGAAAGAAAATTTAAACGACGATACTAGAGTGATGGATGGGGAAGACTTACAGTAAGAGAAAAACTTCGAAGAATGAAAATTGCGATTTCAGATCGTAAGTTTAGTTAGTCGCTCGTACAGAGAAAGGAGGGAAGAAAATTGCAGAGGAAGAGTTTGTGATTTTGAAAAATGAGAAGTGGGTAAATTGGACAGTTTTTGTCCAACACGGCGTGCTTCCCCTCTATAATCGTGCCTAATGATGAAATTGCATTTAATATGGGTCATTTTAATGCTGTCGACAGCTTTTCCCAGTACAAGCCAGCCGCGAGCCGCCACGTGGTGCACTGCCCCAGTTTCTAATTTAATTGCCTTCATTACCAAGTGAAATATTACTCCGAGCTTACTGAACTTTTTTCCCATACTTAAATGGAAATATTATTCCGAGCTTACTGAATAAGACATGACTTCAATAACTACCATGATATTTGAATCCGAACTTATTGAACACGATATGCAGTTCAATTACTAGGAAAAAAGATTTCGAGCTTATTGAACGATATTTACAATTCCTTTGTAATAAAATTTCAAGCTTAGTGAATACGCTATTTACGTTTGCAGCTACTTGGCAAATACGAATTCGAGCTTAGTGAACACGGCATGGACTTCCTTGCTTGGTATCATCGCACATGGTACTTTAATAACTTCCGAGCTTGATACATCTCTCAACGATGTGTAACTCAACTTCAATATCTGCCGATCTTGATACCCTCCAGATTGACGCAATGTAACTTTAATTACTTCCGAGCTTGGAGGACCATTTGTTCATAAAAAGTACATAGGTGATAACTCATCACAAAAATTACACATGGAACTTTAATAACATCTGAGCTTGGTACACCATATGGAATTTTAACAACACGATAAGGATCCTTAACAATGTCCGACCTTCATTCCCTCCCCTGATTGACCTTGTGGAAATTTAATAACTAACGAGCTTGTTACACTGACAATTTGTTCGTTAGTTTTCCAAAAAGTTACAAGATGGTTACATCTTTACAAAAAATTATGAAGTATGTTAAACTTATTAAACGTATCAAGGTTTTGTGTAAAGATAAAAAGTTTTAAGTTATGAAGTATGTTAAATTTTTTAGTGACGTTGAAATTTGTTATTAATAGGATGAGCTTTAATTAAATAGATCACACCGAGATTAATTTAGTCACCTGCAGCGAATAAATTCTTCACACAACATTATTGAAAACGAAACAGCAATCAACAGAACATATATGAAAGAAAAGCATGCATTTGATAAAAAAAAGTCCATTACAAAAAGATAAAAAGAAAAGAAAAAAAGAAAGGCTTTCTTCAAAAATTCCTTCGGTGTGGAGCCTTAATGGTTCAACTTCGACGACCCTTATGACCTTCTCGAGTTGTTTATTAATTTTGTCGAAGCTCTCTTCAGGAAGGCCTCCTGCGCTTGAAAGAAGCAAATCGTTCTTTCAAACGAAGAAATTGACCGGCAAGACGATCATAGCTCTTCTTCAGACGACGGTGTTTTCGTTTAAGGCGAAGGAAGGCCTTCAACATGTTGGCCACTTCTGTAGCGTCTACTCCTTCAGCGTATGGAGAAGCAGAATCGAAAACGGATTCATTGTTAAGATCCGCCATTGAAATAGAATTCTGAGGTATAAACAGTGAAGAGTCCGATTTATATAAGGTAGGAGTTACACAGGGGGTTAGAAAACCCTGTGCAATGAATATCCTCGAAATACGAGAGGACATTCACCATTTATTATTATATTCATTCCCAGAAACACCTTGAGAATATGCACACTCCTCGCATTAGTTGCCCAGTGGCCATTAGAAAAAAGCCACGTGGCCAATTGGGGGGCATAATTAAAATAAATCAATAGATCAAAGTATGACGTAAATAAAGAGATATATACTCAGCAAAAATGGATTTATACTACATACGTAAAGAAAATCATACTCGGCAAAAGGTATTTCATTACTACATTTCATTAAGTCGATTACGAATCTTATTATGAAGCCTATAATACTTCAAAAATGTTTCATACTCTTACCAACGATGTTAAGATAAAAGTTGTGAAGCATGTTGAAATTATTGACGTCGAAATGTTTTTTCAATATGCCGAGCTATAATTAAAGTAGTCACTCCGAGCTGAAGCGAATAAATTTTTCCCACTACATTCCGACATGATGGTATCGACCGTGATGGTACCGACAAACCGAACATAAATCAACACAACACAACATTTATGAAAGAAAAGCAAAGCATTTGGAAAAAAAAAACTCGATTACATTGTACCGAGCTTAGTATGAAGATATGAAGAGTACAAGAGAAATATATCAAAATGTTACCGAGCTTACTATCATCCGAACTTGTAAATATTTCTTCTTTTGAAGTTAAAATTATTAATGGTATTGACCGTGTTAAGCTTATTTTTTCTTTCTTATAAGCAGCTCAAAATTGTTATTGAAGTTGAAATATTTTTCAATCGGGCAGAGCTTTATCTAAAGAGATCACTCCGACCTTATAAACCAATGCTTTCTACACGATTTATTCCGACAAAACGAAACATCAATCAACACAACATTTAATAAAGAAAACCAACGCATTTAATAAAAAAAAAGTTAATTACATTGTACCGAGCTGTATTATGAAGCGTGTAATACTGAAATGTATAAAAGTTTTAAAGAGCTTACTAATATATCCGAGTTTATAAACCAATCAGAAACGCAATCAGCACAACATAAATCACAGAAAAGCAACGCATTTTGACAAAAAAAGCCCATTACAAAATCATA
Organism: Lonicera japonica; assembly: GCA_021464415.1. Classification (NCBI taxonomy): domain Eukaryota; kingdom Viridiplantae; phylum Streptophyta; class Magnoliopsida; order Dipsacales; family Caprifoliaceae; genus Lonicera; species Lonicera japonica. The sequence goes on from CM038468.1 coordinate 18,037,279, forward strand.
AAAAAAAACTGTTGAAAGCCTAATCTAGTGGGATGGAAGGGTCATGAGCACCAGTATCCTCCAATTCATCCTCTCCTACCTATTGCCCATCACCAACCCTGCCATGAGCAGCCTGACCAACAGGGGATTGAACTTCCACCACCTCCCTGCCTTCAGCATCCTGGCCAACCTCAGTTGCCTCGACCGCAGGCGCCTCTACAGCAAACTGGAAGCCAGCAGGAATGAGAACAGGAACCCTCAGATCGCTCTTTGGAGGCACCTAGGCAGCATCAAGCCCCCGGTCATACCCAGCCTGGTACAGCTTTGTCTTTATTGCCTTGACCTCGGCAACACTTTCGTCGAAGCACAAATCGTAGCCCCTCTACTCGGCATCAGCAATTTCTTGTTCTTTCTCCGCCTTGAGGTCAAAGTTCTCCTTCATCAGGCGCTCTACTTCTTCTTTCAGACGCTGTTGATCCGACCTCAGAAAAGATGCCTCCCCTGAGCACTCCCCACCTGCTGGTTTAAACTATATATCAGGCCGTTGGCGGTGTCCAGCTCCTTCTTCTTTTCCTTCAGCTATTCATTCAGGCGTTTCTTTTCTGCTTCCAGCTGTGTGACGGCGTCATTCTGGTTCCTACTCATGATAGCCCTCCTATCGTCTAACACCATGAACCTCTGGGCAGCCTGCTCAGAGAAAGACAGACAAAATTACAAGGAACAAAATAAATTGAGAAAAATCCGAAAAAGAAATAAGCTCGGATATTAACCTTCAACATATCCTGCACAGCTTCATTCCTGAGTTGAACAGTGGGGATGTCTTTGAGCTTGCAAATATCATCAACCTTTGTGATACCATACATGATGGTGGCTGCAACAGAGGGGGAACGATATATGGAATCAGACTCCAGCAACTCACGGCACTGGTAGCGAAACACAGGACGCCAACTCCGGTCAGGCTCTTCCTCTACCTGTTCTGCCACCTGACCTTCAACTCTTTGGGGCTGATCTTTTTCAGCTGGGAAGTTCGGTGGCCTCCATTCTCTGACCAGCTGAGGGAGAGGATGGTGGGGTAGTCACCACAGCTCTGTAGCCATAGCGATGCCTCTTCTGAGGAGACGACGCAGCAACTTGTCCTGCGTTGGCGTCATCCTGTAATGCTTGGGTCAAGTTCCTTCTCTTTGGGGCCATCTCCACAAGATCTTCGATAGCTCGGTAACTACTGGCTTTTATGTCATTGTAAAGCTGGACTAGGTCAAGGTTGGTTGAAGTGTCCGAGCTTTTGTCACTTTGCTCGACAACTTTCCTTTTTCCCTTATCTTGAAAAGGAGCCGACGTGCTAGGTCCCCCTAAATCAGCAACGAACCCAGTTAGAGTGACACTCGCTGTCACACCCGAACAACAAAAATAATACTAGAAAATATTTACAACTCACACACATAAGGTTGTCTAGTCAAATACACAAGATAAGACTAGTACAATGAACAAAAATGACGTAGTGTCTTTTTCTATAAACCTTCTCACCCATCCTAGACCTGGCAGTGGACATTTCTTCTTGATACCTGTAAAGAGACACATATATAACAGTATGAGCTATAGGCTCAGTGAATGCATCACTTTCCTTATCAGAAATATGTAAAAGTATATATATATGCATCACTTTCCTCATCAGTAATTTGTAAAAGTATATATAGCTCAGTGAATGCATCACTTCCCTCATTAGTAATCTGTAAAAGTATATATATATACACACATACCATATATAATCACATTCAATTCTCATCCTCTAGCCATCATATAAAGCATCAAATGTACCACACACGTAACCGCTCTATAGCCTCAATTATTAGGCATCAAGCATTCATTTCATATACACATCCTCTAGCCTTATATATACTGGGCATCAGATGTATCACATACATAACCGCTCTATAGCCTTAATTATTAGGCATCAAGCATCCATTCCATATACACATCCTCTAGCCCTATATATACTGGGCATCAGATGTATCACATACATAACCGCTCTATAGCCTTAAGTATTAGGTATCAAGCATCCATTTCGTATACACATCCTCTAGCCCTATATATACTGGGCATCAGATCTATCACATACATAACCGCTCTATAGCCTTAATTATTAGGCATCAAGCATCCATTCCGTATACACATCCTGGTAACCGCTCTATAGCCTCAATTATTAGGCATCAAGCATCCATTTCATATACACATCCTCTAGCCCTATATATACTGGGCATCAGATGTATCACATACATAACCGCTCTATAGCCTTAATTATTAAGCATCAAGCATCCATTCCATATACACATCCTCTAGCCATATATATACTGGGCATCAGATGTATTTTTCCATACTCTTCTTTCAATCAAGTCACGACTCAACTCCACTTTACCAAGCATCATAATATCAACATACATATTCCACTAATAATATTTATATTCTAAGAATTTCATAATTTATACCAAGAATTACCATCATAAAACCTTTATTACACATAATTATGCATTATCTCGAACCTGCACCTTCTAAATTATAAATAGCCACCCACAATCTTTTAAACTATATCCACATCTACAAGTGCCAACCTGAAATAATGCCTCCCACGTTCTAACTACACATTTAAATGTATATAAATTTCAAGTGAGTACACTCACCTCAAATCCACAACAACGTAGTTCCAAGTTTTATTTTCTTGGTGCGTTAGAAATATCCGTTCCTTCACCTACCAATCTAACATAATTAGAATTCCAATTCTAACTCAATATAATCATTTATAAGTGTGCAAAATACACTAACAATTATACAAATGTATACCCTTATGCACTTGCTAATTTACAACATATTATACCCTTTCAGAACTAGGTGCAGTCCGAATTCACTGCCCAGAATAAATACTTCCCGTTCTCTGATCATTCTAAAATTTTTATAGTAGTTACCCAACATATTTATCAACAATATTACAGAATTTGAGCATAATCCAACGGCTAAAACATCAGATATTCACAAAACAACTCAGTACAAACATGCTGTCCAGAATATAACGTATGGCAATAGTCCAACTTCACGGATTAAACTGTACCAATTGGCTGAGAACTAGGTGCTCTACCATATATTTCTAGAAAGCTCTGTGTGTCTACTTTTTAATGCAATTTACGGTGCATAAATCGGAGTTTTCTACAAGGAGTTATAGCAATTCTCCCACAGAGACACCAATCTGCCAAAATTATGAACTTATAGATTTTTAGCATGATTTCTACTTATATCATCTATTATTGTCTCTTCATGATCAAGAAAATTCAATTATATCATCACAACACACAAGAACACTAAGAAACAAATTCAAAACCATCTTTCAATCATAATTTTCCAATTTCAATTACTACAAACATAATAAAAGGATGATTAAAAACATAAATAGCATAGTTTAAACTTACCAAAATTTAATTCTCCAAATTTCCTTATTTTTCTCTTCTTCTCCCACTTTTCCTCTTCCTCTCTCTGTTTTTCTCTCCTTCTCCCCGTAGCTTCTCTTGATTTTTTCTTAAATTTCCCAATATTAACAAAACTCCAATCATACACATATAGTTCAATTAACACACTACCCCCTCAACTTCTATTTCACACAACTAAATCCACTTACATACTTTATTTTCAAATAAGTCCCTCATGAATTATTATTCTAACATAAGTTCTTATAAAATAAACAAACTTAACTCACATTCTTCCTACAAAATCAAACAACGTGACAAAAATGCAAAATTCCACTATTCACCACTCATTAGTAATTAATTGATATTATCAATGCATAAACATAGTTGTAAATGCTAATAAATATTTAAACATGTGTAAATGATACTAAATTATTTGTTTTAAGATTCGGAATGTCACACCCGCTCTCTCAACAGGGCCCTCCCTGATCGCAATCCCTGTAGGAATGATAGGCCGGGATTGCGGGCGGACTTTAACCTTCTGCCTATCCTCAAGTTTGCTCGGTCTTTTGGTGTTGCCAACCCAATCCGGCTGATTGGGTCTCTCCGACAAAAAATCGGTGTCCCAGGGGGTGTAACCGAGTAAATTGTGAGCAGCTCGGGGGTGATCAATAAGACGAATCCCCCTTGGACCGTTGAAATTTATCACGAGATTAATGAAGTCCCAATCAATTAACTTAGAGCTCGGACGAGCGGGCTTGACTGCAAAACAAACACAAGATTTGTATAAAAATCCAATACAGAATATAACACAAAATGGATGACAAAATACACCTAAAAATCCTACCCACATGGTGATTTATATATCTTTTTATCTTATGTATATTCCCATCGTCCCAAGCACCGTCGACCACTACCATGCCCTCGTCATAGCCTTTTTCAGACTTCGTCAAACATTTCACCAAATCGGGAGCCTTAACTCGAGCTCGGAAATAATAGCGAGACTGAACTCCTGAACTATTACAGAGGGAATAGCACCAAAAAATCTCCCTCCACGTTAGATTCACCCCCAATAATCTGTTCATGGCCGCACAACCTAACACTACTCTAACCCCATTGGGACTCAGTTGACACAGTGCCATGTTGCATCGTCTCAACACGTCACACAACAGGGGGTCCAAGGGCAGTTTCAATCCCGCCTGTTCAAATAGGACAGTATATATGCCAATCTCCCCATATCTTGGAAGAATAGTGGGCTCCTCGTTTGCTTTAGGAAGCTTAACCGTACACCCATCGGGGATAAATCGCTAAGAGAAGACAGCAAGTTCTTCGTCCCCCCTAACTACATACCTTCTTAGACTCATCTAGTATATCTACACCCTAACCCTCTGAAAGAAAATTTAAACGACGATACTAGAGTGAGGGATATGGAAGACTTACAGTGAGAGAAAAACTTCGAAGAATGAAAATCGCGATTTCAGATCGTAAGTTTAGTTCGTCGCTCGTACAGAGAAAGAAGGGAAGAAAATTGCAGAGGAAGAGTTTGTGATTTTGAAAAATGAGAAGTGGGTAAGTTGGACAGTTTTTGTCCAACACGGAGTGTTTCCCCTCTATAATCATGCCTAATGATGAAATTGCATTTAATATGGGTCATTTCAATGTTGTCGATAGCTTTCCCAGTACAAGCCAGCCGCGAGCTGCCACGTGGCGCTAAGCCCAGCCTGCAATTAAATCAATCCGACTTCCATGAGCTGCCGACGTGAAGTGTCGAGTAAACACGATTAAAAATTTAGTTCCTTTTACTACCAAGTGAAATTACCCCCCAAGCTTAGTTAACCGAAACTTCAAAGGAAATAAAATTTCTAGCTTAGTGAACACAATATGGGCTGAAATTACTTAGAAAAAATGATTCCGAGCTTAGTGCTAATGAAACTTTAATAACATCTGAGCTTGGTACACTGACCAATTTGTTCATTAGTTTCTCAAAACGTTACATGATAGTTGCATCTTTAGAAAAAATTACATCGGAGATACATCATCACAATAATTACACAAGAGTTAGAGATTTACAAAAAATTACACGAGATTTGCTTCATCATGTGAATTACATGAAGGTTAAGATTGACAAAAAATTACATGTGAGATACACAAATTCACAAAAGATTGTCCAATCATAATCCTTTATTTATGATTGGACAATCTTTTACTTGTACCCTTAATTACCCATTTCTTTATACAATATGAGTCTACTAGCAAAAGTTTCTTCCCAAGCGGCCGCCTCTTCTGTTCGAAGCCTATTCCACATGCTCGCAACAGGTGGTAGCGGTGAATCATCCTTCAAATGAAGTTTAACAAAATGATTTCCATGTACAAGTGCTATTGCCAGGACACGAATGTCGCTTCCCTCCCGTGGGCCCTCATCGTGCGAAAAAAAGGTCAGATTTTGTATTGCTGAAAACATCACGGCGACACAATTATAAGCCGACGCAGTAAGGAAACCCATATCGGACATCACCATCCAGTGCTTGTCGTCTTTGCATATGGGTTCAAAAAATTCTAGTATATATCGATTATCATTGTAAAACCAATCTCCCCACACGCTGTCATACATATGCTTGTACCTTTCTAGGTCCGCAATCAAGTCCTTTCTTACTAGCAACCAACCCTTTTCATCCTCCGACCATCCCATGTGTTCACTAATGGCTTGAAAACCACAATGACCATCACCTTTAACATTTTCTATATCTGCGATAAATGGATGCATGATTTTGGGGATGAATTGGAGATAACGTTCGAAAAAAGTTTGGCTAAAATCGGTCTTCCATTCTTTCTTCTTCTTTATAACAACTTGCCTCAATTTATTAGTTTGGGATGATTGTGTAATGACTAATCGTGCCTCTTCTTTGGTCTTCGTATACTCAAACCCTGATGGATTCCGTTTTGTTGATGATTCATGTTTCATTTCCTTCTTCTCATCCGGCGTCGATTGATCATATAACTTCTTCAACAAATAAATCTCGGCCGTTTTAAAAAGATCTTCTTCAACAAATCCATCCTCTTTTTTTTGGCACGATTGTCATCCTTTGCCAATGATCATCAACCGCATCCAATGGTATGGGCCGATTTACACGACGATATAACACCAACTCGTGTGCACATGGCAAATCATAAACCGTACGAAGCACGTGATCGCACGACGATGAATCTATACCAATATCATTCGATCTAACATCCTCATCCTTTATCAAGTCTAAAGCAAAAAGTGATATATTTCTCCTAAGTTGTTTCAATAAAAAACTGCGGTGTCTTTCTTTTATCGCACCAAGGCTTTTCTCGAAAATGGCTTTAACTTCATTAATTTATAAACACAACATATTGGCCATCCCTGCAAAAACAGTTGAGAAAGTTCCCTCACCCGACTCAAGGTGCCTTTGTAACTTGCCGTGCAACCCTTCGGCTCTATTCGTCGTCCTATTTCCACGATGTTTTATCTCATTCGTCCACGCTAACACGAAGAACTCTCTTTGTTGAAACCAATTGTCCGACAAGTACTCTATGGCCTTTGGAAACTCCTTCCAGTCTTTCTTGAATTCTTCCCACCTTAGAAAGAAGTCTTCTTTCGACGATGTCATCATAATACTACTCCAACATTGAATGAATGAATTCCAAACAGCATCCGATTGAAATAAAGGTTTACATCTTTGTTCTACATTTTTTGAAATATGGAATGAGCACAACATGCGACGGGCATCCGGAAAAACATTACCGATGGCACTAATACAAGCGGACTCCTTATCCGTTACAAAGACGCTTAGAAGTTCATGGGGCTCTAACAACCTTTTTAACATTAAAAGAGCCCCATGATAATTCTCCTCCTTCTCCTTATACATAAAACAGTGGGCAATAGAGAATGTTCTGTTTGTCGATGTAAGTCCCACCATAGCAAATAAGGGCATCTTGTACTTGTTTGTTTTATAAGTACAATCAACTATAATCACGGAGAAAAATTGCTTCACCAACAAAATACAATTGGGTTCAGCCCAAAAGAGGTCCAAAACCTCTTCAGTAGTTTCATCACATCTGTGCCAATAAACATAATGATTATCCACTAAAATTTTCATCAATTGTTGAATGGCACTCCTTCCCTCCATAGCATGTAATCTCATCTTCGCCTTCGCATTATAAATAGTCCTTATCGTGGATGCATTCGCCTCATCACAACCTTTGATTCCACAAAGAACCTCTTTCGGTTTTATTCCAGCAATTGTCATTTCACTAAGAATTTTCTTTTCATGTTTGTTCAATCTTCCCCCATATGGATGCCCCACTAAAGTTTTTGGTAACTCATGATTATGAACTCCACATTTCACATGTACCTTCCATTGATCCCCACCAAGATTCAAACCATGAATTAAAAATGGGCAATTAAATTTTTTTGTAGCACTATCTCTCTTCAGTTCATGTTTTTTTCCCTCTTTGCGGTTATTACAATATTTGCCTCCTTTTTCACAACCCAAAAATAGCCTTGGCCTCCTTATACTAGTACCGTGGTCCGACTTTTGGGTCACGATTATAGTGTTGATCACCTTTCGTTTACTTTGACACCAATCTACTAGAGCATGGCGAGATTCAAATATCTATCGAAACCAAAATTGAATAAATTAGTGATTTTAAATTTTATAAGAAAATAAGTACAGTAAAATTGTAAGTTAAGTACTCATTATACTTACTTTTTCTGTTATAAACACATGAGCCACGTCAATAGATTTTGTTGGGTTATAGTCGTTCTCCATAGAATCTAAGATATTAAAACTATTAGACACACTAACATTAAATGATTGGTCACCACAACTCGGATTATTAGGCTCTCCATCAATTAGATTCTTTCCTTCGTCGCCATCCAAATTAAGGTCATCACATTTCATTTGGATTTGAGAATGAGGCTCTATTTTCATAGCTTGTTCATCAACATCGGGATAAAGAACTTTACTAGTTGCTTCTAATTGAATTGCGGTGAAATTAATTTCTTCAATAAGAGAAATATCGTTCCAAATAGAAGAATCAAGGCAATTTGGGTCTTGCAATATTTTAATTATATAAGTAAGAAATTATCCTGAAAATACCAATACAGAGTTCTATTACATCACTGAGCCAATGTGGGGTGAGTGATGTGCATATCACTTGGCTAATGTGGGGAGAGCAACTGATGGGTTTAAAACCCCTAACTCTGTTTTACCTCTGTTTTTTTTGGACAAACTTTTTCATTATGATTTTACAACATTCATCAAATGAAAAATTAAAATTCACAAATATAAGGTAACACTGAAACAAATATACCTCTTTTGATCTATCTTTATCATTTAGGTCACCAAATATAACACCATATTTATCTTTTTCTTCTACTTCACCACCATCTTTGAGCTTCTTCAAGACTTCCATTTCTATATTATTAAACTCATTAACCATGACTTTTTATGCTTAATCACTCAAACTAATATTCTTAGTATTTGATTTCTTATTCAAAATGAGATTTTTGGTGGGTGGAGATAGAACCTATGACAGAAACACGTGGTTACTCGAGAGTGGGAGTTGTGATGGGTGGTGGGTGTTTTTTTTTTTTAAGTTAATTACATTATTAATTAATAGTTAATAGTAAATATTTATATTATAAAAATTAAATAAGAGAGTGGTAAGAATAAACTTTAATTTAATATTAATAAAAATTTTAAAAAGTGTTTGTGATAAAAAATAGGAATACATTTATTAATCCTATAAAAAATAGTGTGTAAATACCCGACGCCTAATAATTCCATCCAAGCATAATTAAGGGTCAATGATGTGATGGTGGTTTGAAGAAAGAGAAAGCAAGTGGACCAGCGTGTATACGGCATACCGGAACATATTCCTATTGTCAATATATTCAGCTTTGGGGTCAATTTATATTTTCCACAAATTCAATTTGTTTTCTCTTTTCCACGCTGATGGTCCATTCTTTGGCTTGACTGTTTCTTTTCTCACAATTTTTTTCTTTTAAAGTGCATTTCAAAAAGGCAAAGGTGTTAAATTTTGAAGGATTAAAGTATACCCCATATTTAAGATTAATTATTTACAAAAATTCTATTTACACTGAAAAAAATAATTAAAATCTCTACATGAAGAAAAAGTATAAAAAGTAAATATGCACACTTATTACACTTTATTTTTGTACAAAATTAAGAGAGTATCCCAAATAATAAATATTATGTTGAATTTATAGTGTGTTATGGGTGTACCTAGTTGTGTTATGGGACTTTTAATATATTTTTGTGGTGACTTTGAGTAATTTTAATAGTACAAATAGAATTTCCCATTATTGTAAAGTTGGTACTTTAAAATCTTTGGTCCAAAAGTATAGTTGTTTCATCCTCTTTTATTTTTAAGATCTTCGTTCCTAAGAAACAAAAATATACAAAAGAATAATTACAACTTTTTACCTTGAAGTTTATGAAGATAGATTTTTGCATCCTAAAATTTTCGTCCCTGAAACTTAAACTTATATAGTTTTACATGCACAATTATATGTCGACATGGACCGACGCTATAATTTTAGTTCTTCTTCCAATTAATGCACACAAACACAATTATTTTTAGAAATTAAGCTCCGACCAACTTTGACCTTATTTTCTTGTGGGTCGCACAATTTAAGTTCGTTTAGTTCAAGTTTTGAGAATGTAATGAGTATTCTAGATTTTTAAAAAGCTTATTTCCTGACATCTAAGATGCATTATCAATATTTGGTTTGAGTATCAATTCTTCTTTCTTGCAACGTTGAATTATCTCTCTATATTTGGTGCAAACGAAAATATGAATGAAATATTTGTGAATTATTAAAATGTTCTTCATTTTTTAAAATTAAAATAGAAGTCCTAACAATTTTATAAAGGTAAAATTTAAGTTTTTATTGTGAAGAACCGTGAAAGTCGTTTTATGTATTTAATAATAATAAAAAGACAAAGTTTAATAACAAAAAGCATATTATTTTTTTGTTTCTTTCAAAAGGAATATAAACTCTATTTAAGAGAAAGAATTTTGAAGGAATACATTGAAATGATGTATTCTTAAATCAAAACCTGAACCAAACATTAAAATTCTTTTGAAATGAAATGTAATATTTTGAGAATGATTTAAAATTCGAATAAAAGGAGCCATAAATGTGGCTGAATCATGTCAAAACATAATCTAGGTAATGAGTAGATCAATAATTAATACCATCTCTCTTACTAATTGCTAAAATAATGCCATAATAATAACACACTTAATACTAAGAGAAGTAATACATTATCTTTTATTAATTACTGTAATAATTGCCCTAATAATCTATATTTATTTATTTCATCATCATTATTATTATTACAGTAAAATGGAGGAAGTGTAATAATTATAGTAATAAATCATTTTTAGTATGAAACCTTTATTTTCTTATTTTTTAAACTCTTTCATTTTTCATATTTATATCTATAATATATATATATATATATATATATATATATATATATATCTATTAGTATTGTGAAAGGAAGAAGAAGAAGTTGCTTTATTTATTGTACTCTTTAATGCTTATTTTTCTTTCTATTTTTTGAATTCATTTTTTTAGCACGAATTGTATTATTTTTTGTTTTATTTTTGGAAAAAATGCATCAATTTACTTGCATTATTTTAAACATTCAATGCGTTTATTATTTGAATCAAGTATTTTTAATAATAATTTAAATATCATCTCGTGCATTGCACCGGTTTGTAACTAGTGAGAAATTAATTCGAAAGTACCCTTCTTGAATGGTGTATTGGGCTAGGCCCATTACTTGATTAGAGTTCATTGGGCCAGGGACATTTACATTAAGTATTGGATTGGTCCAATCATTCCTTTTTTAAATAGGCCCAATTGAGTTCTCTACTAATTTTTCTACCATCCAGGAATAGAGTTCTTCCCTTCCTCTCATCCATCTCGTGAGTTAGCCAGTTAAAATGAGAAAATACAAACGCAATTTAGGTTGGCATTTTGATGCGAATAAAGTTAGTACAGACTCAAACTTAATTAAAAGATGTTTTTAAATGCATCCACATAATCTTTCTTCTTACCCCACCAAAAGTTAAAGTTATGTTAATCTTAACCTAAAAAATAGCATAAATCCCATTTTTCTCACATACTTTCTATACTTTGAAAAAATTGCCACTAATTTGTCTTCTCACCCACTTAAAATTTTAAACATTAATTAAAAAAATTCATTTTTTTCCAACAAACAATCGTCTACTATTTTCACTTAATTATATATATATCTCATAAATGTAAGTTTATAATAAATATTCTTTAATTTTTATATTAAGTGCTAGATTTTTATTTTTATTTGCTATGGCACGATAACGTTTCAATGATATTTTTCTTAATTTATTCATTTTTTTTATTTGTGCATGCCTGTAGAGCTCAATAAACTCACGTTAAGTTATACAATGTCAAAGCTAAAAAATGTTTGTCTTAAAATGTGCCTAATATTTCATAAATAATATATATATATGTGTGTGTGTACTGTATGTTGTGCTTTTATTGTTTCAATATTTAAATTCTAAAAATTATTCGTAAAAAATATTAAAAAATGAAATAGTTTAGTGAGAAAATCTCTATCCTTTTAATATTTTCCAAGGATATCGTTTTCTTGAGTCTCAAAAAATTAAATATCTTAGAAATCGAAAGTAACAAAATATTATAATAAATGATTTATTTTTATAAAAACTATTTTATTTTTTCAATTCATTTTTTCCATTTTCACGAAAGATGACATTTTTCAAAAAGAAAGAAGAAAATGTTTTTAAGTCATTAAAAAATCATTTAAGAACACCCGGGGTGAAAAGACGGATTTTGTAGATGCCTTTTAAGAACACTTGGAAAAATTCATCACTATTCACTTTTTATTCTTGCGAGTTTTTTTCCTCTGTCATCTTTCTTCTAGTATTTTTGATAAAAATAAAATTGATCTTTTAATATCTTTGATGCAGTGAATTAAGACATATTGATCCTTTATTACTTTTGTTAATTAATTAGTTAACTTAAACGGCTCCTCCTAGCCTTTGCAATCTAACCTAACTTATTACTCAATATCACTCACATGTACGTTTTAGAGAGAGAGAGAGAGAGATAGTTTACGTAAGTATGTATAAAAAAAAGTTAATAAAGAAAAAAAAGCTTAAGGGCTTTTTTGGGCTTTTCTTTAATTATAATTAATGTTTAAATTTTCATATATATTATAAAAGAATTAATTTAGTTTTTATTTTATTTATAAATGTATTGAAAATAACTAATAAATTTTTCAAAATGCTTAAAAAAATTCTAAATTTAATTGGAAACGGAGTAAATATTTCAAATTTCTTTTGTATATCAAACATACTACTATATATATATATATGGATCAACTTCCGATCTTTTAATATTTTGATGTAGTGAATTAAAAATTATATTTACTTATTTGATAAAAATAAAATTTGTAGACAAATTTAAAATATGAATAATAACTATTTAAGAGTAATGAATAATAAAAGATTATATGAAATATCATATAATTGTTAAAACTGTATTTATTATAATTAATATTTTGTATCTTCAGAGGTACTATTTATTTAGACGAAATTTTTAATGAAATTTACGAAGAACAATGTAATTTTTGTTTAATATGTCTTATATTAATGAAAAAATTAATATTATTTAATATTTTTATTTTTAGCGACAAAACTTTATCGTCTTTACATTGTTTTAGTAAACTCACCCCACCACTGGAGTGAAGTGCAAGATTTTTTAAAGATTTGATGGGGTGAGAAGAAAGTATTCTCACACTGGGGTAAGAAGACTGATTATGTGGGTGCATTTAAAAATACCCTAATTAAAGTATTGATTGGTTTGGTCCGTACTGGTATTGGATGAAATTGGAACGTATTGATATGCATGGAATGTATGTGCGGAAGTCAACTCATATTTTAAGTAGTTTTTAATTATTGAACTTGTCTTTATTTCCTTATTCAATTAGGAATTAGACTGGTAATTTCCTTTTTTGGGTAGTTTCCTTATTTTTTTTAATTAGTTTCCTTATTTTTTTCTCCTATTTAAAGGTAATTGTAAAACACATTATTATTAAGTTATGATGACGATGATATACAATTAATTGAGTGTTTTCACTTGTAAGTTCTTCAAGAACATGTTGAACAATTACGGTTAATTCTGTTTATTCGTTTATCGACTTATCAATTGATCATCCCCAATCAATTTTGGCGTCATTCACTTATACCAAAGTTTGCATCTTTCTATAAGTGTTGGGTCAAGGTTCCGTCAATCCATCTTTCGTCTAATTCCAAGGTTCTTGCTTTCAAATAGGTAATGGGTCGCGGATTTACCCAAAACCTAGTCTAGAAACGACCCTAGTGTGTATCACCTTTCTTGTATTTTAGAGTGCCACAAGAAACGCCAACCTAAATTATACTTTTACAAAAAAAGGCTGATATATAATGTTAAATTCTATCCTAAGTCTTAACGTCGATTTTTCAATATCTATTTTTGTAAGTCTTTACTTTCAATATTATCTATAATATTAATATTATTAGTGTGTCGAATAATTTTGGTGTCTCAATTGAATAACCAAAATACCCATATATGCTAAGAGAACAAAGAAAATTCAATTAAGAGATTTGAAATATTCAAGACCTTATGCATGAAACGAGTTTCACTTTACCACTTGAGCAAACACATTTATTTGTTAAAAAGTGTTAACGCTAGACCAAAGGCATAGTACTGCACATAGCTCACCTCACCCAAGCAATGTGCATGGGACGAACATCTATAGTGTATAGTCTGCTAGAATCTGCTTTCCTTAATTAGGGACAAATGTCCTCGCGGCACACATCTTGTTGGTTTCCTCTATTATCATTTTGTTACGTCCCAATTCAACCCAATAAGACATTGTCATTTTAGGCTCAAGGCCACACAATTTTGCATTTTTCTCTAAAAGGTCTCTTAATAAGCATGCACTTGACCACTCATATATATATAGGATCACTTCACTTTACTCAAACCATATGAAACAAACACCCATATTGTATAGGCTATAGCCTATAGCATCCACTACAACCACAATGAGATACAAACAATAACCCCCCCATAATATTAGAGTCGCTACACATACACTCCAGGATGTGATCCCTTGTTTCCTTTGGCTAAAGGCCACATTTCCCTGTTGTATATATAAATTTGTGACAGCGCGCCCTGAATATATGTATAACTGATCACTTGTAATCAGTAATCGTGTACAAATTAATTTATTTATTAAGTATTGATGGTTTGTTTCTTAGGTCTGTTCTTCCCTAGTTCTTGGTAAAGAAATTGGCCTCCATCATAGGTTCATAACCACTCTTTCACAGTTCAAACTTTAAAATCTCCATTTTTTATTCGAACAATATTTGTAAATTATAAAAATGGGATTTTTATATGAAGTTTATGTTTGTCAATCCTAAAATCATTTGTAAAGGTTGTTGACTATACATATATAATAAGGTTGTTGTCGAAATGGTCCCATAAGGAAATATCCCATGAAACCCCAAGTGTTGTAATAATACTGGCCAAGTAAGCACTTTTGTATTTTAGTGTTACAAACCACAAAGAGTGGTGCTGTGATCCAGTGGTAATGCACACTGAATTCAGCTGTGAGTTTGACTGACAGCTTCAACGGATTGAATATGAATTGTATCATGTTATATCTAAATCCGATCTGAAAACTAATATTACATTGAATCTGATCCGATCCATTAATCTAATGGATATATAAAACACTATCCATATCCAATTTGTTATTAAATAGATATCCGATCCGATCCGATCCGAAATTTAAAATTATTGCCACAAAAAAATGGGACAAATGGAATTGAATTTTTACTTAGAATATAAAAATGGAATTGAATTTTAAGTACTTAAATTCATATACTGTGTACATGGTTTTGGAAACACGTACATGGAACATTTTTTTTTTAAATTAAAGAACACAGAGAACATTTTCATTAGCACACTTTCTTAACAAAATGAATCAAACTTAACAAGCTTGTACGAAAAATATAATAACAAAATTTCTTAATTGAGTTGTTGAAAGAAAGAGTTGCCTGTGCTGCCTTGAACTATTTATTTGAGTAGTAAGACAATAATCTCTTAGCATATAAAAGTCAGAGTTGATTTTGTCAGGTAATTTAATTTGATATGTGTAATATACATATAAGAAAAAGAAAGAAGTGGGAAAGTGCAAGAGTTGTGTTAAGAATCGAAAAGTATTTAAAAAAGTGTAAGTATCTAGATAATGGACAGTAAATTGTAATTGGTTGAGCAAACAGTTGGCCTTAAAATTTTAAAAGATAGTATATAATTTTAAATATACAAGTATATATATCTGTGTGTGTTTGTGAATATGTCGGATTGGATTGTGAACGGATCGGATTGAGATATATCCATATTCGATTTCTTAAGCAAAGGCTAAACGGATTCGGATCAAATTTGGATAATCGGATTAGAATTTTTTTACCATATCCGAGTAAATGGTCGGATTCGGATCAAGATCCGATCCATTGACAAACCGACTTGTTATCGTGTACAAATTATTTAATTTATTAATTATTGATGGTTTGTTTCTTAGTTCTATTTTTCCTTACTTCTTTAAGTTGGTAAAGAAGTTGGCCTCCATGATAAGTTCATAACCACTCTTTCACAGTTCAAACTTTAAAATCTCTATTTTTTATTCCAACAATATTTGAAAATTGAAAAAAATGGGATTTTTATGTTAAGTTTATATTTCTCAATCCTAAAATCATATGTAAAGGTTGTTGACTATACGTATATAATAATAAGGTTGTTGCCGACGTGGCCCCATAAAGAAATTTCGATCACATGAAACCAAGAGTTGTAATAATGTTGGCCAAGTAACCACTTTTGTATTTTAGTGTTACTAACCACGAAGAGTACCAGTTCAGTGGTAACGCAGTACTCGATTTGGCTTTAATTTGAGTTAGACTCAGAGTTTTTCAGCTTGAGTTATGGTAATTATAAAAATATTTTGGTAGTCAGCGGTTGACCACTATTCTAAGAATAGGGATTTGTTGAGGTGAATAAAAATTGATCTGGACATCGATTATTGTAAAGAAAAAAAAGAGAGATTTTAGGTTAGTAACATGAAAAATAAAAAGAAAAATAATTAATTTGGGTGAGAAGATAGAAAATAAGTTGAGGGATGTAGTAAGATTAACTCTTACTTTTTGGTTTCTTCCATGGAAATTTTTTCTTTGGGTGGTGGTGAAGAAATTTTTCCACAAAACATAAAGAAATGAATGACAAATACTTACAAAAATGAGTATGAGATGAAGAACTTGTCACTACATGCCTTAACTTATTTTTCATCTCTTCACTCATTTTTTTTTTCATTTTTCATCTTACTATCAAACAAAACCTCGGTGTCACACTTTTTCATATTAGAAAATGAAATCTTAAAAATTATTTATGATGTATTTGTCCGCTGAATTGAGGACACAAATCTTTTGCGTAGCAAGGATAAATAAGAAGGAGATATTGGCTCCACTTAACCCCCACTTAATTTTAGTATTGTGAGTTTTGAAGCATTAAATATGTAAAGAAAGATATAGTCTAATAAAATGTACTATGAGACAACTGATAACTAATCCTGCTAAAATTATCAAAACAACAATAAGAATTAGGGTTCAAACAGGATTACCTTTGATGAAATATTTGAAGTACAATCATTTAAACATGCATTTGGTGTTGAATATAATTAGAGCATCATTTACGAAATATCAATACATAATAATGATTTATTAAATGAGTTCAGTACAAAAACTAATGAATATAGTGATATCTCATAAAGTAAGTGGGACCTAACTTTAAATAATTTATTATGTATTGTTAAAAGTAAAGTGGTTCTTGATGGTTATGACACTAAATTGTATGATGTTTCTATTTAACTAATTTCATTGTTATTGTTTTGAATAAAAGTACAAAAGTAATTGAGATTTAATCATAATTCGATCTAACCACTTAGTCAACAATATTTCTATACTTCAATCGCACATACACGTAGATTATGTATGCAAACGCATTGCGTGGGGTGGTGTACCTATAGAATTGGGTGAAAGGTTGGTCAAACCTTTTTTTTTTTTTTTTAAATAACTATATATACGTATATTTGTATAACTATCTCCATTAGCTTTACATTGTCCATATACCAAATAGTAGAGGGAAAAATATGGACAAAGAAAATAAACCCTATGGAGCTCATGTATTGGCTCTTCCATATCCAAGCCAAGGCCACATTAACCCCATGCTTCAATTCTGCAAACGCCTTGTTTCCAAAAACCTTAAAGCCACTCTAGCCATAACCAACTTCATCTCCACCTCCATGAACCCGAAACCCGGCTTGGTCGGGCTCGACACAATCTCCGACGGCTATGACCAAGGCGGCTTCACCCAAGCCGACAGCATCGACTCCTACCTAGCCACCTTAGAAATCCACGGGTCAAAAACCCTAGCCGAGCTGATCAAAAGGCACGAGGTCTCGGCTTACCCTATCGATTGCATCGTTTATGACGCTTTCTTGCCTTGGGCTTTGGATGTTGCTAAAGAGTTCGGCTTGGCCGGAGCTGCGTTCTTTACCCAGCCGTGTGCGGTTAATTATATTTATTATTATGTGAAACGTGGGCTTTTGACGTTACCGGTAACGGAGTTGCCTGTTTTGATGCCCGGGATGCCGTTGATGGAGCTTGAGGATATGCCATCGTTTATTTATGTGGATGGATCTTATCCGGCTTATTTTGAGCTGGTTTTGAATCAGTACTTGAACGTGGATAAGGCTGACTTTGTTCTGGTTAACACTTTCTACGAGTTGGAGGAAGAGGTAAAAATTTATGGGGAGCTTTTCTTTTGAGTTATTTACACTTTACCTCCCCTAAAGTTTGACTGTGTTTTCATTTTGGTCCATGCATGAAATTCTATTTTCGCCAAATTCATATACATAAAGTTTGATCCTTTGTTTACACAAGTCCAAAATCTAATTACCTGTTGCCGTTTGTTTTTTAGACGAAAAATAATACGAGTCACTTTGATCTTTAGGCCACATCAGCTACATGTACTAGTTTTTGTCCAAAAAATTAAGCAAGTTAAATTTTGGACTAAAGTGATCACATGTTCAAATTTAGGCAACCGTGGACAATTAAGAATAATTTTTTTTAGACATACCAATTTTATAATTTGTCCCACCACCTTTTCAAGAAAAAAAGAAGTCAATATTTTAACATATACATATGAATGTGTATGTATACATATGGATACCGGTTGGTTTGTTCTTTTATAACTTAATTTAACAGAACAAGAAACAATTCATCACAGAAGAAACGAAAATGAAAAAATAAATAAATTAAAACTAGAATAAATTCGCAAATATATCCTTAAGAATATATTTCTTTTACTAGAACTTGCGGTACATTCGATGCATGTGCAATATTATATTCTCACAATTATATATATTTTTAAAACACAATAAGCATATGCAATGATATTAATTTAGTCGAGTTTGGATAACATATATTTTACATGTTTAAAGTAATGGGTTCAAATCCTAGTGTGAGCATTATTTTACTTTTTAAAGAAAAAAAGATAATTTTATAACTTCACATGCATAGGAAGTGTCTTCGTCTCACTTAGTATACAGTGCATATGATTGAAAGGGTACAAACTATTGCTCAAATAGTTTTATATATTAGATTTTTGCACATACGCGATGCGTGTGCAATGCAAATATAAGTTATTTCAAGAATTTTTTTCTAAAAAATGTAGTAAGTGGCCTAATGGTTGAACGTATCTTAATATCTTTGCAAGTGTAAGGATTTGAATTCCTTTACTTACACTTGAGTAATACAATTTTTTAGAACTTGAAACTCAAACGGGCAAAATCGAAAACTTAAAAATCTGACATGGTTTCAAACCAACGAATTGCCTTCCGAATTTATATAATAGTAGGATTGAGAATGTAGATTATATCAAGAAGGTTGTGCAATATATTTTCCCAGCAGACTATGGTAATAAAAGACCTAATATAAAATGTACAGAAGACATCGCCTGCAGGAATATAGCGAGAATCTAACAGAGTAGGCTCCAAATTAGTGTGGTCTAGCAAAAAAAAAAAAAAAAAAAAAAAAAACACAAAAAAAAAAACCTAATACATAAATTATGCATCAAAACAAAATATATATGTCAGTTACTTCACCTACCCCTCTTGAATCCTTGGTCAAGATAGATAAAATAAAATAAAATAAAAAATACATTCTTATATGATTAAGTTATGATTTTGTTGCGAATTGAATACGTGAATTTTTCCTTTATCTCATTCAACTAACTTTGATTTTGACGTGCATAATCTTTTGTCTTGGTATAGGTGGTGGACACGATGTCCAAAATCAGCCCATTACTAACAATAGGACCAACAATCCCATCTTCCTACTTGGACAACAGGCTCAAAGATAATAATGACTATGGACTCAACCTCTTCCACTTAGACCCCTTTTCTTGCATCAATTGGCTAACCACCAAGTCAATAGGTTCGGTAATTTTTGTGTCATTTGGTAGCATGGCTAACCTCAATCAAGACCAAATGGACGAACTTGCATGGGGTTTAAAGGCAACCAACCACTACTTCCTATGGGTAGTTAGGGCTTGTGAAGAATCAAAGCTCAGTAAAAAATTCATCCACGAAACAGCCGATAAGGGTATTTTTGTAAATTGGTCTCCCCAGCTCGAAGTACTAGCGAACAAAGCCATTGGATGTTTTTTCTCGCATTGTGGGTGGAATTCGACTGTTGAAGCCTTGAGCCTGGGGGTGCCGATGGTGGTGATGCCACAGTGGACTGACCAAACGACTAATGCTAAGTTTGTTCAAGATGTTTGGAAGGTGGGGATTAGGGTTAGGGTTGATGAAAAAGGGATTGTGGGAAGAGAGGAGATTGAGAGATGTGTGAGGGAAGTAATGGAAGGAGAGAGAGGGGTTGAAATGAAGAAAAATGCCTTAAAATGGAGGGATTTGGCTAAAGAGGCTGTTAGTGAAGGTGGTAGTTCTGATAAAAACTTGGATGAATTTGTATCTAAATTGACAAAATCTTCTCGTTCTTGAATTTATTCACTTGTTTATATTAATGAAATTTGTTTTTCGCTTTTGAGATTTAAATTTAAGTTTAATTTACGACAAAATTGTTTGTTGTCACCGTTGACATTTTGCGACCCGGTTTTCCCAACCTTGGCAAGGCGTTTTTATTTTCAATGCGGAAGGTTTTTGATGAAGAATACTTTGCGCGCAATTGGCGACCAATCCTTTCGTTGCTAAATAGTCAGTTTGTTGCAGGTGCTTAGATATTTTTATCTTCAATATTCCTCTTTCCTTTTTAAAGATATCTCTTAATGAGAGTTGCTCCCAAATATTAAGATATTGAGGCCATGTCTGGTGGGTGTTTTTTTTTTAAATTTTAAAAACTCAACTTAAAATCAACTTTACTTTTACACTTCTCAAAAATTATTTTATTTTACTTTTTCTCTCTAAAAAAACTTTTAAAACACCATAACTTTAAATCCAAAAATCAAAGTTAGATAAAAATATATATATTTAAAACCTACTCGTCGAGATTTATAAAATAAGATCCATTGTGACTATTTTTTGAATTTTTTATGTGACTTTTTAGTTTGTTGAAAAAAACTCAAACAAAAACCAAATTCACTTTTCAATATACTTTCAAATTCTACCAAATACCACATTTTAAAAACTTAACTCAAAATATCCACCAAACATTACCTGAGTTTCTGAATATTGAAATAAATTTTAATTTTAACCGGTTATTAAATTAAAGCAAAGAGTTTATATTTGTGACTTATAAATAACCAAGAGAATCCATAATTTTACTCAAAGGCGGCCCAGGTGCATAAGGGGCCCTTGGCTGAGAGCTATGGGGTGGCCATTTTATATTATTACATTAATACAAAATCATAATATACCATGCTAGTAGTGTAGAAAAAATATTTTGCTTACATTTGTAAGACTCTAGAAGTTAAAAATTATTTTCAATTAGAATTTTATTATTTTTCATCTTATCTAAAATTATTTAGTTTTTCTTTACTTTTTGAATGCATAATTTTTTTTTCTTGTAAAATATAGAAGTTTTACAAAGAAATATATGTTAGTAAAACAAAACATACATTGTATAAACTCCTTTGATCATCAAAACCAACCAACTCAAAAAAAAAAAAAAGAAAAAAAGAAAAAATAACTTGAACAAATTAAATGAGTCCTTAGTAAAACAGTAAATTAGAAATAATTTATTTTAATTATAAATAGATTAGATATATAAAATTAGAAAGTAAATAATTATATATATATATATGGTTGAGAATTAGAAAATATAACTCTAAATATGGATTTTAAATTTGCTCACAACTTATGAGGGATGATAAGTCAATACAAATATAGATAAAATGATGGTAAATGAATGAAATCTATTAGACTTTAACCTCTAAAAAAAGCCCAAAAAGAAGTAGAGAAATAGTTAGAAATTTCTTAATTTTAACCTAAGCAGGTACCTAACTTTAGGGTCCATTATTTATCTTCCTACAATTTCTCCCCCTAATTTCCCTCACTTATTTGCCCGCAATTTTCATTATAGAGAGACATAAATAAAGTGAGGCCTTACCATAAAAAAATGCATGCCCACAGTATTTAGCATACCAAGAAGGGAAAGTTGGGCTCTAGGAACAAGTCTAAGTCACCTAACTAGTTGGATTGACTCTGATTTTATCATGGGATGAGCTGGTACTAAAAGAAGATTTTATTTAAAAAAATTGAGAAAATATTCCCCCCCACCCCCTCTGATAAAAAAAAAAATGGCACCTTAAAATAAATATTTTTGCGTATATTAATGTTAAATCCCGACTCTACCAATATACAGTAGAATACCCAGAAGATCCTAAAATTGAAAATTGGGAGGAGAGGACAGAAAGATTTGTATGTATATTCAAGTCCTTTTTATTTGGAATGTAGCACTTCAACTCTCCAAGAGATGATTTGACCTACACTAAAAGCTTTTGGTTAGTTTGAGTTTATCAATTGCTTTCAACAAGAAAAAATTGCGTACGCATGGACCATGTACTATATATATATATGGTTCAATTTATCATTGCCTTCTTGGCCATATATTTTCATTGCTTAGATATGCAGTGACGTTAATGATTGAATAGCAAACCAAACTTAAATACGATAAGATAGAAAAAGTAAAATCTTTTTGATTTCTCGAACTGACATCTGTAAAAATATTTTATTACCAGTAGCAAATATGGTTTAAGTTAAAAAATAAATTAGTTGAGATATGCGCTTGGTTTTTTTTTTTTTTTTTTTTTTTTTTTTCTAAAAAGTCTATAAAGGGGCCTATTTATTATACATAATACATAATTAAATAGGGAAAAAAATATTTTATAATTATTTATCTAAGTTATTATAGATATGACAAGTTGAAGTAATAATTTTATATTGTTTATGAGATTTTTCTATATAAGTTCATATGATTTGGCACTAAAATAAGTGACACAACCCTTCTACTTTTTATTAGGTATTAGCTATTACCCGTTCTGGACGTCACAGTGAATAAATAAAGTATCGGTAACATTTAATGTAAAATAACATACTTAACGTTTTAACAAGTTAGGCTATAATTTTTTATATATTTTTTAACTAAAGAATGGACTTTCCTTTTTAAGGGCATAAATACTCGAAATTTTTAATGAAACTTGGCATGGATGATCTTCATGAAGTGGGTGAACTAAAGATTGATATATATATATATATATATATATATGAGTGCATTTCGACCGTTGAAATTTTAGAGTTTTAGATTACCCACTTTTCGGTTGAACTTTTTGATGAAATTTGGCGGTGTTGATCTAGTCATCATGTAGATCACCCCCACCAAATTGTATCAAAAAATTCAATCATTTAGCCTCTCAAAAGGAAAATCCGTTCTTTAGTTAAAAGAAAGAAATTCTTTTTGGAGCTTGGCTAATGTTTCAACAATTATCCAAAATATAAAATATGTTTTCAAATGTAGTAATATTATAAATAAATAAATGAGTAGTTTTCAAAAATATAAATTTAATTAAAATTTAAAATTTTAATTTAAAGTTACCATACTTTAAAAGGTTGATGAGAGAGAATGTATGTGTCTCGAAGAGTATATATATTTGGATATATTGTTGTGTGTGAGTGAAAATTGTAAAGATTTGATGTTTCAATGTGAGGGAAAAAAAATCACATTTAAGGGCTAAAATCGTGTACAAAAAGTGCATGCTATATATATAAGCTTTTAGATCGAGGGACTTTCAAAAGCATGTATGTGGTCAAACTTTGTGGTTATGATATAGATATATGAATTTGTATGTATATATGTGAAGATAGACAAGAATTATTGAAGATAATTTTTTTGAAAGTTGTCTATGAATACAAAAATAGTGCTAAATTATTTATTATTATAGTAGAAAACAAAAAATTACATTAATTTAGTTTCGAAAAAGGGTTAATTGATCGAATAGAGTAAAGAGTCATATCTACCTTAAAGGTGGAATTTACTTGAGTTGTGTCATAGGCACGAATTGTTTGTTTGTAGTTACCGATAAATTTTGACGGTTGTAATATAATTTCTTTATGACAAAAGTTTTTAAAGGGAAAATTACGATTTGGTGTAATGAAGGTAAATTATTTACAAAAAAATGAGTGTACAAAATGTTAGCAAAAATGGAGAAAATAATCAAAATAATAATCCAAAAATTAATGAAAATTAGGAGATTAAAATTGTAAATCGAGTCTTATGTATCACACAATCTACTTAAAACTGTTACAATGCCTCTCCTGAGATCAGGGTTGCTAATGGTGTATGTTTCCTAGGATAAAATGGTATTAGAGTGTATGCCTTAGCATTTAGGTATCACTCACGGAACGAACTAAATTTGTGCTTCAACTTTGTCAACGAATGGAGATGAACCTAGCTGGACTCAAGATTAGAAAGAATGCAAGAGCTTTGATGAAGAATTTGGTGGGAAGTTGTGGGTGTTTCAATGTGTATTTTTGAGAAAGAGATGTGATCACCAGTATATAATATGTGGGTTTATTATTGCCTCTTTAAGACCAAACACGTTTTTTGTTATTAAGAGCCATAATACTAATTTAAATCAAACATTTTGATTAATTACGAACAACTAATCCAAAATATTTTGGTTAATAATGAATAATAAGACAGCGGTTACAAACGATTTTGAAGTCAAATGAAAATGAAAAAAACATATAGGTTCGAGTGCAAAATACGCCCCCACGCTACATTCGTGTTGCGGCTAGTCAAAACTATAAGTTGCATGGTTTGTAAGGGAACTATAAAGGGCGATCCTTTATAAATCATTAGTTTTTTTACAAAGTTCTCATATGGAACTTAATATTTTTCATTCCATATTTCATCTCAAGTAGCTCACTTTGGATGACAATTTCTCCTTCACCCCATAACCATTTTCAGCAAACAAATATTTAATATCGATGTCCTCACGGAGGAGAATACAAATGTATCTTTTACAATCGAGTGTGAGGTCTCACTTAAAATTACCCTTCAAAATGCCTAAAAATGGTATTTAATACCCGTTTTTCCAACAATTCTTCGTATGGTTGAAAATTGGTGACCAAAAATATGATGGACTATGTGATAAAGTTTGGTGGTTGAAATGTACATAGGATAGGTAAGTTTTACCCCGTGAACCTTCCTTTATGAAAATATGTTTACTTTACTAACTAAACAGTAGATACGATATCCTTAAATTGTTTTGCCATTTGTGTAAACGAGACATATCTCACATAGGAATCTTTTTAACACATTTCAGTTATGACTATTAGGTTCGTTATGGCCATGTACATATGCTTGGTTTTGTAAGAGTTTATAAGGATTGTGCTTTGAACAATTCCTCGGAAGCCGCTTACCTTCCCTCTTATATAGGGGATTTCTTAATTATGAATACCTGCATTACTTGGCTCGATTTATCGACACATAAGAATCTTTAAAAACATAGTTTAACCTTTCTCCTTATGGGCTTCACTATTTCATTATAGGAATGGACATGGGAAAAATTCCATAGTTATCTAACTCAGTCTTTATAATTTAGTTGTCCCTTTTGAATCTAGATCTTGGGATCTCCAGTTAACCAGGTCGGGTGTCCACTGTAACAACTTACTTGTTCATGGGCTTTAGTCCCATTCCCCACGAAGACTTATTAACTAACTTTTTGTTTAACCATTTCGTTAGCGAATTTGCAATATTATATTTTGACTTTACATAGTCTAATGAGATAATCCCAGTTAATAGTAGTTGTCTAATGGTATTGTATCTTCAACGAATATGTCTAGACTTATCATTATACATATTGTTTTGTGCTATACCAATTGTAGGCACAGGCTTTGTCCATCTTAGAACATCCTCTAAAAAATAGCATAACCATTCAGCCTCTTCCCCTATATTTGTTTATTGCGATAAATTCAAATTACATAGTAGACCTAGCAATTCCCATTTATTTTAAGGATTTCCACGAAACAGCTAACCCCTAGCGTAAACACGTAGTGGATTTGGAGTCTTTATCATTAGATATCCAATTCGTATAAATGTATCCTTTAATTACAACAAGATATCTTGTATAATGTAATCTATAATTACAAGTAAATCCAAGTACTTTAGCACTGTAACAATTGCTTTTCAATGCTCAGCACCTATGTGAGAATCCCGACGGGACCCCCACTCGATGTTGCTCGACGCGTGGCTCGAATTTGGAGCCGCTTGGAACCGGCTTTGGAGTCTTTTGCTCAGCTAATTGGTCTTAGAGCCGCCAGTACGTTTTCGGAAAAAACGAAAAAGTGTGTTTTTGTACCCTTTTGGGAATACAACGCGGTCTGCACAACCAAAATGAGGGTTCGGGAACTATGTTACGACGTTGGAAGGTATTAGGCATTAGCGTCGCCCTTTCGGCTTCTAAATGTACATGCTTCTTTAATCATTTATTTTATCTTGCACTACCATTTTAAGGCTTAAAGTATTGTGTACAACTATTTTATTAGCACGCAAGAATGATGGCTAAAATTACGGAGCAAAAGTGGTGAAAAATATGTAAAGACCGATCAGTCATACCTTAAGACCAATCGGTCATCCCATAAGAGTGATCGGTCATCCCACACAGCATACTGATTTTTGTGTTTTAAAGTTCAGAAGGCATGCGAAGGTGATTTAAAACGAGATTCGAGATATATGAATGTATTTACAATTCAATCGCAGTCTAGAATTAATCTACGTGTCATACAAGTTAATATTATCTAATTTTGGTTTATTAACATGCTTGCAGTCTATTTACATAGAATCGTTCAGAGATATATATACAGCAAAAGAGTTTTATACGTAGAAGAGAGTTAATATAATTTAAACGTAGAGATTTAACATAATACCGTACTTTCGAGGACAAGCTTTCAGTTCCGTTTTTATTGGAAATGGATTACAAACTAGTCTAAGAATTTCGGATACAATTTTGTTCTTATATTTAGATATAGTCCTATCTACTTTCATGAGTATTTGCTCATTTTCTTGAATCTCTCTTTCGAGCTTTCTGTGTGCCCTTCCTCCATTCGGAGGTCCCTCCCCTTTTTTTTACAAATTATATTTCTTCAATTTAATTTTATCACTTAGATATTTTCATAATTAAATTGAATTTTGAATTTATGCACATTTATCAAAAGATCCTCTTTTTTCTCCATCATACAAATTACTAACCCTAAATGTAAACTTAAAGCTATTTCTTGTGAGTTGGTTTGTTTTTTAATGAGATAAGAAATGTTGGTGAGCTATAGCCTTAAAAGGCTATTAAAGCTATATGTTCAGGCTGCAACAGTCGGCTGTTAAGAGTAACAGTCGACTATTATGCTTGACAACAAAAAACTTTGTTTTTCATTCCAATACCTGCAAAAACAGATACTTCATATTTCAAACAGCTATAATCCATTTGTCGAGTATTTATACACTTGAAAAACACTTTTAAAATTATCCAATTATCTAGCAATCAATCTTAAACTTCATCTTGATCTTAACCTTCATTTTCATTAATTTAAAAGAGCAAACTTGTCCATTTTGGTTTGAGCTTCATTTTCAGCTATAATCTAATTCTAAATCCTCTAGAAGTGAACTTCATATCGTATCTTTGCAAAATATTTTGATAGAGTTAGTAACCATCATTTGTGTGTGTCACCAAACAATCCTATTATTCGTTTAAGAGGATTTCTCATTGTTTGTGCAAGAGTGTTCTTGTGAAAAATGTAGTGAGGAGAATTACACTTTGTATGGAGGTTTGATTTTCACCAGTAAGAAAATCGTCTAAACTACCGAACTGCGTAAACGAAACATCGTTGACTCATTCGGTTTTGTCTTTCTCAATTCAAGCTCTTTAATTACCATTGTTCATACTTGATCTTATTATTGTATTTGATTACATTGATAGCTTCCTAAATATATAGATTTGTATTTGGTTTTCTTACAGTCTCTCAAGAACTTTTTAATTCTGCAATTAGTGTTAAAACCCTATTCACCCCCTTTAGAGTTGTTTTCTAACCAACAATTTCTATATATTATATTGAACAGCTTTTTTTAGATTTACTTGAAGTCTTTTAGCTATATTGCTTTTTTGTAGAGTAATTAATGTTCTATTTGTTGTTATATTTAAAATTTTGGTTGATGGTGATATAATGTATTTTCTGTTTCGTAAGATTTTGTTGGCACGTAAGGAGTTGATGGGGTTAAATACTTATTTTATCATTGGCTAAAAGGTAATCAACACTTTTACCTCCAGTAAAACCTCTTTTTACCTCCAGTAAATATACCATTTTTTACCTATGTGATAAGCATACACATCATCTACATTCTAGAAAACATGTGACCTAAGCATACACTCTTATACATTACACAAATTCCCCTTTTGCTTCATTTTTTACCTATAAATACCCCCCTCATTTATTCATTCAACGACCAAAAAACATATCTTTTCCTCTCCCAATATCCATCCATCTCTCCTAGAGATATAAGTATTGGCAATATAAATACAAGCCAATTTTCAAGGGTCTTATACTCTCTCTTTTCATACCCTAAAAAAAATACCAATCCTTATACGCTATCTCTCTTACACAGTTTATTATTTATTCTGTTGAAATATTTGTAATCCTAATTCTATACTTATAAATAGAATTAAGGAAATTATAGAAAGAGAGAGAGATTGGTAGCTTATATTATCATCCAAATTGATTGCCTTTGAGCTAATACAAAGCAAGCACACACAAAAGGAGGACGTACTGCCGGACTAGCATAAGTGCTACCGGGGGAACCTACCTTAACAAAAAATGTCTCGTATTCATTTTCATTTTTAATCAGTTTCTGTCAGTACTGTTCACATATACGGTGGTACTGTTCACAGTCACTGTTCACAATTACTGTTCACATATACAGTGGTATTGTTCACAAGTACTGTTCACATATACGGTGATACTGTTCACAATCACTGTTCACAGTTACAATCCATTATTAAACCTCTAATTCACCATTATTCATTGATTGGTCGGTCGTCAATTATCTGTTCTAGATTTTGACACCATCAAGGAGGAATTCACATTTTATTCCAACTACTAATACACCAAAAGAGCGCTTTCCTTCTCATATAATAAGCTGGCATCTATTGTAGTTTTGTATTTTTATAATCTTTCACTCCTTGATACCTACGCACCATGCACACATTAGATTCATATTCATTTATTAGATAAAGCGGGAATGCATGCATGTTGGTTATATACATAGAGGAGTCTTATATATAAATTAACTATTGTTTTCTTCCAATTTGATCCTAATTAAAATGTCGTACAAATGCGTTTGACAAGAGTAATATGTTGTTTCTTTTATAAATGCATTGCACAAATAAAATGCAAGGTCTATTACTATTGGCTTAATTCGTTTGACGAAAACACACTTTCTCATGTAATCTTGTTGAGTTGATCGTGTTATTTAATGAATATTTCTCGAGCCAAAGTTACCAAGGATCATGCAATTGAAGTTCGGATTATGGTAAGCTCGGTTAGAATTTTGGTTGTTAATTCTAGGTTGTGCAAGTAAAAAGAGTTTGAATCAAAAAGTTTCAAATGTTTTTCAAATAAAATATTATTCACATAAGTTGTATTGAGAATTCATGGAACAAATCTTCAAAGGCTAAAGTTAATTTCTCTCATGAATAGGGTGGACCGGTACACATTGCCATTAGTGTACTGGTTCGGCAGTACTTTGAGGATTTTCATGGAATTTGTTTTTCTGTGAAGTTGGACAGGTACAATGGGATTTTCTAGACCGGTCCGGCGTGTATTGATGGACCAGTACACATTTGGTTAATGTGGACAGGTTCGGTTATGGTGTTTGGGCAACGAAATTTTATCGCAAAAAATAAATCTTTTAGTTATGTTTCCTAATTCAAATATGAACCTAACTTTATTTTCTCTTATAAATAATGACCAATGGCTAGATAGCATCTGATGCTCTTTTAATATCTCTTTAAGCACTGTTCAAAGAGCTTTTGCATTACACCACCTAGGGTTTGAATTGAAATTTTATGCCAAATTAATTGTTCTTCACCAAAAACGAAAATCCTAAACATGTTGTTAAAGCGCGAGGCTATCAAAAAGATCAGAGCAAGTTCGAGGTATGTGAGACGTTGTGTTACGAATTGAGAGATTCAAGGAGGAAGTTGCTACATTAGAGGTAAAGTACGTCTAGAAGTAGTTCTTGAGCAATTCCAGATATCTAATTCGGTTAGTGATTAATCGAGTCTGTACCTCTTATGATTATTATAGTGGAGTTAGTTTATTGAGGATTAGTCCTGCACTGCAGGGATACCTTGTTAATTCTGGTCTAGATTATCTATGATTGATTGAATTGTTTAATGCATGCTAGACAAGATTGGACTGATTTTTCAGAATTAAAATTGTTAAACTTTTAGGACTTTGTTTATGCTATAATCGCTAAAGTATTTTTGCATATAATCAGAGAATAATATACTTATGTTAATTACTCTACGCACGTAATTTTTTTCATAAACCATTTTTTTTAGCTAACCACTTACTAAAATAATTCTTCAATTGACAATTTTGGCTAGTCATACATGTAAAAACTAAATTAAAACTATAATCATAGCTTAAGATATAAATTTAAAAGGATGAAAGAGAAATAAATTAATTAATTAATATCTAGCACCCAAGGTGCATGTTCGTTTGTAAAGTGATATTAATTTTGTTCATAAAGTGATATTTATATAGTAATTTGATTTTGACTAGTATTTTGATTGTTTGTTCATAAAGTAATTTTGATTTTTTGTAAAGTAATATTTACTATTATGTTTGTTGGAACCTTTAGGTTTGAAAATCAATTTATATTACAATATAGCTTGGTGCTTTTTACACTTCGGTTCATTAGACACACTCATTCATTTTGACTAATAGGAGTATATATCACATATACAGCTTTGGTCTATAGTTGGTATAAGCATGATCTATTATGCATTGTGTTTTGTTAACTACTACTTATATCTTGCTTTAAAATTAATATTATTCTATATCAATTGTTATAATATTCTATACATTATATTTTGCAGGAGTTTTTTCCTGAGGTGAAGGATAGTCAAAGAGGCATCTTTTTGAATAAAACTAACGAGACTTGGAAGAAGTTCAAATTGAAGCTACTAGAAAAATTGATGGGCAATGATGTTAGCAAATGGAAGGAGAAAGTCTCGGCATTAATAAAAAGAGAGAATTTTGAAATATTTTGCGACCATGATGCTACCGAAAATCAAAAGCAAATAAGAATTTGAAATAAAGCTACCAAAGTGAAAAGTCAGGAAAAGGGCACCCACAATATGAGCCATGATGGATACGCATGATCATCAGAGAAATGAGAGGAGGTAATTGGGTGCCTACCTAGTCGGGCAGAATTATGGTTGGCTGCTCATTCATTGAAAGATGGGACCTACGCGCTGTATAATATTGAATTTGTGGTTCGTATTGTCTTAAATAAAATTATTCTTTTAAATTATATTTTTTTAGTAGTCCAGAAATTGAATTTCTTTATGGCACAAAAAAAATATGAATGGTGATAAGGGCACCCCAAAATTAATTCGGAGCATCTATATTTTTAAAAGTTATTTATATCGTCTCAGAGACAATACTTGTAAAATTATAGTGTTCAAATTAAAATAATAAAATAAAATTCGGTGTCCCAAAAGCTTTTGATCATGTCTTTACTTTCTCTTCATCATCCTCACGTACATCTTCCTTTGTTTCCCTTTATATTTGTTGAACCACGGCTATATATGTGTCAAAGAGAACTTGGTATTTATTTTTCTATGGTTTAATTATGTTCATCTTTCTATACTTAGGGTTCAACATGTAAAGGTAATTGTGAGCTTGTATGTAAAGAAAAAGGTTTGTTCTTCAACAAGTGGTATTTATTTTCCCTTTATATTTGTTCAACCACGACTATACATGTGTCAAAGAAAACTTGGTATTTATTTTTTCATGATTTATGTTTATCTTTCTATACTTAATACTTAGGGTTCAACACGTAAGGGTAATTGCGAGGTTGTACATAAAGAAAAAGGCTTGTTCTATTTTCAAGTTAAAACTAAACACTATAATTTAATATTTTAAGTTCTTTTTCTTAATTAAACTGCCGCCCAACTTCAATTATTGTATATGTATATGAATTTTATCTGTTCGTCATCATCATCTAATAATATTTTTTAGGCCTTTCATTCATTTAAGAAAAATTCACCTTAGTTAACTTCACATATTTAGTATACAAACACGTTCAATTGCATTACTAGGCCATTTTTGGCAATTTAGAGCGAATTGTGACTCGGCTAACCGCTTGACTCCTTTGACCAATCGTTCCGTCTAAAATAGAGATCAAAGTCTAATAAACAAAAAAAATTAGGGACCAAACACAATATCCAACAAAACATGGACCCCCCAAAACCCAAATTACCCTTAATTTTTTAAAATTGTAAATTAGTTCATTTGTATATATTTGTTTGTGTTTTAACTAGTTTTCAAAAAAAATAAAAATTCAAGTTCATTTATGAAAATCTGCATCAATACATTCTTTTCATCATTAAAATTGTATTTTTTGTCACAAATGACATTATTGAAAAAGACGTAAACACAAAAAACAGTGTGAAAAAAAAAGTTGTAGGTGATAAATAACAGTTTTTGTCAGTATTACGTCCTTACTTTACTAGAATTTTATATTTTATATTTAATTTTTTTTTTTGAAAATCGCTAACACGCGACAACTCTATTTATATCAGATTTAGGAAATACTCTTTAGTAACAAAATTTTGAATTTGTCACCAATCTCGTGAAGGTCGCAACTTTTGAGACAATTTATAGGTTTTATCACTAAAAGAGCACATTATGTGCTGAAACACAAATTTCTATTACTAAAGGAGTGCAGTCTATGATGAAATTGTATTTCGTTGCTAATAGTGCACATTCTGTGTCGATAAATTTCCATTACTAAACGAGTAGATTCGGTGACGAAACTGTAGTTCATTACTAATTCTACAGGCTCGGTGACGAATTTGTGCTTTTCACAAATGTTTCTCCACTCATTTAATAGTTCGTTGTATACAGGCGTGAATCGAGCATGTGGCAAGGGGGGTGGGGGCCCCACTTGAGATTTTGGGGAAAATTTTAGTAGTGTCGAGTGCTTTGGGGGTTATGTGTGATAATGGATGTAATTGTAAGGTAAGGGTTTGTATTTAAGAAAACTTTGGAATTGATGGTGGAGTGGGGGGAGGTGCCTATGTACGAAATGCGTGAAAGTAAAGGTAGGGGGTGTACGTACGATAAGATACATAAGTTCAGTGTAAAGTTTTGTGTTTTCATAACATTAAATACAAAAAGAACAAATTGTTCTAATTTTTGTCCTTGTGACTGTCGACAATGAAATTATCGACAATGAAGACATTATTTAATGTTTTTAAAATATGAAATCTCGAAGGAGAATATTATAATTAGATATGTGATTTTGATTTTTGACATATATAATGTTAAGTATTTTAATATACTATTTTGATTTTAACTTTATTATAATAAATGCAAAAAAAGTTTGTAAGTCTATTAATTTTGACCACTCCTACCCCTAGTTGTATATATAATAATATAGAAAGAGACCTGCCATTCTTGTCACTGATTTAACAGTCCATTATATATATAATTATATAGAAAGAGACTCGCCGTCTTGGCGGGATTTGAAGTGGCATGTTCTTTGTTAGTGAGGTAGATACTTAACCATTAGGCTGCTTCTTCATTATTAACTACATATGTTATTACATTTTAACTTAGATATTAGCTTGTATAGAAAGAAAGCGTATAGATGTATTGGGTGTACTTAAATGTCTAATTTTCAAAGGAAACTAAAAATTATGGAAAGTCTTTGGAACAAAATTCAAAAATAATATAAAGAATTGCAAACGCCAAACATGCATGTTCTTAATTATTTGATTCATGAGGACTTTACCTTTGAAATTTATCACGTAAGGCTCTCTTTATTTTATTATTATTTTTTTGTTAGAAAAAGCCCGCAAGACAGGAACACAAACTACAAAAACTCGATAAGATCCTGAGGCAGGGAATCACTATCAAAAGACGAAGCCCCCAACTTTCTAATTAAAACGAAAATTTATAAATACAAATATTTAGTATTCATTAATTAAAGAAAGCATAGAATATATAATGGCGCTTCCTAGCAGTTTACAACCTTTACTCTTTTCAGTGATTCTTATTTTGTGAGTTTTAGAAACCATTGTAGTAAAACTCTCGTCAGCTATAAAGGAAGCAATAGTCTCTCTACTCGATGAAGCATTTGATTGAAATGAAACATGATGAAACACGAATAAGAGACAAAATGTATGTGGAAAGAACGTGGATAGCTGAAATATATTGATAACATCATAACTCGTAAATCTATATTACACAACATCATGTTTGACAAAAACTTAATCCAAAAAGTATAAGGATCTAATAATAAAAAATAAACATTTTACAGTATGTATTAATTCTACACCATTGGATGAGTTTTAAACACATATCAAAGTTAAAATACTCACATCAATAATATACACACAATAAACTCTCATACACACCAATCTACATTAAAAATGCCATAATTTAAAATCTATTAATCAAGATCAATTAAACAAAATCCATCATGACTATGAAATTATGTAAAAAAAATTAAGGACATATATTATATGTTCGTACATTATTAGTCATCTTAGTTTGTGGGCGTTCACGGTACGTTAGTCCAATTTTTGGACTATTTTCAAATCACACTAATAGACATGGCTAGATTATTTTCACATGTGATATTGAGTTTAATTTGTTAAAAAATTATTTTCCAAAGATCAAAAAATATGATTAACTTTAAAAAATTAAAACAAGTCGGTCCAATCCGGTCTTCTTTTAGTTTTTTCAGTATAAAAATATATTGAATCTACGTTTCGGTTGTTTAAACGTTATACTAGAATAGACAATGGACTCAAAGTAGATTGGTTGATATTTGTCGATTTAGATTTGCCACACGTTACTCTTTTTTATCCTATTATTAGATCTTATTTATTTCCTTGTGCTGGATGGCACGGGTATACCCTGAACTAGAAACTCACTCTAATCACATGTGTTTATGAAATTTAATGTTTTCCTCTTTATAATTTTACCATTGGCACAAAAATCTATTAGGTTGTATTTGGTTACACAATTTTGGAATTCTATTAGAATCCCAATTCGAGAGAATTATAATTCTTAGAATTGCAATGCCATATAATTACAATTCTATTGTTTGGATCGTATGTAATTTTCATTTGGAATTCTATTAGAAATTCAAATTTGTTCGTTTCACAAATTCGTAGAATTCATTTCAAATTCTTGTGAAATAATGGCGTTAAAGAACCTCCGTCATAACTCCCATTGCTAAAACTCCAACAATTGCCAGAATCCGGTGAGGTTGCCAAAGCTCCAGCAGTGGTCGCTAGAGCTCCAACGCTAGGTGGTGGTGACAAGGTTGTTAAATATATATTGTGTACTAGATATATACATCCATATATTTACCGTATATATTTAAAATAGTGGAGGCATGTATTATGTTGAATGGTGGGGTTTGGTTTAATTGCAGTGCATGTGGTGTTAAGTTGGGGGGTCCCCCCGAGGGGGGTAAGGTTGGGTGGCTCGTTTTTCTTTTCGTTATTTTGTTTTTGGTAGGTGGGGTTTGGGGGTGGGCAGTTGGTTGGTTGTGGAAGCTGTGTTATGTGGCTATGGCTATAAGCGGGGGTGAGCGAGTGGAAAATGCTTGGCGGGGGGGGGGGGGGGGGGTGATTGATGGTTAATTAGTTATTTTTAGAATTCAATGAGAATTGGAATTGAAAGACGCAACTCTCCATATAGAATTCAGCTCTATAGAATTAGTAGTTTTAGAATTCCGATATAATTCCAAAATTATGAGCACGTAAGTGCTAGGTGGGGTAGGGGTTATGTGGCTGGGTGGGTGGGGTAGGGGGCGGGCCGGGTGGTTGGTTGGTTGTGAAGGAGGCTGTGTCTTATGTGGCTATAAACGGGGGTGAGGGGGTGGGTGGTGGTGATTCATGGTCAGATATTTTTAGAATTCAATGATAATTGGAATTGAAAAACTCAACTCTCTACGTAAAATTCAATTCCATAGAATTAGTAGTTTCAGAATTAGGATAAAATTCCAAAATCATGAGCATGTAGTGTATCCAAATAATTGAATTCTAAAACTATATCCCAATTCTAAAACCATAACAAAAAATTAGGATATCCAAACATAACCTTAATATTTTATTATAAAACATTTATTTGAGGGAAATCGATTTCAGTTTTTACAATATGTTCATAGAACCAAAGAGCAAAAGGAACGACTTGCTCATGTTTATCAATATAAGAATAAAATAAATCTTTGAATTTATATTGTTCATCATCAGTATAAAAGTCAAAAAACCAATTTCGAAATCCATTATATTTTTCTTGGAAAAATTCCTTATTTATTTATTTCATTTATGTCATATACAAATGGTTCAGAAATTGTTACCACATTTATTGATTTAATATTTATTCCTAAATCTGCAATATTTACTCCTAATTATGATATAGTATGTTGTATTTCTAAATTTCAAGATTATCTCTTAAACTAAGAGTTTCTCTTGAGAATTGATTGTAAAACGGCTAAAGATGTGCTTGAAAAGGATGTCAAAAACATCGCTTCCAAGCAAACCTTTGCCCGATAGCAGGCTATATTATCTGTCTTTGATTTTAAAATTGAGTTTATAAAAAGAGAGTCTAATTCTTTACCAGACTTTCTAACTCGTGAATTTTTGACAGGTTCTAAACAATGACTTCCTCTCAAGTAGGAGGAAGAGGCCGAGGTCGTGGTACTGGCACTTCTAAACAAACCACAATAAATTTTATTCCTTCATTTAAACAAGCCAGTTTTAATCTTGGATTTCCTTCATGAGGATCTCCTTCTGGCTCTAAATCTCCAGCTTCTCAGCCTGGATCTTTTAAAATGTGCTGAACACTCCAGCAGCTCCTCCTTTCAAAAAGTCAATTCAAGATTTTATTATATTTTTAAAAGAGAGTGACAAAAAATTGTTCTCTAACCCTATACACCTGGCAAAACAATATTTTGAACGTAACCAGGAATTTCCCATTGTAAACAAAAAGAAAAGGGAATATTATGAAGCTATCATTATCGAAACTCATTCTGTAAGGATAACCCACGTAAATAAAAACCCCGGAGTATGTGGTAAACAGGCAGAGATTCAATTCTCTAAGTGTTTTATAGCTGGAGTTCTTGACTTTAATGATTGGAGAGTTAATCCCAACAGTGTAAACAGGTTACCTATATACGATGAAGATTATACCTATTGGGATTATATCGATGCTTGGTCCAAAGCATTTTTATACCAAAATTTTTATAATACTCACACTTGGTGGTTTCGCTTTGAAACTCTCTAAGAGCCCTTGGTGGTTCTAAAAAACCTTCCCCACTAGTTCTATAACTGGTTCCTCAAGTTTGGGCCTGAGAAAGATTTCTTTTATGAAAAAATTAAACCTCTCTATAAAGAGTATAAAGCCATTCACCCAAAACATCTGGATGAAACCCAGCCTATTAGAAATGCAATTTTGCTGCGTTTCTTAGGTCATTATTCTATACCTTGGATTTTTTCAGTGGTCATATACCATTGGAAATAATAATAACCTTTTTATTCTTGCTCGCGATTTATTTTATAAGTGGTGGCCAAAATACGAGTTCGATGAGCTCATTCCCAAAATGGAATAAATACCATTGGATATCAATGCCTATAAAGAATATAATTTATACGTTCAAGAAGAAGAAAAAATAAGAAAAACAGAGGCTAATATGAATCAAGAATTCAAGATGCCTTCTGTCGCCTCAATTAAAAAGAAGTATCCTGATACTTCACCTGAAGAAATTAAAAAGAAGATGGTTCAAGCTTTTATGTCTCAACTAGGATTTTTGGATGAAGATAATATGTCTTTATCTTCCAAAGCTCCTTTGTCTAAAGCTCCATCTGTAAATTTAGAAGACCTTAATGAAAATGAAGATTTTAATGAAAACGAAGGTATGGAAAGATATATGGGCATGTCATGGGCAGACCAAATGGAAGCCATGGATAAAGTCAAGAAAGAAAAAGAAGACAAAGATAAAGGAAAAGGGACAAAACCTGCAGGCCCCTGAAGTTATAATGAAGATGTTGCTGCCGACAAAAGTCACTGTGCACTTTATATAATTGAGCTTACTGTTTAAAACTTTAATTATCAAAGTTCTTGTTTGTATCTTTAAGTTTACTGTGCGGATTCAACATGTTATAGAATCCAGTTAAAAGTTTAGATTATATATAGGGGTTAGGCCTCCTGCGCGAGGTAAAGTTTTTCCTTTCGTTCTTTTCTTTTGTTGTTTTCATCTCTCTTCCTCTCTCTGTAAACATTTCTATATAGCAATAAAATATAAATTTCACCTATCTCTTCTACTCTTTTAGTTTTATTTATTTTATATCCTCCATCTCCTCATTTGGTATTAAAAAAATAATAATAATAAAAAAAAAAAACCCTACGAAAACAAAAACTAAAACCCAAAAAACAAATATGGACCATAGGACTCCACGAAGATTGGTGAGTATAACTATGATCCTCAATGGATCATATCGAAATGGTAATTATTATGCATTTAAGACTAGTGTCAACCAGCTCATTTATTCGTCGTTAGTGAAGGTGAAGGCTGGGCATACAAGGTTTCCTTCATGTTTTACCCATGTATCATTCTTTCTTGAACCTTAATTGAACCCAAATAATGTAACATATACATATGTATGTATATTCATAATACGTAGAGTGTTAAGAATGGACTGATCCGTATATAAATCGGCATTGAAAAATAAATTTTTGTATCTGGAAAAAAATCACTTTCCATGTTTTAGTGTTGAAAATTTGTTGCTAAATGCCGGTTTGTGTATGGACCAATCTGTACCAGAATACCTCCCTATATATATTCATTACTTTTTCGGAGGGTAGCGATGTTAGTACTCCACAAAAAGTACTATACACTTCAAAATCGTCTTTAGTGACAAAAAAATGTCCCCAAAAATTCATATAAAATGTTACTAAAGGTGATTTTGGAGCGTTAAGAGTACTTTTGTTGAATACTAATATCATTACCTTCTCTCAAATTAATTTTATTCTCATTGATACAAATTATTTTCTACTATAATTTTGATATTTGGTACGTTACTTAGGTTCTTAATAGCAAATGAAGTCTTCTATTGGTATGTAAGAGCTCAATTTCTCTTTTTAAGCTTAATCAATACACAAAATCTCACGATAATAAAGAAAAATAAAATAAAATTCAATTTGTAACAGCACGTTGAAATTATTAAATTCTTAAATGAACCACGAAGTTAAATTGAACTCTGAACTTGAACATATAAAGTACTCTTAATAAAAACAACTTTTGTGTGTATATGCCTATAACATTACTCTTCTTCTATCTTCTATGGTTTCCTCAAGATAATAAAAAGAACTAGGAGATAAGAGATAGAAACATAGAGGAGGGGAGAGAGAGAGATCGAATGGGAAGCCAAGGAATGGAAAGCAAACCCCACATAATGGTGATCCTATTCCCAGCCCAAGGCCACATAAATCCAATGCTACATTTCTCCAAACGCTTAGCCACCAAAGGCCTCAAAATCACACTTATCACCACCACCACCACCACCACCCCCACCCCCACCCCTACCACTGCCACCGATACCTCCCCTAACCCCATCAACGTTGAAACCATCGCCTTAAGCCCCAGCAACAAAACCGACACCATAGAAACCTTCTTCAACCGCTACAAAGAAACATTGTTACAAAACCTACCCAAAATAATCACCAACCATAGCATCAAAGGGGACCCTATAAAAGTCCTAGTATATGATTCAGTGATGCCATGGGCACTAGACTTGTGCCAACCATTAGCCATAAAGGGGGCTGCTTTTTTCACACAATCTTGTGCTGTTACTTCAGTTTATTACCATAAATATAAAGGCACATTGGACATACCAAATGATGGGTCTTTGGTAAATATGCCTGGGGTGAAGCCTATTTTGGGAATTTGTGACTTGCCCTCTTTTATATATGATTTGGGTTATCAACCATCTATGTTGAAGGTGGTTGTGGAGCAGTCTCTGAATTATGGCAAGGCTGATTGGCTCTTTTTCAACTCTTTTGACATGCTGGAGGATGAGGTAATTAATTCACTACTTATTTTATTTTTACCATATATAATTACTTAGCATGATTATTAAATGGTAATGTACTAAGGTATCAATCTGATGATTATTTAATTGTTATATTAAATTGTGATGAGAATATATGAAACCCACTTTCGAACTAATATATGAGAATCACGTTAAATATGTCAACTTTTTATATTATATATATACATGCATGTTTTTCTATAATTATTTTAACACAGAATATTAAGATATATATAAATTGGGTATGATTGTATATGCTCTTTGCTGGTGTCATTGAACTCGTTTGCGTCATAAATTTTTGAGTGGGCCTTGACATGTTAAATGGTATAAAAGGAAAGTAAAAAAAATTAGAGTGATCCGAAGG
Source organism: Lonicera japonica (assembly GCA_021464415.1). NCBI lineage: Eukaryota > Viridiplantae > Streptophyta > Magnoliopsida > Dipsacales > Caprifoliaceae > Lonicera > Lonicera japonica. The sequence continues at coordinate 18,078,140 of CM038468.1, forward strand.
ACTACTACATTTCTATCATTAAGGTACAGATAGAAACTAACATATTATTTATTTATTTTGCACAAGTATAAAGATATGAGAGCCATTTTTCTTTCTTTCCCTTGCTATGAATGAATCAAGGAGGCTTGTGATTTAACAGAGCTTCTGTTTTTGTTTGTATTATCTTATTATTAAATTTACCTTAATGTTTCAAATTATTACTAACTGTAATCTAAAGTTTGAAAACTCACAAAATATATATAAAACTTTCTAATTACTTTATATAATTATAGAAGAGGACATGATAACAACCCAAAATATCCCACATCGGTAGTATAATTAGAAGTTCCTTGGTATATATGTGGATGCAATGACCCTAAATTACAATGTGAGCTAGTTATTTTGGGAGAGAAACTAGGTGGGTACAGACATTCCTCCGAGATTGATCGCCATATGCCTCCACCCTTAGTTGCTAGCTGGTTATAACATTTTATCTATAATACATTCAATGTTACTCTATTTGCGCGTTTGTGTATTGACTTGCTCGACGAATGACTCACTTACGATAGAGCTATTTTTGTTGCTGCTAGTCCTGCACTGGACATGAGTAATACTATGGGCCGAGCTGTAATATAGTTGAGGAGAAAATATAACACTATAAAGGGCCCTCACTCGCACTTGTTAAGAATAATCAAGTTGCAATACTAAATGCACAGACACAACAAGTGCATAAATACACACGATGGGAGCAAGGTAGTAAATATCATATATCGGAAGCGTATCATTTTGCGAAAAAACAGTATCGTGTATCGTAACGTATCATAAGATACGCTTTTTTTTTATATATATATTTACGTAAATATTTATTTTTTTTATACACAAACACATGCATACATACACAAAATATACATATAAATCAAATAAAAGACAATCTAATATACTAGTACATATTTCATTCAAGAATCAAGATTAATATAAAATAATATCCCTTAAACATAAATAATTCAAAATATCATAAATTCATCACAATTCATCAAAACACAAAATAAATAATATAAGTATACAAGGCAATCAAAGAGAAATTGAACATTACAGTTAAAAAAAAAAAAAAAAAAACCACCTACAGCTACATTCAGTCAAAACACCCAAACCATCAAAACTCTTAACTAGTTAACTTCATTCACGCTGCAAAACAAATTCCACAAAAAAATGAAAAAGGCTTGTTTATATCTACTCAAAAATACTATTCATGAAAGTATGAAACACAAAAATACCTTCGTGCTTACTCCTTCAACTTTGAGTGGAATCTCAGTCGCCGGCTTCAAGCCTTCGAGCTTTCCTTTCTTCCCGTTGGGCGCCGTTTCTCTCTCACTCTCTCCCTTCTCTCTATTATAATTGTTTTAGGGTTCAGTCGTTCAGATGAGATGAGATGAGATGAAGCTACTTCGATAATTATTTTTTTTAAAAAAACAAAACGACGTCATTTTGCTAAAAAAAGCCCCCCAAAAAAAACGTGTGATACCGAAAAATACATGATACGTCAAAATATCGTGATAATTTTAAGTGTATCGTCCGATACACATCACGATATGTAACGTTTTCATCCCGTAACGAGACGTATTGTACGATATGTATCGCGTATCGTACGATATTGACTACCATGGATGGGAGAATAAATGCAAGTGTCAGGACTCGAACTTGAGACCTTACAAGACTTGAGTTCATAACATGTTAAGAATTGTGTCTTCCAAAAACTTAAGTTCTTAGATAGTATGTATATCATGATCTCCAACAAGATCTGGTATATACATCACTTAATTTTGTTCCAAAAAGAAAATTGAACTCGATCTTAATTTGGGACAAATGAATCATGGGTTCTTTGTTTGAAACTGAGTGTTACAGTTTTATTAGCAAATGTAAAGAGTAATTTTGGTGATTAAATGATTTGGTGAGATATTTTGTTACTTTGTAATGAGTTCGTAAATCGGATAAGTGAATTGTTGAGATATTATATTACTTTTTCAGTAGTTCGGACATTCCACTTAATTTACAAGGAGTTTTTAAATAGGATAATTGAATTGCTTGGATATTATATTACTTTTTCGGTAATTCGGTCGTTCCACTAATTCCCATTCTTTAGACGGTGGATAAAAAGAATTCACAATATATATATCAACATATCTAACCAAATTACTCCTCTCTTTTATCTCTGCTAAAAAAAGTTAGTTATTTTTCCAATCATTTTTTTCACATGAATCAAGCACAACCCTTATTCATCAATTCCCAATTGGCCCTCCCTACATTTTGGGAAACATCTATTATTATTGTTTATAAAATATTTCATGCTAATAGATGGTACTTAAATATGTTTCACATGTAATAATATAACCAGTCATGGTTTACTGTGAAAATACACATATTACAGTTTATTGTTAAGAAAAATATTTTTCTTACCTACATTTTTAATAAATTATTATTTATGTTTTTCTTAAGCCTTTTGTTTCTTAAACTTCTTGGTCCTGCAACATATTTGGACCGAGGCCCGAATTTGATTTCCATAGTTCTTGCATAGTTGCATTTGCCCTTAAACTTCTTTCTCCTGCTTGCTCCTTGGCTTCCTCTTTCTTCAAAAAGCTTCCTCTTGTTAGATAATCTAAATAAATATTTGAGTTCGCACATTTATTTTAACCGTAACAACCCAAAGTATCTCATATCAATAGTATAATGGAAAGTTCTTTGTTATATATGTGGGTGCAATGATCTTAAATTACAACTTCGGCAGGCTAGCTTTTTTTGGAGAGAATCCGAGTGGTTATATATCGTATCCGAAATCATTGGATGCAGCTAGCTATCTGGCCGAGACCCAAAATATCTGACATCAATCATTTTGATAGAAAATCCGGGTGGTTACATTAACACAAATATTTAGTATTCATTAATTAAAGAAAAAATAGAATATATAAAGGTACTTAATGGCAGTTCACAAATTATAACACTTCGCCGGCCTAGAGGCGGTTCCAACTTTCTAGCACTCATAGTTGCCTTAGCAATTTAAATAGCCATTCGAATTTCAGTTATTTTAGGCTCTTCAATGACCCTTATTTTGTAGGTTTTAGAAACCATTGTCTCATCAACTATAAAGGAAGCAACATTCTCTCTGCTCAAAGAAGTATTTGATTGATCGAAATGAAACTTGAACGGGAGACAAAATGTATGTGGAAAGTACGTGGACAGCTCAAATCAAATTTGACCAAAAATTTGTCTACATTAAAAAATGCTATTTTTGACCAAAACTTGGACAGCTGTAACAGGAGACAAAACACTATTTTTAATCAAAACTTTATCTAAAAAGTATAATAATTTAATGGTAAAAAATATACATATTATAGTGTGTATTAGTTCTGCACAAGTGGATGAGTTTATATACACATTAAGCTATAACATCAAAGTTAAAATGCTCACACCTATAATTTTGTCTACATTAAAAATGCTATAAAACTTAAAATAAAAAATAAAAAATTTAATATTTAAAATCTACTAATCAAGATCAATTAAACAAGATCCATCATAACTACTGAATTATGTAAAAAAAAAAAACAAGAAACATTATTAAATAACATTTAAGGACGTATTATATCTGTTTGTGCATTATTGATCATCTCAGTCTGTCATTTTTTATGAGTATTCACAGTGCGACAGTCCAATTTTTAGACTATTTTCAAAATATACTGACAAGCGTGATTGGATTATTTTCACATCTGACCTTGAATTCAATTTATTAAAAAAATATTTTGCCGAGATCAAAATAAGATTAAAAATATCATTAAAAGATTATTTAAAAAATTTAAAAACAAGTTTGTTCAATCCGATCTACTTTTAGTTTTTCTAGCATAAAGATATACAGAATTTATGTTTCGGTTGTTCAAAACATTAAATTAAACTAGACAATGGGTTCAAAATAGATTGATTGATTTTTGTCGATTTAGATTCATCTCGCGTTGCCCTTTTTTATCTTATTATCAAATCTTATTTATTCAACTGTATCGAGTAGTACGGGTATACTCTAGCTTAGCTACAGACTCGCTGTAATCATATCACATGTGTTAATGAAATTTAATGTTTGTCTCTTTATAATTTTCCTTTGGCACAAAAATTTATTAATATTTGTGGTTTCGTGTTAACATTTGGCACATTTTCCTTTTGCCGGCCTTCAACTAAAAAAATCGAAAAAGAAAAATGAACCACAAGACTCCACGAAGATTGGTTAGTATATCTATGATTTTCAATATTTATGCGACCAACAGGGTCCACAAGCTCATTAATTAGTCGTTAGTGAAGGTGACAACTACCGAACAGTGGGCATACAAGGCTTCCTTAATGTTTTACCCATATCAATCTTTTGCGTACTGGTCTGTATATAAATCGGATTTAGCGATAAATTTTTATTGCTAGAAAACATTTTCTCATATTTTAATGTTAAAATTTGGCACCAAAAATCGATCCGTATAAGAATCGGTTTGTGCTAGATCTCCTCCAAATATATACATTACTTTCTCAAATTAATTATTTTATTATCATCCGTAAACTTATTTCCTACCGTAATTTCAATAGTTGGTATATATATTACTTACGTTCTTAATTAAACAATTGAGTCTTTCTTTTGATATGTAAGAGTCCAATTTTTCTTTTGAGACGTAATCAATGCATAAAATCTTATGATAGTGAACATTTTTACTTTTAAGTACATGGTGAAATTATTAAATTCATTGGAGTTAAATTAAACTCTTAATTGAAATGGTACACTTTATAAAACAACTTTTTGTGATTATACCTAACATTAATCTGGTTCTATCTTCTATGGTTTCCTCGAGCAAATTATAAAAAGAGCTGTGAGGTAAGAGATAGAAATATAGTGGAAGGAGGGAAAGAAGGAGGGAGGGAGGGAGATAGATCAAGATCGAGAGAGAGAGAGAGAGAGAGAGTGAATGGGAAGCCAAGAAATGGGAAGCAAACCCCACATAATGATGATCATATTCCCAGCCCAAGGCCACATAAATCCAATGCTACACTTCTCCAAACGCTTAGCCACCAAAGGCCTCAAAATCACACTTATCAACACCAACCCCACCCCTACCGCCACCACTGCCACCAGTACATCCCCAGACCCCATCAACGTGGAAACCATCGCCTTCGGCCCCAGCGACAAACCCGAAACCATAGCAGACCACATCAACCGCTACAAAGAAACAATGTTACTAAACTTACCCAAAATAATCACCAACCATAGCATCAAAGGGGACCCTATAAAAGTCCTAGTGTATGATGCAGTAATGCCATGGGCACTAGACTTGTGCCAACCATTAGGCATAAAGGGGGCTGCTTTTTTCACACAATCTTGTGCAGTTACTTCAATTTATTACCATAAATATAAAGGCACTTTGGACGTACCAAATGATGGGTCTTTGGTAAATATGCCTGGGGTGAAGCCTATTTTGGGAATTTGTGATTTGCCTTCTTTTATATATGATTTGGGTTATCAACCATCTATGTTGAAGGTGGTTGTGGAGCAGTCTCTGAATTATGGCAAGGCTGATTGGCTCTTTTTTAACTCTTTTGATATGCTGGAGGATGAGGTAATTAATTCGCTACATATTTTATTTTTACTATATATGATTGCTTAGTGCGATTATTAAATGGTAACATAACAATTTCGCGGTTATTTAATTGTTATATTAAATTGTGATGAGAATATATGAATCTTATATGAACCCAATTTTAAACTAATATATGGGGGTCACGTTAAATATGTTAACTTTTTATATTATATACATACACGTTTCTCTACAATTATTTTAAAACAGAATATTAAGAAATATATGAATTGGGTATGATTGTATATATATATTGTTTGCTGGTGTCAAGAGCTCAAACCCGTTTGCGTCATAATTTTTTAAGGGAGCCTTGGCATGTTAAAAGAGTATAAAAGGAAACTAAAAAATTAAGAGTGATCCGAAGGACTATCACATTTCTATCATTACAGTATATATAGAACCTGGCTTATTAGTTTCACATGTAATAATATAACCAGTCTGGAGTTACTGTGAAAAAATATATATTACAGTTTATTCTTAAGGAAAATATTTTTCTCACTTACTATTCTAAATAAATTATTATTTGTGTCTTTCTCAAGCCTTTTGTTTCTTAAACTTCTTGGGCCTGCAACATATTTGGACCGACGCCCAAATTTAATTTCCATTGTTCTTGCACGGGTGCATTTGCCCTAAGATATGTTTTCTGATCAAACCCACGGAATCCTAAATCCTTAGGCAAAAGTTAGATCTATATAAATATTTGTGTTGGTAAATTACTTTAACCCAAATAAATATTCAAGTATACAAATACTTAATAATAACATTAATATAATCTATATCATCATTTTAATTACTTTAACTTAGATTAGCATACAAAATTATCACAAATTTAATTTAAAATTTAAATCAATAGGGATTTATATTTACCTCAAAATTGAAAACCAAACCTTCACTAACAAAGCTTCCAAAAGCCTTCAAAAACCCTTCACAAAGAAGAGTACTATTTATTAATTAGTAAACCCAAAAACTCGAAAAATAAAGTATGGAGAATGGACCTACATGTTAGAAATTAAGGAAAGAAAAATAAAATTATCCATGGAGTCGTCGACCATGGCAGCCAACCAAAATATAAAGAGAGAGTGATAGGTGAAATAAAATAAAATTAGGGTTTGTTTGTTTGTTGTATTCGAACATTTTTATTTTGGTTTTAATAAAGAAAAGGTTGAAATTTGAAAAGTTGAGTTGGCTGTGACTCGACAAAAAATGGGTGAGGACAGTCCACTAGCAGGCTGCAGTTTTATTTAATTTACTATTATTATTTTATATAAATAATGAGGCACAATGATGCGTGAACTTTTGGGTTTAATAATAGAGTGGGCCGGAAAGTATCTGAGTATGGGTTAGGGTGTAGGTTAACATTGGGTTAAGGTGTAGGTTAACATTGAGCAAAAAACCTTGTTAAAATGGGCTTCATAAAACTCATAGGCCTTTTCCAGGCCTTGGATGGATCCAAGCACAAGCCTGCATAGATGCCCATTTTTGCAACCGGTTTGGCTGAAAATTTTGCATTTTAGGATCGAAGCCTAGATAGATCCTGCCCTTTAAGATCGATCTTAAGGTACTCCGAGACCGGTTAGGGCTTGTCAAAAACTCAGTTTTTCGCACTGTTAGAAAAACTGCCATAGTTTTTTCATCTGAACTCTGACTGATGTATGGTTTGAAATAGTGCATGCGAAAATAAATCAAATTCTACAACTTTCATACTGAATTTCTTCAAATTCCAAAACTATCGGAGTGAAAATAAACCTTCCGCACTGGCAACTACTTTGTCGAATTGCAAATACTTGCTTTTAAAGCATCATAATAATTGGGCGAGTTTCTAACACTTGGGACATGCATAAACACTGAAAATATATAACAACTTATTTTAAACTTCATCAAAATTGTAATTTGTAGAAAACACGGCATGAAACAAAACGCAGAGTTTTAAAACCAATTTAGATTCAAATGAGATCCAACCTCTACCATTTGAACCCTAAACATTAAAGATCAATCCAACCTCAAGTTATACCTGAAATGTCATGACATGTTTGATGCATCTGTGATTTGAATTAAGCTTGCTGCGTTTGCAAAAAACTTGGTTTTAGTGCACCAAAAGAGTCGGGACTAGTTTGTACCACTATAACAATTAAAATTAGGGCTGGCATTTTTTACCGAAAAACCGAAAATCGAACCGAAAAAACCGAACCGATCAACAAAAAATACCGAACTGAACCGAACCGAATTTTAATGGTAACCGAATGTTGGTAACCGAAATTTAAATGGTAAAAAACGGTAAGTTTGATAGAAGGTTCGGTATAACCGAACCGAACCGAAATTTTAAAAAAAAAAAGTTTTGAATAAAGTAATAAAACATTAAAACCTCTGCTCCCCATTTCAGTACTTCACGTCTCACTTTCTCCTCTTATTTTTTGCTCTCAATATCTCACTCCTTTTAGAAACTCGTTGCCGTTCTTGACTTCTCTCCCCTCCGCTCTCTCCCACCACCACGAGTCCACAACGCGTTCACTACAGCCTTTGCCTCCGCCCTCAGTTATTGCCCTAAAATATAACCTTTTTGGATTTTGGTACTGCTGTAGTGCTGCTGCCTGCGTGTCTTTGTGTGTATATATATATAATATATCCCTATAATTGCTGGTGTTGGTTTGTTAGTTCAGTTGTGGCAGCTTGTTTGCTAGTTTAGTTGTTAGTTTGTTAGTTTATTGAGCTTATAAATGCTACAAGTTGTGTGCCTGTGTGTGTAACTATGTATATCCCTTTTTTCTGTTTCAATGTTGCTCAGCATCTTCGGTATTACCGAAATTCAATTAATTCCGAACCGAAATTTCGGTTACCGCAAGTTCGGTTACCGACTACAATTCGGTACGGTATCGGTTATGGGTTTTATATTACCGAAATATTTCGGTTCGGTTCGGTATTACGTGGTTCGGTTCGGTTACCGAACCGAATCCACCCCTAATTAAAATACATGTCTCCAACACATTTTCAACTTTATCAAGAGTGTATTTTGTAGAAACACGGCATGAATGGAAACAAAGTTTAGAGTTTTAAAACAAATTTAGATTCGCAACGAGTGCAATTTTAACTCAAACACTAAAGATCAATTTTACCTCAACTTATACCTCTAGGGTGGGGTTTGATAAATTTTTTTTATTACACTTAGATACTCTCAAGTATAAATTTATGCACATAAGTCCTTATATTTTTTTTTAAAAGAAATACCCCATATCTTTTAAAAATATTCAAAAGCCAACTGGGGGCAATTGCCCCCACTTGCCCCTGTGTAGGCCCGCCCCTGCCTCTAGGGCTTGTTTGGTTCGAGTATATGTTTGTTCCTGGAATCTTAAAATTGTACATTCACACTAGGAGTTGTTTAAAGTTCATATCAAGAGGTTGAATCATAAGTTAATTAAGATCAAACTTCCTACGTGAAATTACTATCTTGGGTTTTAGAAACGAACAAAAACTCAAAACAAACAAGCACTTGATGTATCAAGTTGATGCATCCAATAAGTTGAGTGCAGATTGATTTTGTGTATACTATTTATACTCCTTGGAGACCAAACCGAATGATCAAACAATGAATATATTAATTACGTACTCCAAATATCCCTAAAATATTATTCCTGACGTGTGATACCAGGTTATGACACAATTATACTAGGTTTAACAATTTTAAGTAACAATGACAACGAGTCAGGACGGGGACGGGGACGGGTTTGCCACCTCCACCTCCATCCCCGAACCCGACTTTCAAATCTGCCCCATACTCACCCCTATCTTCGGTTTGAGAGTTGCATGTATTTCCTGTCCTTGTTGGAGAGAGCGGGTACCAGCGGGGAACTCAAAATCTCCTGCTAAATTTAGAAATTTCAATGCTTTTGATTTGATATAGTGGAATGAAGGAACAATTATATTACTCAAAAATAAAGGGAAGAAAAATTAATAAATGGGGGAGACAGAAACCTTAATCACATAACGGATTAATATCAAGAAAGATATCGAGAGAGGGGGGAAAGTAAATATATATCTACATTCAAATATAAGTATACATATGGTACTGAGGGCGGGTTGGAGGTGGCTACCCTATTTTCCATCCCCAACTCGAACCGGACTAATTTTAACCTTCCCCAATTTCAATCCTAATTTTCTCCCCCATTCCTGCTCCCGTAGGGTCAGGTACCGGACGGATACCAAACTCGTGTGAATTTTTTGCCATCCCTAATTTTAAGTAGTCCTTCAATAATAAATGAATTTTAGATATGTGAATATACCACGAGGATCAAATCAATGTAAGCCCAAAGTTACTCAAAAATGTAAAATAATAAATCCATGTCTAACAGTCTGTTGATAAGGGCCGGGGTACCAAATATGCAACTAAAGTATGTTATTAATTAGTTGTAAATACTCATTTTTTATCGGAACACTTGATCTTTACTATCACTTGTATTAAAAAAATGGTGTATATCGAATCTTTTATGGATATATGCTTTTATGATTTATCCTATTTAAATTACTTAAAATTTATTGATTTTGTTTGGAATAATAAAATTTTTAATATGACTATTTTGTCGCGACTTGTGAAGAAAAGGGACTTATTTGTTTGTTTCTTGTCGACCTATGTCTTTGGATTTTGGAATCAAAATTAATGAACCCGGTAGATGCAAAATTTCTGGTTATATGCTTTTATGATTTATCCCATTTAAATGACTTTTTTCTCTTTTAACTATTTCACAAAAAAATATTGACCTTGTTTGGAACAATTAAAGTTTTTAAAATGACTATTTTGTTACGCTTGTGAAGAAAAAGGACTTATTTGTTTGGTTCATGTCAATTCATAATCAAAATTTATTTCTTTGGACGTCCTGTTAATTATCAACTTTTACGGTACTTTGAGCATGGTTCATGTATGTGATTTCATACCAATTTCGGTAAATTGTGTTTTACTGTCCAAAAAGAAAGACAAAGTAAAAAAATGATGGGTCCTCCTTCCTGTTGCTTTCGGTGGCCATTAAGTTCAATTCAAACATAGATAAGCAGTGACGTCAAGAGTGCCAAATAATTGCTGATAATTAACGAGGACGTTCATTACACCCACAAAAATATTTTTTATTACTTAAACATTATATAACTAAGTAATATTTACTCGGTGCTATTATAATCAGTTAATATATTTTTTTGAAACTAAACAATGGCCCGGTTTATATACACCGAGCTATTGTATGCATAATTAATGTTATTATACTATGTAAATGGAATAAAGTATACTGAGTGTTTTGGCATGTCTAATTAGTGTTGTCCATGATTAATATCTAACAATAATTTATTTATTTTCAAAATATCGCCAAAGCATATATATATATAGTGTTTATATAGTCGATTAATGTGCAACTTTAGAAATATATAATATAACTTATCAAAATAGTATTATATTCTAGTAAAGTGAATATTACTTTAACAATATGTATACTCTTTTTTTTTAGTACAAATAACCTTTTTTACATTTTAAAATATTATAAAATTAATTGTTTAGCTACACTATCAAAGTATGAAAGAAGCTTGGTGCACTAAATTACGTTCTAAATTTGAAATAATTAAATAATTTTTTTATTAACAATACATGTATTAATTTAATTGAATAAGCTAATAAATTAAGTAATTTATATATTATTAATTAATGTTTTATTTAAACTTTACACACCAAACAATATATTTTTTAACACGTTATTTAATTTAATAATTTAAATTAGTACGATATTTTATATCATTGTCACCCATACATGTAAGGGAAAAATTATTGAATAAATCTAATGTATACAATATATTTAATGGTAAGATAGAGGCAAGAATGTTAGTATTTTACTACTAGAGTCCAATTTCAATAGTATTTTTTTTTTCCATTAGTGGAGAAAATATTAATATTAGTTGTATTCGTTTTTTAAAATATACGTAACTTTATCACTAGATTTGTTGTACATTCACGTGTACACCGTTCACACACATATTTTATGTAGCTTATGCGTTGGACCCCACTCACCAGAAGTCTGTATCCACGTGGTTTTAAGGGTATATTTTTCGTTTTTCTATTCTTAAAATAATATTTTATTTATTAGAATATAGTATTGATTTCGAAAGTTATATTATACGTCTTTAAAATTATATATTATTTTAATAATATAAATAATTATTTTAGCAATAAGCCAATAATGTCACTATTTCTTACAAGTAGACACAACTTAGTAACGATATGGATTGACACAATTATTATCTCTTAATTGTTCGAAAAATACTAGTTCACTTAATCACACAACCCATTCCAAATATTTGTGCAAATGATCTAGAGAATTCACTATGCACGAACCGGATTTGTTAATATAAAATGAGTTTTACACTCTTAACATGACTTAGAAATTAATATAACATTCAAAAATTAGAAAAATTAATTAATACTACTCAAGTCTAATAGAAGGCAAACAACTTTTAATAATCTATAATAATAAAATAGAAGGGAGAAAATATATAAGAGATAAAATTTTGCATAAGTAAAATTGAGTAGAACAATTTGAACGATAGATCTACGAATTTTAATTCAAATTTAGCTTAAAAATTAGTGAGTGTGTGCTCTCACTCACTCTATTACAAGACAAAATATCATCTCCTCTCATTCTTAATTTCTTACTTCACATGGAGCTTGCGCCAGCAACAAATAGTAAAAAGAAAAAAGTAAAAAAAAAAATTTTACTGTAGTATCGTAAGCATGGGTTCTTCTAGTAATACAACATAACACAACACAAACGCTATAAATGTTTACAATCGTATACCCCGGATAACGTTTGTATTTAGAATCCTCACCACCCCCCCCCCCCCCCCCACACCCACCCACCCACCCTTTCTCTTGCACACAAAACCCACTGTAGAAGTAGAGAAGAGGAGAAATGGGTGGCAAAACCCACATAATGGTGCTCCCATTCCCCTTACAAGGCCATATAAACCCAATGCTACAATTCTCCAAACACTTGGCCTCAAAGGGCCTAAAAGTCACACTGCTCACCACCTTATCCACCACCATAGAGCCACCCCAATCCGACTTGATTGACACCGAATGCATCCCTTTCCGTTTCATCGAAGACGGAAAAGAGGACACTGGTGCCTTCATCGAACGCTTCAAAGAAACAGTCTCGCAAAACCTGCCGAAAATTGTTGAAAAATGTAGGATCAATGGCACCCCTGTTGAAGTTCTTGTTTATGACTCTCTCGCTCATTGGGCTCTAGACGTAAGCCATCAAATAGGCATTAAAGGGGCTTCTTTTTTCACTCAATCTTGTGCTGTTTGTGCCATTTACCATCATCATCATGAAGGGAATTTGGAGATTCCAAGTGATGGGTCTTTGGTATCATTGCCTTGTTTGAAGCCAGTGGTGATTGGCAAGTATGATTTGCCTTCTTTTATCTATGATATGGGTTCTTTTCCACCTTTATTGAAGCTTGTTATTGATCAGTTCTTGAATTTTAAAGAAGCTGATTGGCTCTTGTTTAACACTTTTGACAAGCTTGAAGATAAGGTAAGGTCTTTTCTTTCCTATTCGTTAAGTTGAATTACTGGTGTAAAGTTATACGACAGTAAAAAGATCATGTTAGGTGGAAACAACATTAGTCCTCTATTATAGCTATAGGTAATGATCTTGAGTAAGAACCAGCTTAAGTGGAGGTGGGACTTTAGGTTGGAGTCTAAAGTGGGACTTTAGGTTGGAGTCTAAAGTGGGCCTTTCTTTTGCATTAACTAGTTTTTCATGTAGAGTACGCAATGCATATGCTATTTAGATATAAGTAATTTAAAGAATTTTCTTTTCTTTTAAAAAAAATATGAAATAAAATTAAATTATAAGTAGCATGGCGGTTAAAAACCGTACTACCCTTGCTATTTGTGAGAGTCTGAATCTAGTTGTTTACTCTAGGATATAAATACCTTTTAGTGAACTATAAGCTCGCAAAGGTAAACTTGGAAAACAAAAAATCTGACCGAACTTCAATAACTACCGAAATGTCTTATGGGCTTATGGCTTTATAATAACAATAGGATTTCATATAGCGAAATTTCATTTATTTATCTAATCAATGTCTAACAGAAGAGCCACCTACCTCTAGAGAATTACGTGAACACAAAATGCAAAGCTCTTAGTCGAACCGCAACGTATCTTCTATAGTCTGGGTTCAAATTATATCGCCATTGTAGGTTTTTGTTTTCAACTATTTTTAAGAAATTAATCGTCAAATTACATGTAAATCTATTAACATTTGTTTAGGCAGAATGTGAAACCAGAATATATATTAGTAATTCTATGAAACTAGTGACGATGTTACATATATTGTTAAATTATAGGTTGTGAAGTGGATGGCTAACCAATGGCCAATCAAGACGATAGGACCGGCCATTCCCTCCAAGTTCTTAGACAAGCATTTGAAAGAAGACCACAACTACGGACTCGACCTCTTCAAGCCAGACACTGAAGCTTGCATAAACTGGCTAGACACTAAGCCAACCGGCTCAGTCGTGTACATATCATTCGGTAGCCTAGCAACCCTTGGTGAGAATAATATGGAGGAACTAGCAATGGGCTTAATGAATAGTGGAGCGCATTTCTTGTGGGTAGTAAGATCCCCGGAGCAAAGCAAACTCCCTAGCAATTTCTTGACTGATACGTCGGAAAGAAGCCTAGTGGTGAACTGGTGCCCCCAGCTCGAGGTTTTGGCTCATCAGGCAGTGGGTTGTTTCGTGACACACTGTGGGTGGAACTCAACACTAGAGTCCTTGAGCTTGGGAGTGCCGATGGTGGCAATGCCACAATGGACGGATCAAACAACTAATGCCAAGTATATTGTGGATGTGTGGGAAGCCGGAGTTAGGGTTAAAGTTGGTGAAAATGGGATTGCTAGTAGAGAAGAAATTGAGATTTGTATAAGAGAAGTGATGGAGGGGGAAAGGGGGATTGAAATTAAGAGGAATGCATTAAGGTGGAAGGAATTGGCCATACAGGCAGTCGATGAAGGCGGAAGCTCTGATAAGAATATCGATGAATTCATATCAGAACTTGAAAATACGCAATGTGCCTAATGAATTTTTATTTGCATGGTTACTCAATTTTTTTTCTTTATTTATAGCAGGAATTGTTAGTGTACTTCCAATCATCAGTTACTACCATATATTTCGTGTTTGAACAATGCAACTTGTACCGAAATTTTTGTATGAAATAAGTATCAAAATGCATTACATGGTTGTACTTTGACCAAAGGTACAAACATTTAATGCAGGTTGCATGGTATCATTCTTATCTTTATTGATAAAACTTATTCAAAGTATCATTTGTTATGCATTTTAAGATATCTTGTTTTGCTTAACTTAATGTATTTTGCTTAGTGGAAAACATCTTTGATTTTCACTTAAATATGATCTATAATTGGGGGGTTTGTCAATTAGATTATTTTTTATATTTAGGGTGCAAAAGAATGACAAAAATATTATGCTAATTGACATGCCATGTATAAGAGTACTTCTGGGGGACAGATTATGAGCACTCACTTAGAGGACGAGTGATGTGTCATCAATACATTAGTCAAGTAATTAAGTTAACTATATATACATAAGCTGCACAATAAACTATTACATGAATGTCACTGTATCCTTAAAATATGTCTTTAAACTGTGTCATTTTGCTATTAGAAAAAGGGTCGTCTCTTTCTTTTTCTTGTTTTTGGTGAACAAAAGGGGCAAACAAACCCATTACATATTAGCCTCCTTCATTACAAGATCCAAAACAGGAGTTGTTACAGCCAAAAGCAAAGTCTCCCTAATAGGAAATAAACTACATCCTAACTTATTTACAGCATCTGCACATGTATTTGAACATCTAGGCGTAAAAATAACCGAGCAACTCCAAAGTCTAGTATGTAGTTTTTTCGCACTCTAGGATATTCAACAGCTCCGGATTGTCCGTCTGTAGGGATCCATTGAACAAAGACACCACTTGAGAGGAGTCCAATTCAATAATGACACCCATGTTGCCACGGTCATCAAGAATTTGGAGCCCTTCTTTCAAAGCTTTTATCTCAGCTGCAAGAGGAGAATTTGCACAAAAAGAGCCAGTGTAACCCCATATCCAGCGGCAACATTTGGCACATTCGAGTACCTGATTACTTTCAATTATAGTTTTGCTTTCAACAAGAACACTGATAAAGAAAAATAATAAATCAGCCAATTAATATAGGCATATGGGCAAAGTAGCAATTATTGACATTTCGCCAACTAAGATCCAATTAGATTCGTTCACTGAGTTTAAACATTTTTAGGATGCAGTTTCTGGATATATATTGCCTCACGGTATCTGCCTCGTGCTATTTTCCATATCTACCCACTTTTCAGTAGTTTCTTACATATAAATAAATCCTTAATCTTCTTAATCTGTCTTGTGAACTTAAGTCATTACTCAAACTAAAGGGAAAATAACACAAGGAAACAATTAAGTTTAAGCTAATTCTTTTAGCTACCTCTGATTTGCTTCTAAAAGGCACACACCCAAATACTTTATGGTTCATTTTACAATCTAATTGGGACATTGTTACACACAATATTATACATTGGAACCTTATCAAAGTGAACAATACCAAATTTCAAAACAAAAATGGAAGCATAAACAGAAAGACATCAGATTTATCCATTGATCTCATTTTATTTCAACGCATGGACCCCCCTGATAAATTACTAAGGTCGCAGAGACCGGATTAGTTAAGACATCAATTCATACAAAGCACAGCACTGTCGAGTGTCCGGTAATCACCTGGTCAAAGTCCTCCCTTTTTTTGATTGAACCGTGTGCCACTCTATTTCCTGCAAAAATAATTCCACCATGTTAATTCCTTGGAATTTTTTGGGGGAAAATTTTAGTAGTTAATGTGTTAATATATGGTTGCATCAATGCCACAAATACTTGCTTGTGTTTGAAGTTGGGATTTTTTTTTTCATTGTTATTAGCTATTCATTATATAGTATCACCAAGTTCTTAAAATGTGAAAAATTGATCTAATTCAAGTTGAAGCACTGTAATACGTACAAAATCCCCAAAATTAAATAAGTTGAGAGTATGTTATACCGGTCCTTCAATCCCATGTTAATCATTACTTAATCGTGCTTATGTTTCGATTAGCTACTTTAAGTAGTCATTACTTTTAGTTTTTAACAACTATGAAGGGAGGTCCTTGGTGTATATATGGGTACAATGAACTGAACTAACTATTTGGGCTAGCGATTTTGAGTGAGATCCTGGGTGGTTACACATCCCCTAAGTTGGCCAGCAACCGCCAGCTCGTTTTCTTGCTTTTTGGTCTTCAATGGGAAACATAGGGGTCTTTCAGGTGCATTTAAGCAGATTAGTTCCAATTGCTCTATATTTTGCCGGGGATAAATCAAGCAGAATGATACGAAGGGCTTGCAAATGATCTTTTTTGCTCAAGGGATTTGAAAATGGAAGGAATAAGATTGCTTTATCACATTTGTATGGTACAGATGATACAATTTACTTTGTGCCAAGTACGAAGGTTAGTTCTCTAATTTGGTGAGAAGTGTTGAACTTTCTGCCAAGTTGTTGGGATTGAGGTTGAACGTGTCGAAAAGTGTGGCGGTAGGTATTTACATAAATTCCACATAAATGTTATCTATTGGCTCAAATATCACACCGGATTCTTCTATTTTTCCAACGTGGAACTTGGGTTGATAAAATTCCACTAAGCTCCACAAAAGTCGTCCAATGTGGAACTTCTTCAGATGAACGTCGGTTTTGCCAGGTTTCTATTTTCGGTTTCCAGGAAAATGTGTGTTTGTTTATTTGCAATATAAATACAATTACAGTTAACAGGTAGACTTGGTCGACTAATGGAATGCATCCAAAATTCATGTTATGGTAAACTTTGGTGCTGTTAGTGCCAAGGTTAAGTTACACATATCAATTTGGTGTGAAAGTGAAAATAACCATGAAGTCAAAGATTGAAGAAATATTATCTTCAGAAAGAGAAGAATACCAAGGGAGCTTGAAGGTGTCTTTCAACCATCCAGGTTTAGAGCAGTGCATAACAATTTTGTCCAATCTGACAATTATCTCCGAAAAAGTTGGCCGTAAGTCACTCTCCTGATGCCAACAATCCTCAATCAACCTACAAATGCAGCAAACGTAATATCGAGCATGAGAATAGCCACTGATAATTATAAATCGGATGAAAAAAAATGGAAAGGCACAACAACAAACTAAAAGTAGCAAAGTAATAGAAAGCGTAACGCGGGAGGTGGCAGCCTAGCTCCTAGGCGTGGACTAAGCAGTTAGTTGCTAAGCTGTCCATCAATCATTTCTGTTTTCAAGACAATATAATATATTATAAATCAAAATTTACTTCTTGAAAAGGCACAACAACAAACTAGCCAAGCCTTCTCATTTATTCATACATAAGGCAAAAAAAAAATTAATAAATAAAAAAAAAAGAGAAGAAAAGAAAAAGAGAAGTGGAAAACCCCAGTACCCCACCGGCCCATCCATCCTGGCTAGTTGCCACCCTGCCCCTTGGCGCTTAGGCGGAGTCCTAAGAACATTGAAAAATAGGCAAAATGATAATGTGGCACACCGAAATTATCCCAACTATCATTGCTAAAGCCTAACCTAATCTTGGGACTCAATAATATTAGTATATATATATATATATATGTGGAAGTGCAAAAATATTTGTACAAATGATTTGACATTCAAACATGCAGGGACTCTTATTCGGAGGGAGTAAGATATGAACAACGATAAAGAAGAACATGCAACAAACACAAGAAGCTTACAAGTTAAAGATTGTTTTAGTTCTTGCACAAAACAATTCTCTTTCCAAAACGCAAACCAAATGTCTTACAAAGGAGGACTCGCCAAAAGACTCTCAAGAGCTCTACTACCAAATTGTATTTGGTTTCCCTCCAAGCAGAAAACCCAGCTTCAACACCCCTGCTGATTGTTTCAAATAAGAGAAATTTTCTCTCTAAACTACAATGTCATGACATCAATGATTAGTGGTTATGGATGCTTGATTGTTGTCAACGTTGCCTTTTTTTTTATTTTTTTGTTAAAAAAGGTTTAGGTGAGGAGAGGGGAGGCTACCCAGTTCAGGGCCATGGCAAGCCACAAGGGTCAGCGAGCACTCACAATAGTTCTTGCAGATCGCCCACAAAGAGGAACTGCTGACAACGGGATTTGAACCTAAGTTTTACAAATGAAGTATTCAAATTCTTACTAACTCAACCGACCCTCATTGGCCTACGTTACTTTCTTTAGGCCTTCTGAAAAACAACATCCATCAAGGGAAGTACTACAAAAGATAAATCACCTACTGATATAGCATTATCAGAAGTATTTCAAATACTTCTTGGAGTCAAAACAACCTTTCCATAACCAAGTAAGAAACCACCGAGAGTTTTAAAAAATGAACATCCAAGTGATATTTCATAGGTTTTTGTCACTCTTGTAATTGTCTACTAAGGCTCCTTGATCCCATTTTTGTACTGTTCTCTTTATCTTTAATTAATAATATTAGTTCTGATCCTTAATTATCAGAAAGAAAAAAGTACATCAAACTGAATAACACTGAACTGTCACTTGCCACAAAGTTTCTCGAAAGTAGTTGAGCAAGTGAAATGAACAAGCAAATGAGCTCTAGTTCAGATGGTGTCACTGCTCACTTCTCACACAAGTAGGCAGGTTCAAACCCTGTCAATGGTATTTGCAAAATCTCTTAGATGATAATGAAAAAGTCTACTTAAGAGGCTATCTAAAGTATTAAGTAGACATGGATAGTCAAGTGTTAGCTCAAGTGCCTATTCTGAAGTGTTAGCTGACGCATGGATGTAAAAGAAGTGAAGGCATGGAAAACTAAAATGTATTATAAATTTATAACGTCACGTTTTAAGAATAAAGCTTAAGGTAAAACTAATACATTATTTTCTTATGTAAGTTGGAAAGAAAAAGTTTACAGCATATACGAGTTCGCATCTCAACTAAATAATAGAACAATCTGAAACAGTTGCGTATTAAAAAACTGACTTACTCTTTTAGATCTGTAGGATAATATTTAGCTTTCACCTTGAACCCCGGTCTATTCCCTTCTAAACACATCATTCTAGCAGCATCTTCTGGAGACTTTAGGTGAAAAGGTTGGATTCCCTCTATCATCTGAACCAATACAAAGAAAAATTAGAAAAACTGGGTCATTTTTCCACCGAAATCAAGCCCTTGATGATTTCCTTTGAAAATCCGTATCTCAACATGTATCTTTCGAACAAAATGGTAGAATGTATCATGGAGATAAGCATTGAATTTTATAATAACATTTTACAAGCACATACGTACATGTAATTCGGATATGTATAAATAAAATAAACAGCAGTCACAATATAAGACTGTCTTAAACCAATATAAGATTACTTCCCAACATTTACTAATAAACCTAGAATTAAATTTGGCCTGTAACATAGTCCGCCTTTTATTGGTGATAAGTTCATTTAGTTGTTTTGGCCTTACTCATTTTGGTTGCTCAAGGCTTGACAGAGAATTTATAGAGTCCTAGCCCTTCTTTACAGCCTAGTCGGTGCCATATGGCGAGAATTGAGAACCATGAGCCCTTTGCAGTATACCACAGTATTATATCTATCGTGTTATCAAAAGACAGAATGTTTTAAGCTATGCCTAGAGAATATATTATTTACCCGAGATGCATCATCAAAGGTATCGGTAAATGGAAAAATGATTACTTTCACAGAAATCGAGGAGAAACTAATAGCTAATATTTTTTGCAAATGCCAAAAGATGGTTAAAAGGTTGGAGAATAATTCAGTCGTTCAAATGTTCAATGCAAGTCATAGCATTCTTCTAGCAAAGAATTAAGATTAATTCAAATTCAACAAGTAAAACAAGTTAGTAATTGTTTCTTAGGTGTTACTAGAAATAATAACCAACAGCAAAAAAGCAATGCTAAGAATCAAAAGAAAACAAGATACCTCGTAAACAATAACAGCGAAGGAGTACACGTCCACACTTCTGTCAAATATTTCATCTCTATAGATCTCAGGTGCCACGTATAAACCTACAATTAACCAGAAAATATGAACATGAGTTGCATCGTAATCCGAGACCAAAGCCAATTTTTGTTGATTTGTAATATACCAAGAGGTGGTGAAATTGCTGATAATGACGCAGATGGAATGCACAGGAACGAATTTGTGGAAAAGAATGAAAATTAAAGACTAAGACAACAATCGCAGAACACCGGAATGTAGGGTGGTTCAGCAAGTGGTGCCTACATCCACACTCAAGCCTAGAGTTATGTATTTCTTGATAATGAATGATGTATATCCAGTTACATGGTAGAAGGCCGCTTTGTATAGGGATAGTGTTACAATTTGACTAATATTGGACTGTACAAGATAAATTCCTTTTGTATTTATCCCATATCTTTGGGAATATTCTTGTTCTGATCTTGGAAGTCTTGTATTTGGGTGCACTTGCTTAGTGATTGAACTCTCCTTAACCGCCTAATGATGTCATCATCATGTGGACCGAGTGGTCAGCCACTTATGCTGAGTACTCAGTCTCTTTAGCCGAGTGGTCCTCTCAATTTTTGGGTGTCCTTAGTGTGTTTTGTATGCGTGGCAGTGTCCATTTGGGGTCCTCCACCAAGAAAAGAAAATATAACAAAGATTGTAAAAAGAACTTACTTGAACGATCAATGAGCTCGGGCTGCACTAATTTCGCTTTGTCGGATGAAACTTTTGCCAATCTAATTACACCAAATCCGGCAACCTTCAACTGGCCTCCACAATCCAGGAAAATATTTCTGGCACCTTACCAAGATTTCAAATATTAAAAAACAGTGCGCATTTCAACAATCAAATTCACTTGACATTTATTTCACATATTAGAATCGACTTCAGCATTTATTTGCCTTACTTGGGCTTTAGATCACAATGGATAACTGGATCTGGTTTACATTCATGAAGATAATTCATGCCCCTGCTAACAAAGAAATTAACCAAGATTCAAACTACAAAGAAGATGGAACAAATGAACATCCAAGAAAGAAAATAATGAAATCAGGAGAAAAGTAGTTACTCAAATAACTATTTTCACAAAGCTAAGTATACGGTATAAACGAAATTGCACTTGCCTAGCAATATCAAGAGCATATTTTAGACATCTAGATGGAGAAAGACGCCCTTTCTTTTGAAGATAGGCTCCTAAGTCACCCTGAAAAATCAACATCAACATGAGAAACATTATAATTTCATGGTAATAAGGCATCAGGTAAATGGGACAGTTGATAGGGGAGGGTTACCCCCATCTGTAGCCCTTTATTAAAGTTTCCTAATAAAATTTTGCTCTCGTCCTTGAATAAAGTTTAACAAAAAAAATGTTTTTTTAGACCCCAACCAGATTTTTGAAGTTTCATATTTAGTGCTCATTTGGTTCATTCCTGGAATCCTAAGTTGCTAAATTCACACTAGGAGTTGTTAATAGTTCATGTCAAGAGGTTGAATCATTAGTTGACAGGTATTTAACTTTCATTGTGAAATACCATTTTGGATTCAAAGAACAAACAAAAACTCGAATCAAACAAGCATTAAATGCATTGGCTGCATATGCAGAGTAAATTCACATGGATAAGATTTGTCAAAGTGACAGTTACTTCCTATGCGTCACTAACGAAAATTATAGTAAAACTTTGTTTGACACTGTCAATACTAATAAGCCATATATTTCTTTCATGAATCAAATTTACTAAAAGGTGCAAATCCAAATTAGAAAATATTTACATTATGTTGAACTATATTTCAATCATGTCCCCCAAAAAAGTAGGTTTACTCAAGTTGGTGAAGTTTTCAAGAAACACCTGTTAGGCATCTACAAGTAATGACTAGTTGTATTACCCAAATTTTGTATTTGTTTAACAAATTATCAAAATCTCTTTCCCTCTCACACACATATGCGCGCACGCAGAAAGACAGTGGCACACGATCACAGATATGCTTACTTTTGAATGATGCTCTGAAACAATCATCATTGGTATCTTTTGGGTGACAGCTCCAACAAACTGAACTACATTGGGATGCCTGACCTTTTGTAACAAAGTCAACTCGTGTTTGAAAGCATTTCTGCATAGAAAGGGCAGAGAGTTAGGACATATAATTAGATCTTGTGAACAAAACAATCCAGCAACCTTTTCAGACAAGAATCCCCTGACAACATTACGTAGCAACTCAACATAACACAATTATTAACATAAAAGTCATAAAGAAAACAGCGAACGACGAAATGTATAGTGCCTGTTAGAAATCGGGCTACACATTATTTATGGTATAGTGTAATTAAAGGAAAAAAGATTGACATGAATTTGCTTTTCCGATGTTGGTCAAATGTACCATAATAGGGGATTTTTTTTTTTACTAATTAAGGCATTTCTCAAATGTTGGATTTTATTTATATTATAACCTTATTGGCTGATGGTTAAATTAATTAACAATACTTAGTTCGAGTTAGGATTATTTTATATCCACTTTGAGAATCTTTGATTCTTTGTCAAGTGCATGATTCTGACCTGGTCTTTTCTTCAACATGTTCCACCTTTTCCAGCAGGGGGCAGAGTGTTCTTGCAAATTCAAGTTACTTGCCAAGATTTTCAACAGTATTTCTTATAGTTTGGGGTTTCCGACGTGTTAGTTCTCACAAAACAAAGGTAATTTAGTTAATGTTGGATTAAGGGAAATATGTAAGTGAGATAGACCTTTCTTATACTATGCAAATTATTTAGAGTTGATGATACAAATCTACTCTGTCAATGCTAACATATTTGGTTAAATAGCAACCACCATCTCTATCCAATTCAGATTACTCCTCTCCCACAATACTAGTGTCAATATGGACCAGCATCATGGACAATGTTCCATTCATTTTATCAAGACTACAAAACCACTTGCAGGTTATCAAACATATTTCAACTGAAAATTTTATCGTAGAGCAGTGTTCTAAAAATCCTGGCCTAGGGCCTATTATGCCCCACCTAGGTGCTAGGTGGTGGTCTGCGATTAGCCTAGCTAGGTGGCCACCTTGTCTGTAGGGATGGCAATTCAGCAGGACTTAGGGAGTTTTTCAATCTTTTTGTTTTAAAATTTCTTGTTTTTTATGAATTATGAAAAATATTTGTTTAACATATCCTTAATGTCCTTGTTTTTATAAGTTAGAATCTTGTAATATTATATTTTTTAAATATAAATAAATAAATAATTGACCGCCTAGCCTAGACGACTAGTCCTAGCATATGTTCTCTATGGCCGCCCTAGGTCCACCCCGCGCCTTTCAAAACAGTGTCACAGAGTATCAGCTTCGAGAAATAAATCCAATGTTTACAGAAATCATAAGCATCGATATCTACTCTGCTTAACCTATTCCAACTGAAAATTTATGGTAGAGCATCAAACTGTTCCATTTATCAATACTACGAGCATATTAAGACCAACATATATGAAATAATGAAAAGAGCTATGAAGTATGGATACACTCTACAGATTCCAGTACGCTTTTTCGGAGTATCCTTAATTTTCCTTTTTATCTTTTTTTCAGATATGTGAGGATATGGCTATAGGATCTGTGAGATATGCTATGGCCTAAGTTTGGCACCTTGTCTTTCAATATACAATCACCGTAGGATTTGAAGGCAATATGTTCATGGGGGACTGACATTGTACCATATAAGTAAATGATATGGCGAGAGTGCTCTTCAAGACTCAACATACAACAAAATTAGTATGAAGAAAGCCCTCAAATAAGCGAGAAGAAACAGAAGAGCATATATATATATAAATTGCTTTAAAGATGAACTGAACAAAACATATTGGGGGAAGGGGTGTCGATGTGGGTGTCTATTTGTGTGTGTTTAAATACATACACGCTTTCAGGGTCTGAATAGCTTTCCTTGTCAAGTATCTTTACAGAAACTCGTGTGCCGTTCCATTTAGCAACTTGATATTCTCCCTGTCAAGAGGTATAGAAAATCTATTTAGTATGTTACCATCTATATGAAGTGCATTTGAGAAGGCATCCCAATCAAAACAGCTTAATTAATGCCAGGGAGAGAGAGAAGATATGAAGTTGTTAAGAATAGTTGATGTGATAAAGCCACAAGAGAAACAGAACTACACAACCAAGTTTAATTTTTTACAAGTAAATTTGCTTTGAGAATCTTAAGCCATTAACAAGTACAAACAGCATCACCCATCAAAGTTATATTATAATTAACCATTTTTTTCATAAGTTAGAAAGACCGTAATTTATAATCGCATCTGAAAGTCACAAAATCTATACACGCCAAACAATTTGGCTTATATTCACATCCGAAACTCACATCAGCATCTACACAACTCTGTCTCAATTTAGTTGTGAAATTCAAACTAATGCTTTAAAAAGAGCTAGGCAGTAGGAGGGGGCCGCCTAGAGCCTAGAGCAGACTACGCAGTTAGCCAGTTTTTGTGTTTATTTATAAATTAAAAACTATAGTATAACAAAAAATCTAACTTCAATTTTAAGGACTTAAGAACTTATAAACAGATATTTTCATATTTCAAACATATATATTTAAAAAAAGAGAGTAAACTATGCAAATGGCCCCCAAAACTATGGGGATAGTTCCACTTTGGTCCCTTAACATTGAAAAGTGTTGATTAAACCCTCAAACTATTGAGTTTCAAAATGGCCCTTCCATCCATTTTGGCTGTTAACTTGGACAGAAACAAGTCATATGCAGCCACATGACTTGTTTTAAAGGCATAATGGTCAAATCAAACAAAAATACAAATTTCCTCTTAGATTGTATACAAGTTTCAAAACACAATGAAGGGGAAAAGATCATGCCTTCAAGATACCATCGCCTCTGCGAACTTGAACCTCTAGCGGATTGAGCTCATACTCTGGAACATCTCGCGGATTTGCAACTGCCATTGGTGTTTTTCGGGTTTTCTAGGAATAGAAACACTTCCATGATTATCTCCAATATTTTATAATAAATCAATATAATAAAGGGAAGTATTTCACATACCGGCGCTTTGGCTCCGTGTGCCTTCAAAATATTGAAAACTTCTATATTTCCATAGTATTTGGCATCAGCAGCTGCCTATCATGATAATATAGGTAAATCAGTACACTAGCTATATATATATAATTCAGGATGAAAGCTGTATTGTTCAATTCAAAGTGCCATAACAAGGATAAAAAGGTATAAGTAGTAGACTAACAGTGGATTCGCCAGTGCGTATTTTCCTATCATAGGGAAATACAATGCAAAGGTATTTTCCTGTTATTATTAAAAACTATAAAAGTAAACTCAGTGAAGAACATCTCACAACAGTCGAAGGCTGCTATGACCTGTAAACCTTGAAAGATTAGGAACTAACATATCTAGATGCAGGACGTAGGATTACTAAAGTTCAATATCAGAGAGACGTATTCATATGTCATAACTTATTGCCTATGACATGTATTCAATATTTGAGAACTGACTCAAGCTTGGTTGTAATAACTGAAACAAAGGCTCTAGATAATTATGTTTGAATTCCACAGCTAGCCAACCTGTTTATTACTTATTTGATACTCAATTGATGTAGCCTGGATCCACAAAGATCATTCAAACATATAATAAACAGGTTGTTTGAGTGATCAAGGAGGAGGGAAATAATACTGCACTTGCAAATGGTGACACTCACAGTTGAGACTTTCGGGTGGGGGTCCTTTACCCTTGGGATAAACCCACGCGCTCAACAAACACAAGAATTAAAGAATGACCACAGAAAAGACTTAAATTCTATAACACCAAATAAAGAAAACAATAGCTGAGTGGGCCCTATCAAATGACAAATAAGTTGCCCAGGATGGAAGAAACAAAGAGCAATATCTGTTGAGCAAGCATTTGATGACCAAAGAAAGCTGGGCCTCAATTATTTTGGCGTAAAAGGAACCTCGAGAAGAAATAACTCAACTAGGCCACAGCTGGGATTGTTAATCAGTTCCTTGTCCAACAAAAACAATGAAGCTTCTTGATATCATATCAATCTCTTCCGCATCCTTGAATATAATTCTCGGCAGTACAAGTTGGACGCTTTAGTGCTAATGTTTAGGCTTAGTTAAATATTCAAAAACTTGTTCATTTCCTCTTGTGACAATGGTTTAATTTAGGGAACTGCTCAGAGCATCAAAGTCAACCTGAATACATGGGGAAATTTCAATATTGAAGAAAAGCTTGATAACAAAAGGGATGGCAGAAATTAAGCTCGAGATATAAATGCTACTGACTCTGGTCAAACCTTCATAAACATAGTGGCAGCATTGAACTTGAACAGGAAAAGATGAGAGGATGAGGAGTATAGAAAACTACTTTTACGATGAGAAAATAACGAATAAAACATGAAGTTCCACTGTTCAAAGATGGCAATGGCGTAGGAAGACAAAATAGATGAATGCAGAATGAGAAATCTGCTGTAGTGCTTCTTCTACAGAAAGAAAAGAGAAGTTTGAAACAACAGTCATGAAAGGTCAGGGAAAGTGAAGTGTCATCTCTTCAAAACCTCAAAGTCACAGACTTCAAGCCAATGCCGGATACAGGAATGTTTTGAGGGGTGCGCTAATATCTATATTTAAATTAATCTAGACTGGCTGCATTGGGCTAGAACTGAAAACTTCATATTACAGCTCTAAATAAAAAAAAAAAAAGGGGGGGGAAGGGGGGGCTACCGCCCTGGTCGGCATGGGGCTAGGTCCCCCTTGCTTTGAGCGTCAAGGAACCATTGAGAGAATGCAAAGGAGCATCGATTCAGTACAAAAATTGAGTAAGCCTAGTATTTTCCTTCTCTTAAATGTGTCAAACTTAGTTGACTCCACCTACGATATATAACCATTCAATGCAAGCACAACAGCAGTTTTTCTAGCATTAGCAAAGTACTAACATGTTTAACAACCACTTATTGGGTACTTAAGGATTAACCGAATTTAGGTCTTGGACACAAATTGAGGAACCAACACTTTGTGAGTTCCTTCTAATTTTACTAAACAATTGTTCATATCTGATATTATTCTTATGCACAAGTTTGTAGGGGAACTTGTGTAGAATGCTTATCTTTTTCTCAGTTGATATCGTTCATTAGTTATTGTTAAGGCCTTCTTGACAAAATTATTCCAATTGGTACTTTGTGCCATTAACAAAACTAATCCAATAGGATTGGTCCTTCTAAAGCCAGAGGTAGAAAACCCGGTGCTTAATTTCATTGATAACGAAAAAATAATAAAAGCAAAGCACCAACGGAAAAACCAGTAGCCAAACCAGAACCAAAACAGCTAACAAAAAGGTTTCTCCAACGGTTTGTGTCTATGGGGATAGAGAGTCAAATAAGGGGAAAAAAACACTCTTAACAAATTGTATACCCCATTGCGGATATGACATGACAACGTAATCATTTCCATAGTCTCTGAGTCTCACAAACAATGTCGATATGCTGAGACATAATATTAACGGGACCCACCTTTCTACTGTCTGTTTTTAATGCCTATATGAATTTGATATGTGTAAATACATGTGAAGATAGACAAGAAATGATACAAAAATGATATCAATTAGATATACGCAATTTCCAGCAGAGTATGGAACATAGACATATTTCACTGACAAACCATTCAAGAAAGCCTAATAAAACAGGAACAAAAGACCAAATCCGAAATTAGAAATATATACCGTGCTGCCCCAACGATCACGGGCATCAATATTGGCGTTGCGATTCAACAAGAGGTTAATTATATCGACGTGCCCTTCGCACGCTGCAATATGCAGAGCAGTGCGCCCATCGAGATCAATGCTATTGACATCAACCCCATCATCCAACAAATCCTGCACTCCACTCACATCATTCTTGCACGCCAGAAACAACAACTGCATCGTGCAGTCGAGGTTCCCGGGCACTGCCAGGTCATCCTTGATCAAGTTCCGCTTGATCGGATCTAACGAAGATTGCCTACCAAAGCTGAATCTCAAGTTGTTCCGCCTCGGGTCCATAGAAGTCTGCCGCTTGAAGCTGAAGGTCTTTTTTATTGAATCCGCCGAGAATTGGCGCGACAGCCCCCGCTTTAACTGAGCAGCTATCTCCATCCCCCCTCCCCTCCTCTCCTCTCTAAATATATATAGAAAGTCTACTTCGCACAAAACAACACAAGCATTACTCAGACTAATTATACCAATTCAGTTAACAAGTCTTGACGAACTTCTGCTTATTTTAATTTGGCCTAATCAATATTTCGTTAGTTTTACAAACAGAAATCGAACAATATCATGCTCTGGTTTTGAGAATTTGGCTAAAACTATAGTATCAGCTATTTAGTTAGTTTCGAAAACAGAATTCCTACTCTCTTGAAAAACAAAACGCTCATTTCGGATCAGAAATAACCAACTCAAACACGATATATCTGCCAACAATAAACAGAGTGATAAATTTGATGCTCTCAATGAGGATGAGCGCAGCTCGATCGAGAGCTCCGTTGAAGCTCCCGATAACGAGCGAATTGGAAGGCCGAGGCTCAGAGTAAAATCTAAGAAGAAGAGATGAACATGAATGAAAAATGATGATTAGTTGAGAGAGAGAGGTGAAGAGAATTCACACGAAGGGGATTGTAGAGAGAGAAAGAAGAGAGAGAGATGCGAAGAAGCCACTTTTTCTCTTCCACACACTACTCCGAAAAAGCAGTTACAGTTTTTTTATAATGACGAGTGGTTATCAGTTTGCCAAAACTAATATCAAACCCATTCGATCCAATCCCAATAAAAAAAAAACACTTATTTTCATGTAATTAGTTATTATTATACACTAATAAATTATTAATATAACCTACTCTACACTTTATTAAAATGACCTAATAAATAAATCATAATTTACTTTTTTTTAGTTTAATAATAAATTAAATTTTAATATAAAATGACTTAATTTAAATTTTTATTTTAGTAACAAAATAAATTGTTTTATTTTTATTGTCTTTGGTCCTTGTGAAGTTAATTGAATTTGTTTTTAATATTATTAAAATTTAAATAACTTTTACACAAATGATATTGATTTAGAACCAATTCAATCTAGTGTCAAATTAGATTGGATTGAATTTTGAAATCAAGTCGAATTGTATTATAGTCTAAAATATAAAATTATATTAAACTAGACTGATTAATAAATTATAGTAAATATATTAATTTTGAAACAACACACAACTTATTGCAAGCGTGAATTAATTAAAATAGTAAAAGTTGGTCCAACTTATTGCAAGTGGTGAATTAATTAAAATAGTAAAAGTTGATCCAAACGCTCATAGGGCCCTCAAAAAAATCCTTTTTTTGTAAAAAAAGAATGGCCCTCTCAGGAAAAAAAAAGGGGGAAAAACAAAAGAAATACTTTTCGTAATACATAATGGTTTGGGTGATGGATATTTTTTTTTCTTTTTAATCCGAGTTTGGATGATGTTAAAAGACATCCATCTTTTGTAACCTTCCCACCACAATTTTAAAACAATACAATTTTGTATAGATTGACAGCTCATTGCTTTAGATGATGATGACATGACCATCTAAATAAAATATTAAATTAATTTTCACTTGGGAAAAATATAAAATTGAAACCGTCACATCTTAGTCGGTTCAATAAATTGATTCACCATTCTTATTATTTTAATCGGGTAAGATTTTTTTATTTTATTTTTGCATTATCATAATTATAAAATTTTGTAAGGAAAAATAAATATCATTCTACAGTATTTAGTTACTATATAGTTATCCAGCAATGATTTAACACTATGTATTCAGCAACTTATTACTAAATTGAGTCAAAAAACTCGACAACTTGTTACTGAATTGAGTCATAAAACTTGGCAAACGGTCACCATATATACGATGAATTAGTTAGTCGCTATATTTGGTAGTATTTCACCAAATATTATGTTACATATTCAATGAGATTTTGTAGAGTTATATGACACAATTCAGTGACAAGTTATCTAAGTCTATGTGCTATTATGTTGATATTGTGTGGCTCAATATTATTATGTGACATTTCCTTTTACCTTATTAAATTGACATAAGTGGTATCAATAATTAAGTATTGATTGTGATTTGTGAATATTAGTACCTCAAATCATGAAAACTAATCGCATCTCTTAGGGCTGGTAGGAATGGTTCCAAGTTTGAGAGTAATAATTTTTTTTTAAATAAAAATTTAGTTGGGTGCCCCTCTTAGGGATGCCGTGTTCAACGAAATTAAAAAATGTGGTGCTAATGATACTACGGTGTTAGCTAGAGTTACAATTAGGCGTACTTATATCATCACTTTGATGACTTTTATTCTACATTTTTACCTTTTTGTTTTTAGTTCATAAAATTTAAATCTTTTGTACTTAACCAACCACTTTAAATCTTTTGTACTTAACCAACTACTTTTAAAAATTAGTTATCAACTTATTTAATTAACCCCGCTTCTTGAACAGAAAAAAAGTAGGGTCAATTTTAAGTCTCAACAAATTACAGGTAAAAATATTAATAATACACAAAGTTGATGGAATTTTATAACTAATTAATTGAGCAACGGCTCATAAATAAATGGCTTAAAAAAAGTATTTATTATTTGATCCATAAAGAAGTCCAATAGAGTGTATAATCAAAGATTTTATTTTTCACATATTTGTAAAGATACCCTTATTTGAGTTTTTTTCTTACAAACTTATTATTCTTCTTAGAGCATCTTCAGTAACAATGTATAATTTTGTTTTGGGTAAAATTTATAAAACTTGTAAAAAAATTCATCTCCAGTAGTGTTTTAAAAATATGTTTTATGTAAAATATACTCTTCATTTACAATGCAACGCTAGCTTTCTCATTCCACAATTGTTTTATAAACCTTTAAAATATAATAACTTTTAATACAAAACATGAATTTTAATAGAAATTATATATTTGAAAACTACTCATTAAGACTTATAAATCAAGATCCATTGTGATTATGTTATTATGTATATATAATTTCAAGAAAAAATGATAAAAAAAAATTGTATAAAGTAATATCTAACATTTGTTGTATCTTATTGGTTCTTTTCAACTTTACACAAAAGTTTACAAAATTTTCATTAGAGTATATTTTTTTAAAATTTCAAGTTGTGTAAAAAAAAAAATTGACACATAAGATATACATATCAATTTTTACACAGTGCTCAGGCTACCTACAATTTAGGGAATATTTTTAAGGGATTTTTATGATTTTGCATTCGAAATTAGATGTTTGAATTTAATAACTGAATTCTATAATCGGAAAAGATTACTAATTTCGAAATACTATTACTGTCACATCTTTTTTCTTTTGAAGTATTATCTCCACATGCACAATGGCAAAAAGACTTGTTAAAATGTCAAAATGTTAAAAGAAATATTGTCATAAAAAAACCAAGCGAAAGTCAGCTATTAACAATTAAAAATAGAAGTGTTGGAAGACACTAGAACGCCCACATGGTAAAAGGCATATTGTCAAACGTCATTTTAAAATATTGCATCCCTAAAAATATTCTCACTAAAGCTTATATTAAAATATTAAAAAAACTCATTAAAGCATTAATCATCGTACTCATGTTTTTTTGACGATAATTAAATAATAAAAATGTATATGTAGATATAGAAAATTTCTGATACGAACTGAATCTATTAAGATATTTTCGTCGTTAAAAGTATTTCTTAATAATTTAGCGACGAAAGATCCAAGTATGTATAAGAATTGTATTGTGTATGTATATATATATACCTTATTTGAGATACATCCCTTGATTTCCATGTGAAGAATTTTCTTGGTGACTGTGCTTTCATCAAAAGGCCTTGAGGTCTTCTTCTTTTAAGATCTCACCACACGCCAAAGCAAGTGGAAAAAATGATTGCTCCACTCTCAATTATTTAAGGGTTCGTGGAATTCCATTTGACTTTTTTTACACACGGGAAAAATGAAACAGGCAACAAAATGTACATCTCCATTTTAATTTATGTTTTTGGTCTATTTCATCTCCATTTGAAAAGCAACCAAAACACAGTCCTACAGAAATAAATTCCTGGACCGTCGTATGGAAATATCTGTAATTATCAGTGAACTAAATATCATTGTATATTTATACAAAAAATTTTATATGCAAACCAGTCTGTACGGATCGGTTCTTTTTACTATAGTTTTTCGTCATAGAAAACATCACCCACTGTTTTTTACAACAAAAAAATCATAAAAATGCCTGGTCCGTACCATAAACAAACTCTATATTTATAAGTTAAATTAAGACTTCTTTTGATAACAATATGAAAGAAAAAAAAAAAACCTTGATTTATGAAGAAGTTACAAAATAAGAAGAGGAAATACTCATCGTATCATGCTAATTTTTATCACTAGATAACTCAATTCTTCATTATTTTTTGTCAAAAAAAAATTTCCTCAACCAGCAAAAAGAATATTCTATTTAAATAGTCACAAAGTAAAAAAACATCTTATAACATATATCAACTTATTTTTCAAAAATTTTACAAAAATCAACTATTTTTATTTTATTTTTCTATGTTATTATTAAACAGTCCCTAATATCATATTATAAGCACACAAAGTGTGCCCCTATGCTAATATACTTTATTGCAACAACCAACTCTTCATGTGAGAAGTCAATGCAAGGGTGTGGCTATATGTATTAATATGGGGTTGGACGACCCCACTTGATACTAAAAACATGTATCTAAATGTAGCAAATTTTGGGATAATTTGAATTTATGCGTATATTTGACACTACTTGACACCATATAAATTATTTTATTACTGAGGTCTTTTATTTTTATTAGGTATAACTAGTGTCTATGACACTCTTCATTGAATTTTTTTTTTATGTATAGTATTATTTGTACTTGTAAGAATTACATATGACTCACGTTATAAACAAGCATACTTTGTTTATAATTTTTTAAGTCCCTACAATTTATATAACTTGCAAAATCTCATAAAGTAGACGACATATTCAAATTCTCATAAAAAATAAAATAAAATTGACTCCACTTACTAAATTTTCTAACTACGTTAATGCGTCGACGGGGACGGGCGGGCCCTACACCTTTGTATGCACCCGATCTACCCACAGGGGTTGGTCCCCGGAGAAAGGTACCGCAGTTGTCGCAAACTGCAACATGGTTAATTAAAATAGATGATGAAAGGATATATTAAATAAATAACCAAAAAAATCACAAGAAGTCCCACCACAATTGTTCCATTGGACTAAATATCATATATTTAACTAGTAAATCAATCTATTTAGAGACAAATTTGACTAAAAGGCAAAAAATTTTGAAAGCCACAATTTAAGAAATCATAACTGCTAAATAAAAGTCAAAGAATCACGCTCGCATAAAAATTAAACTTACCGACATTTTTGGAGCATAAATTTAGTAGGACTCTTAAAAAGATGTCACAATTTTTACATAATTGCGAAAGAAGTCCAAAAGTATTAAATATAATTTCCTAAAAAATTAAAAAAACCAAATTGTACCGCAATTCATATTAAAAAAAATAACGCAACATTAACCCGGCCATCTCAAATTAAAATATTGTTGACGATGGCTCAAAGTACGAGTCAGAATTGATACAATAAAAACTGAAATTGATCCAAACAACTTAGTTTTCCTTGAGCATAGTTTTTTTACCTACAATCAAAAAAACTATCTCTTTTAAGTTGGTTTTGATTTTATTGTTTCAAAAATGGAAATATCGAAAATACAGACCAAACTTAGAACAACTTTTGAATACCAAGAATTGAATACGTGCAGATTATAGATTTAATTGAATTAAACCAACTATATCTTACTAAGACAATATTGTACAAATCAAATTATACAATATTTTGGCTTTATTATATAATGTGCTATAATTTAAATTATTCTAAAATATTATTTGGGTTAATATATATATACAAATTTATTTGAGATTATAAAATTCTTAATATACTTGTTCCCAAATTCTTGAAATTTAAAAGGGTCCATTTGGTAGCGTTTTTAGAGACCCGTTTTT
This sequence comes from Lonicera japonica, assembly GCA_021464415.1. Lineage (NCBI taxonomy): Eukaryota > Viridiplantae > Streptophyta > Magnoliopsida > Dipsacales > Caprifoliaceae > Lonicera > Lonicera japonica. The sequence goes on from CM038468.1 coordinate 18,112,967, forward strand.
GTTTTTTGAGCTAAAAAACGAATAAAAAATGCGTTCGGTGGAATGTTAACAAAAACACGGAAAATATTTTCGGATAATGAATTCATGCTTAAAGCGTAAAACGCAAAAACGCCAAAATGACATTCTCTCCATTCTCACTCTTGCAATCTTTGTTTTCACTATTTTCATTCTCGGAAAATGTTTTCAATGTTTTCCTTCTTGAAAAATTCATTTTATCGTTTTCATTTTTTGAAAATATTCTCCGAAAACGTTACCGAACGGACCCTAATATAGTTGGCTTCGCATTTTGTATATTTTAGGACTTTTATCTTGGTGAAGTCACAATAGTAAACGATCAAAAGATATAATAATTAATATTCCTTTCTCTCGAGAAAAAGAAAATACTAAAAATAACAATAAATATTTACTGTAAAAACAAAACACGTAAATACCAAAAAAATTCCTAATAAAACTGAATATTTTTATAAAAAAACACATTATTTAGTTTTAGTTTCGTGTTTTCAAAAACCATGAACAAAAAATTTCGAACACAGTAGTTTTTATTTTGGTTTTAGTATAAGCCAATTACAAAAGTTTCACCTCACTCCACCCTTGTCGAAGTAGGCAAGATTATTGCTTGTATCATAAGGGGAAAAAATGAAAAAAGCCCTCTATTATCCTAGATTATCACTTGTATAGAAAAAGAAATAGTGAACAATTATTGTTTTAAATTTTAATGAATTAATATATAAATAATGTAAAACATGGATAAGAGTAAATAATTACCAAAAGTTTGTTGGATAATTCCAAATGGTTCCAGTTTACCTCTAATGTGAGGTTAAGAATCGTCAGATAAGTACTTTGCAAAGCCAAAAAATAAGGAAGTTAATTCAATCCAGATAGATGGCCATATTGTGAAAATTTAAACCAACAAAAATGAAATTAAAAATATTAACTATGGACCAAAAATAAAACATTGCACTATTTCATAATTTTCAAAAGGAGTTGGGTTATGTTCCAATAGTATTTTCATAAGTCGGTTATTCACTAAGAGCATTTTCAACCGTTGTGTAAATATTTTTGTGTGAATCCTATATGTCATGACACTTTTACACAAAACTTGAAATGTAAAAAAAATATGCTCCAATGGTACATTTTTAAACTTTTGTGTAAATTTTGAATGAACCAATAAGATAATTATGCATATTAGATATTATTTTATGCAATTTATTATTATTTTTTCTTGAATTTTGGTATACATAATATTATAACAACAATAGATCTTGATTTGTTGGTCTTAATGAGTAGATTTTAGATATATATTTTTTTTATTAAATTATATAATTTCTATCAAAAGATATTACATTTTAAAGTATTGTAAAATAATTGAGAAAAGAAAAAGCTGATGTGGCAGTGTAAACTTGGAGTGTATTTTACACATTCGTTTTACACAAAAACTAAATTTAAAAGACTGCTGGAGCTCAAAATTTTTACAAGTTTTGTATATTTTACACAAAATATACATTATCGGTTGCTTACGGATATTAAAAGTAATTTAAGTAAAAATCAAGATATCATTTTGTTATGATATTTTTATATTTGAATTCTACTCATCAAAAGCTTTAAAATAATACCCATATTGACTATTAAATTATAAATAAAAAATATTGAATATTACATGTGAATATATATATTCCATGTAGTACATTATCATTGGTTCATTCAAATTTTACACAACAATCTTAAAGTGTACCATTGGACCACAAATGTGAATGTGTAAAATATTTGTGTAAAATTAATTTTTATCCTCCAAATGTCTATTTTTTATTGGTTCACATATTTTTACACAATCAATTTAAACATTTACCATTGGAGATGCTCTAATTTGCTAAACTTTTGTTTTTATTTTGATGGTTTGCTTTCGCGGCAGCCACAATTACCACTGCGGTTCTAATCCTTATATTTCCTTCGGTACCTAATTATAATTGAAAAAAACAAAAAAATATCAGGCGAGATTGGGTTTTAAGACCCTACTCATAATTATATTTAATCCAAGAACACCTTACTATTTCATATTACATGAAGTACTTTTTCATAATTTGTTTTAGATATAAGGATTTTCAATATTTGTCTACTAAAAGGTTACCGGTTTTTTGAATGGTCAATTATATTTTCACAACAATCTTTTATTAATTTGATACCATTGATGGACACTAATTAAACTTCATCACCTAACTTCATCACCATGTATTGGCCAACAGAACTTTAGAGATAATTTTTATACAATACAAAAATATATATATATATATATAAATAATTGCAGTCAAATCTTCATCTTTAATTGCATGTGAATTTAGCGCAAAAATAGATTTGCACTAAAATTTAATTCTCAAGTTGTTTATGGAATTAGTACAAAATTATATTTGTACTATATCTATAATATTAATTGCTTGTAGATTTAGTGCAAGCAAATTTTTGCACTAAAATTTATATCATTAGTTATTTGCGAATTTAGTATAAAAACGAATTTCCACTAAAATATACATTATCGGTTGCTTACGGATCGATTAAGTATAAAAATATATTTTCACTAAAATCTATATCATTAATTGCTTGCACATTAAGTGCAAAAACAGATTTGTAATACTTGTGCAAGAGATTTGGTGTGATCTTGACATTCCAGTAGTATTTGCAGGAACGCATGTGAGATCTTCACGAAAGAATATGAAAGAATGAAAACCATTACTAATTCGTCCAACATTATACAAGAACTAATCCATTAAGCAGGAAATGTAAAATACAAACAACTCATCCATGAATTGAAAATGAACTCGACGACCTTGTATGATGCGAATTTTCAGTCTCGAGCTCCATTTATTTGCCAAGAAAGCATTATAGAAGGCTTTCGCTGCCCTTGTAACTTCCTCTTCATTTTCCGTGGCCTTGCACGATTTTTCACCTCTAGATGTAGCATATATTCTATTGTGCAATCAGAGACGGTACAAAAGAAATTAGGGTTATAGACCAAAAAGATAAAATGAGCCCCTTAAAATATTTATTAAATTTTAGTTTTACACATATGCAATATATAAATATAAAGAAAAAATAAATTCGAACAAGCTAATATTTGTATATATAAATATATCATTAAAACTTTTTCTTTTTTTTGACTTAAATTACTACAAAAATGGTCCTCAATTTTTTTAGAATGGGGCATTTTTTTACGTCGAGACCTTAGACAATTGTCTAACTTATCTTATGCAAAGGCCGCCTCTATGTGCAACCAACTTTACAAGTGAGAACTCGTCAATGGGGGTAGGTGCGGGCCCTACACATCTAGCATACACCCGTAACATGGTAAAAATAGATGATGAAATGATAAATTAAATAAACAACCCAAAAATCACGAGAAGTCCCATAATTGTTCCCTTGGGCTAAATTTAATTTAACTAGTAAATTAATATTATTTAGAGATTATTTGACAGAAAGATACAATTCAATTCAAAAAAATTTGGAAGTCCACAATATAAGGAATCGTCACTTTTAAACAAAAGTTAAAATATTAGTCAATTTGCAAATTTAAATCAACAAAAATGAAATAAAAAAAATATTAATTATGGTCCAGAAACAAAACTTTGGACTATTTCCTAATTTTCAAAAGGAGCGGGATTTTGTTCCAATGGCCTTATCCTAAGTGGGCTATATTCACTAATTTGTTCTGATGGCTTTGTTTCGCGGCAACGGCCATTGCGATTCTCATCCTTACAGTTCCTTGGTAAACAATTATAATTGAACTAAAAAAATAAAAAAACAAAGAGGAGAAAATGGCTACCAAAACCTTTCCCCCTCCGCAACTATTTAAGCTAAGAATACCTTATTATTTCATATTATATCGAGTACTTCTTTCACAATTTATTTTAACCCAGTAAAAGGATACGATACACCTTTTTTTGAATCATCAATTATGCATTTACCACAATATTTTATTTATTTGATACCTTTGGTGGTCTTTAAGCCTTATCAACTTCCGTTGTCACTATCCATTGGAGCTTTAGCGGGAATTTCTAAACAGCGCCCAAAAACAAATATTATTTTCACTTAAATTTACATCTTTAGTTGCATGCGCATTTAGTGTAAAAACAAATTTGCACTAAAACTTATATTCTAAGTTGTCAGGGATGTAGTGGAAATACATATTTGCAATTAAATTTGAAAGTTTGGGGCCTAGGTTAATTTTTTGCTTTTTTTTATTCCAAAAACGAATTTGCCGTGGTGCGGTGAGGATAATGGAATGAAACCTAAGTCTAATTGTAGACACCCTGATCCGTGACCCCCACAAGAACCCTAAACGACTTTCGAGAAGTATAGTTTTTGGAGTCCAGAACCCACTCGAACACCCGAAACTGCCCCGAAAGGGTTTGTTGGCCAAACAAACCTATTTTTAAGGGGAATTGTCGCACGACAAATCAGTATGTCGTGCGACAATCTCTCTTATGTCGTTTGACAAACCCCTCTGACCCAGATTATCCACTCTCTAACACATCAATCTGTCAGAGACATCACTTCAGCCGTTTGTCGCGCAACATTGCTCAACATGTCACGCGACACTTGCCCTTTCTGGGGAAGTATCGCGCAACAATCCTCCCCGAACAGTATAAATAGGCCAACACCCCCAAGGGTTCAAGGACAGCAGCTGGGGATCTAAGAATTCTAAGTTTTAAATCTGATTTTCTGTTCTTTTATCAAGTATTTTCTACTATCGTCTTATCTCTGAGGTATCATCGAATCTATTCTCGACACTCGACGTGTCCCGGATCTGGAATTAAATTCTCGAAAATATCTGAAGAAAGAGAAGATTATTATCGCCAGGAGATCTCCCTGCCGTATTATATTTTCTTTCTTATTAATTATTCTCGTCGAGAAGGTAAAGAAAGTCCCTTATAGTATTTAAAATTAGATATCTGCGTCCTTGTTTTACTTCTGTTGTTCTGTCCACATTTTATTTGAATAAACTTATTGCCAAGTTATAAATAGTCTACGGTTCTCTAAACAAAAGACCCTGATAAAAATCATTTACAAAACCAGAAGAGTAAGTATATTATCATCTAGATAAGATTCTGTTTTTAAAACCCGGACGGATAGAACTTATCTAGGAATTAAAATTCAGTATATCCTGTCTCTTTCATAGACTACGATATGTCCGATAGAACTCCCCTCAAAAGTTCTAATTTCATATTAAATTAGTCCCGACACAAGATCCGAACTTTCCCAAAAGAAGTTAAAACCCGATAAAACTGTCATTATCTGAGGAAATAAAATGGGAAACTCTCTTTTAAAATAGATACAAACCTTTTTGTCACTTGTATTTATCCTTTTTGAAAACAAAATATCGGATCTCGGAACACAAAGGTTTTCATCCCTTTCTCAGCTTTTCCCCAAAAATTAGGGTTCTTTTTCACTTGGAAAGTAGTAGACTGCCAGTAAAAACATCCAACTTTTTCAACATAAAATAAACATATAAGACCATTAGAGACCGAAAAGGCGGAACGAGTGCTTAACACCTTCCCAATTCGTAACATAATTTCCGAACCCTATAGAATCCTGGTTTTATAGACAAACGTCTAAAGAAAGGCTTATCTGTAGCCTTTCCTCTTACACAACTCTTTTGTCTGTTTTATCGTAAAACGTACTAGCGACTCTGAACGAACCATCTTGCATTTAGAAATAGGATAGAGGGACACACGGTGTGAATTGTCAGCATCTATATAAGCAAATGAAATGACGGATTCCCTTCCGACGTTTCAGACGCCCAACAACGGGAGCGAGACTCGGGGGTCGCATTTGCGGATTTTCACACTTATCAATTTTAATTCTTAAAAACAATTGTTCTTATCTAGCAAGCAAAACAAATAAAAAACAATCGTACAAACACCAAGATCTAGTGAGGTACCCCTACTTGCATAGGACTAATCATCGGGAGCAACCAACAATAATTCATTATGGGCAAAATATTTACAAAGACACAGACATGAACTTACAATGTGACGTATAGCTTACAGGTGCCGCTCTATTCCTAAACTCTCAACTATAATGTTTGGTGTATCATGCAACAGTTTAGCAAAGATCATGTTGTATCCTTTAGCGGGATGGCAATGACTACATGTCGTATTATTGGTAAACGCTTCGATATTATGCCTATGTAGTCTCATGTTCACAGTCCCCGTTCATTTAACACAACCAAGTTCAACAATGACGAGCTCGCCTATTTGTACAAATAGCCACTTCGACCTCCATCTCCAGTATACGCTTGTCCAGCCTCGGTATACGCTTAAAGAGGATGAGTATGGGGTCTGGTCTTATTCTTAGAAAAAAAGAACAATCTACGTTGTTCAAAGCAAAATCCTATGTGGGGTCAAAGTTCTCTCTTAGAATGTGTATATTTTTAATGTGTAAAGAGATGAGCCAAAAAGCTTTCATAAAGGTTATGGAGGATGAAGACCTATATCTTAATGGAAAATGATAACATGTGCCCTTAACGCACATGCTAAAGCTACTATAAATAGAAATAATAAAATCTTGTATGAAAATCTATGCCATATTTAATGCATGTTGGAAGTTAATTATTTCCAAAAATGGGTACTTAACGTGTGCCCTTAGGGCACACATTAACATGACACTATCTTAATTTATGACTTTAAAGAATTGAAACCCCTAGATCTTTAGCCGTTGCACAAAAACGCGTTTAAAATGAAACCCTAAGTTTTATATTGCCAATGTGTACCGGATTGCAGTAAAAGGGTCGTATATACCAGTACGCTAGACATCAGAGAAAATCATAGCGTACTTTTAGCTTTATGTACCAGTATTGCTTACTTAAGATGTACTACGCCAGTCCTTAAAGGAACTCAGTTAATAAATAACCAAGCGTATAGGTATTACATGAAAACCATTCATACCGGTACGCCAGTCCTCATTGTATTTTGTTTTCTATGTTTATGCATTATTGCTATTAAGTCGTCAAAGTTATAACGTTACCCCCATAAGCATTACTTCATTGGGACATTGATCAAACACTTAATTCCTCACAAACTAGATGTTGTAAAACAACATTTAAACAAAACTGATTCAAAAATCCTTTTTCCTAATTTTAATGAACACCACCACTAAGAAATTTGAATTTTAATGGCCGCGCTTGCCTTAGTTACCTCAATCCCATTGGGATTATGAATTATATATTTGAGGGCTTGGAACCTTGGCCCTCAATTTGGCTAATTGTTGCATTCTTGCTTCACTTGAGGTTAACAACATTACATCAAAAAAACACTATTGGCATCATAATTAAGTCAACTTAAACTAAGTCCTTGTAAACATGTGGACCTTATAAAATCTGTAACATTAATTACTTGTGGATTTAGTGCAATAAAAGATTTACACTTAAATCTATATCATTATTTGTTTGTGGATTTAGTACAAAATCATAATTTTACTAAAATATATAACATTAGTTGCTTGTGAATTTACTACAAAAACATGTTTGTGCTAAAAAAATTATATCATTAGTTGCTTGTAGATTAAGTAAAAAAGCATATTTCTAGTACCTGTGTCGAACCTTAAATGAATTCTCAGCCCTCCAATAGTGGTCACTAGAAGTCCAGTGAGATCTCCGAAAGTTGTTGCCAAAGCTCCAACTGTGGGAGATGATGGCGGCGACCAGTGCGGATTAATTTTTTTGTTATTTTGAAAAAGAAAAAGAAATGGAGGAAGGGTAACCTAATTTTTTTTAACCATGAAATAGTTGAACTAATGCTTAAAACCATTGAACAAAATTGGTACCCCCTCGTACAAAATTGGTACACAGTCTTACTTAATTGGAATCTAAGTCTACAGAATGGGTACTTAGACTAACGGACCAGTTTCAATTAAAATAAAAAAGGTTTAACATATTTTTTAGCATAAGTGGTACCAACAACAAACCGGTCTTGAAAATGAAGGACAATTGGGTAAAAGTGCATAAAGCTGAAAGGGAATGTTAAGTAAGTTTAAAAATGAATAATGTGTTTGTCACTTTTATAATTAATTTACATAGACATGGTGCGAAGTGTAAGTGAAAAGAATACAAAGTTACCTTTGTAAATAACTATTGCACAAGAGACAAGAGTGTAATTTTCTCTATTTTGAGTATTTTTTACCAAGCCTCATTAGAGATGCCATTGGGTCCCCTTTTTCCTATTTGTAAAAATTTTCAATGACAATAATACCCTTCAATTAAATCAAAAGTAACAACAAACTTTTAATAACAAAAATACAGAAATAACCTATAAATTTTACTAAATTTTTTAGATCAAATTTAAAATCTAGTTATTATTTAATATAATAGCCATAAAATTAGGTTTACACTCACTCAACCCCAACCCGGATGTCATTGGCGATGTTAGCTCTAATTTGAACATCAAGGACAATCAATGGTTTGACCAACCACCAATTATTGTCAAATACAAAAGGTTGGGGTTTCTCTCAATGATTTCATTGAGTTATATATATTTTTTTCTCGATTGCACTTTTTGCATTATTAAAACTTATGAATACGAGAGTAATTAACTTAGCCCTGAACCATAATTATAACACGAGAAACTCCTTTCGATAATCTCCGCGAATATTAGCGGGCATAATTCAGACTAGCAATAAGGATCAACCAACCAAGCATGCAAACAACCAATCCACACAATATATATATATATATATATGCACCTAGGAATAAATGATAAAGCATGCAATAAATAAATAGCAAGAGAATCAAGAAAACACACTAGAACATAATGTGGGTACCATAACCAGGTTTGCCATGTGAAAGGGGATAACTTTTATTGATGAAGAAAAAATCATAACTTAACACTCAATCCCTTTCATCGACCAATAGAACGAACTTCTAATTGATATTACCCTCTCAAACCCCAGCCAAACCCTAGCAAAAAAACCCTTATAAGAAATCCATCTTTTAAGATCTTAAACCCTATTTTTTTTTCTCTATATACTCTAATATAAGTTGTAAAACAAAATAGAATAGGACCTATCTATTTATACAAGAGAGAAAGACAAAATAATGGGCTTAGACCTCGTCGCCACCGTGTACTGGTATGACTTTAAATTGGTCCATATTGATACACGACTTAATAGAACTCCTTTATTGAAAAGAACCCCGCGTACCAGTATAGCCAACTAGCCAATATCGGTACACAGCTTGCCAGCACCAAACTTTGAATCTCTGTCATTTTGCGTACCGATATGCCTCTTTGGAGTGCAGTACTTGATGGGAATTTGAAATATGGGATCATTTAATATTACATATGATTGCTTCTGCATTTAGACAAGACAATTTCTTTGCGAATTAAAATTGGTTAGAATTAGGTTTAATTTCAACATTAACGTTGAAACTATTGGAAAGCATTTTCGAAATCAAAATTGGAAATAATTGGCATAGGTCTGATGTCTCGTAGAGTTGCGTGATGGTGGGATCATTCCACCATAGGTTATGGTGGTTGCTTTTTTAAATTAAGACATTTGTGGGGATTTCAAGGGCGGCGAGTCATCATATAATGTTCTATCAACCATATCAATGATATAATGACACTAAAAAAATCAAAATAAAATTGTTTTGTTTTGAAAAACAAAATCTCAAATAGAACCATTCACTTTATAGCAGCATCATATAACATAATTAAAAACTTAAATCATCAACTCGAAGCCTACAAATATCTTAATTTAAAGGGGTATTCACCATAACTTATGGTAGAAAGTAACCACCAACGCATTACTCTACATGCTGAATGTTAAAATTCATATAGGTATTGTTCGTTTAAATATATATATATCACATCTAAATGCTGAATGTTAAAATTCATATAAGAGTGCGTTTGATTGCAAGCATGGAACTTGCATGGAAGGAAAATAAGTTACGGGCAATTGAATTGCCTATAATTGAGTTGCATGGAAAATGTAGTGCAGTGTGTTTGATTGTCTTAGTTTTCTACCCGGAAAATATTTGTTGTATTATGGCATTTTTAATGTAGAAAAAATTATTGGTATTTTTTTTACATAATTATATAGTTACGACGGATCTTGTTTAATTGAACTTGATTAGTAGATTTTAAATTTTAAATTTTTATATTATTTTGAATTTTATATTTTAAGTTATGTCATTTTTAATGTAGAAAATGGTAAAAACCTTGTCTCGTGAACCGTGCCCAAGCATGGAAAACAAAAACCACCTCCCCCCAAAGAAAACATTTTCTTCAATTGCCTTGAAAATGCACATGTGTGAGGCAAAAGTGGGAATTGAATTGCCTAGAAAAAAAATGCAATCAAACACCTTAAGTTGTCAAATCAAGTGAAAAATGCTCATTTTTCATGAAAAATGTTACCAATTAAACACACCCTAAGTGTTGTTCTTTTAAATATATCACATCTGAATGCTGGAGGTATGTTATTTGCCTATTTGGACAAACAACCCCTTAGTACTCCTGATCTCCCATCTTTTGTAAAAGTTGGACACAACATAGTTTGGTGTGCGCCAATCCAATTTACCAAAATTTTTTAAATGAAAAAAAAAGTCTTAAGAAAGAAAACCAAAAAATAAAAGAAAGATAAAATATAGGTGAATATGTCTATAATTAGTCTCACTTTTAGTAGGTTTGCAATACTTCATTTCGATTCTCAAGTTACAAGTCTTTATTAAAAAATAATTTAATAAGTAGATTTTCGGATTCGCCTCAATTATTCTGCATGATAACATCTTTATTCTTCTACCAAAGATGACATAAAGTTTGGATTAAGTGCATCTTGCCAAACCGTAATTACTAACCGGAGGCGAGGCGGCCAGAAAACGACGCAATAATAAAGGCTCAAAATCACGAAAAGGATTGTCGGTGGGCCCCATAAAAATAGACTAATTTATTTGGCGGTGTCTTATTTATTTGTGACAGAGAAAATCCTTAACTCCACCCCAGGTTGCATAGACAAATAATACAACCATATCAATCCATTTTGAGGTTGGCATCATTAAATTGGGCACGTGGAGATTCCTCTCAATGTGGGCCCTATCTATTAGGAGATAATGCTAAGTTATGTTTTATTAATTAAAATTTTTAATGCTAGTTATTTATATAAAAAAAATAAAAAAAAGGGCGGTATCATTTGCATATGTTATTTCTGTCATAAAAATTATCACTGTTACAAACAACTTTAAAGATAAAATTTTAATCACTTACACTCCATAAAATTCATCTAATGAGAGGTGAGTACAGATGCACAAACTATCCCTATTTGAGGAGAGTTTGTTTGTAATAATTCTCCTAATATCAAGGAATGAATGACCGAAATGTTTTTAAATAAAACTCGCTTAATGAGAGGTAGGTGTACTTACATAAACTCGGCTCATATGAGAAGAGTGTGTTGCTAATCACTCACCTGATATCAGGCAATGGAAGGGAGTGTTTGTGACAAATACGATGGTGTAAAAATTTGTTTTTTGTTAAATTTTTAATATTAGTGTTTGTGACAAAAATAGGAGTATAAATAACACCGCCCTAAAAAAATAGACTGGCCTTTTTGTAAATCAATAATTGTTTTCTTGATATATGTGTGTACACTTTGAATTCTTTTATTTTACTTTTGATATAAGCAATTTGCTATTTTTAGTAGAGATGGAGAAATTAGTGTCTTTAAACATTTCAACAAATTCTCGATGTTACTGGTAATGATCGATACTGCATTTACATGGACTAAATTTGTTGATTTTTTATAATGAGAATAAAGAGTATGCTAACATAACACAAGAAATAATTTTATTTTTAATTACTATTTTCTTAGCACTAATGTAATAGATATTATATGTTTTTTTCATTATTTTCTTTTTATAATATACCAATAACTAAAAAACGGGTGACATTTGATCCCGGGTGAAACCGGGCTCAAGATAGCACCTTCTATTATCATAATATATATATATATATATATATATATATAAGGTTTGAATCACGAGGACACGAAGAAGTGCAGAGGGAGCCGTGGTCCAAATTTAAAAGGTACGTCTTTGTTTCAAAATAAAAGACTTTTGAAACCTACCTAAGGTTTGTATTTGTATATACGCCAATTTAAACATTATGCTACATGTCCTAAGTTTATTATAATTCTAAAGCGAGTAGACTAATTTAATTAATAAAAGTGTCCATGTGGACACGAGAAATTCCACATTTAGTCCCATCTGAGATGAAGAGTAAGGAATTTCTTTTCTTTACAAGAATTTTGTATTAATACATGTGTGAGTTCCGTATGCTCCTTTTTTTTAAACAACCCATCGTCCATTGAAGATTGGTAAAATATGGGGTGTGGCACTCACAAAATTTTAAAATAATAGTAAATTTCTTACCTTTACGAATTTTTTTCTCTTACAAAACAAATTAGTTTAGAGCCTAGAATTTCCTCTTATTTTTATTAGCATATTATATTTTATAGATGGAGTATACAGGTAAATCCATGATTTGAATCATGTACAAAAAGAGGCTGAGAAAAAAATAAAGAGATCGATATCGTAATTCAAACTTAAGATAAACCACTTTACTGGTCCATAGGCCGATATTCTTAAGATTTTCTTAACATTACTCCTAACATTATCTACACAGACACTTGTTCAAGTGTGAAAGTAAAAGTATTCACACATGACGGTAAAGTTCAAACCCTCTTGGAGTCATGACTTTTCTTAGCCATCATGTGTAAAAGATTCATAGTTTAATTATACCGATTTAAAATTCTAAAAACAAAAGAGAAATTTAAAACAAAAGAGCCTTAAATTCCTTTTCATCCACTACCACTAAAGGATTAAAAGTTGTATTGATAAAGATGGATCTCATACTTTCATTATTAACGAAACTATTTTTTATTATTAATACTATTTTTTTAAAGAGTATTTTTTTTTTAACAATACAAGCCATGTGAATACTGAAAAAGTGGTTCAGCCTCGACCTAAGCGAGTAAATGCTGCCATAGGAACAGTTGACTTTGGAGTGGGCTATTGAGAGGCACCATTGAATTCAAAAACCAAAAGACACGGCAAAACAGTGAAGTGTGGGTGGGCACTTAACAATTAAATAATGATCACTGCCTACTGGCCACTCATATTTCTCAAAGTATACCTGCTAACGTGTCGTTTCGTGTTGAGTTTGGTTTTATGTCGAATCTTAATAGGTATTAAAAAATTTTACTTTTACTTAAACAAGATTCGATAGTTAGCTAGTGTTGTTTTCTAAATTCTTATACAATTCAATTTGTTATTAGATAATACAGTACAATCCGATAGTATTTAGTAAAGAAAAAAATAAAAAATAATTCTCTCTTCTTTTTTCCACTAGAAAAAAAAGTGTGAAGAGCAAATATTACTAAAAATGTATTTTGTGCAAAATAGGTGAACTCAATAACTATCTAAATTTGTTAAAGGTGTCTATCAATTAATTAATATTTTTTTTGTCGATTCATATTATGCCATCATGTAAAGTGTTAATCTAAAAGGTCTGCTTCAAAGAATGCTCTCGCTGGTGAAAGTGGGCTTATAAATAAATATTTTACTATGTCAAAGAAAGAAAAATCTAATTAAGAGCCATGATAGTCGACACAAATTTATTTATTTTTCTACTAGAAAAATGGGGTTATTTTTATTGTTTATTATAATTCATTTATTGTTAACCAATCAATATATCCTCTTAGACCTTGTTTGAATGACGATAATTGATAATAAGATAATTATTTCATTCCTGTTAAGTCAATGACAACTCATATTACTCAAAGAATGCCCCCGCAAGTGGAAGTGGGCTTGTAGGCCAATACTTGACTATGTCTAAGAAAATAACATCTAATCAAGAGGGATGATGATTGAGACAATTTTTCTTTTCTTAAAATGGAAAATATATTAGCTCTTTGAGTTTGAATTTATTTTCATTATTTTTTAATAAAAATTAAGCACGGTACATATTATGTTAATGTAATTTCATAAATATAATTATTGTAATTCACAAATACTGTTAAAGTAATCGACAATACTCTTAATACTATTTACATATCAACAGTGTTTGTTAATGTAATTCAGAGATATAAACAAAGTTTTCAATTTTGAAGCACTACTTAGAATCATCTTGGTACTATGATTCTTGGTCTTTACTATTATCCATTAATTTTTGTGTCAATTCGTGTTATATTATAATGAAAAGTGTTAATCTAAAAGTTCTACCTCAAATAATGCCCTCGCAAGTGGAAGTGAGCTTATAGATAAATATTTGATTATGTCAAAGAAAGGAAAATCTAATTAGGGGCGATGGACAAAAATTATTTATTTTTCTAATAGAAAAATGGGGCTTTCTTTTTCGGCTTGAATCTTTTGATATAGGTATGGTATATATTACCATATTGTTATGTACTATAATTTCATAAATATTGTTTATTGGAATTCATATATTGTTAACTAATTAACGTATTCTCTTACATCTCGTTTAAATGATGATAATTGAGAATAAGATAATTATTCCATTTCCATTGAGTCAATGACCACTCATATTACTCAAAGAATGCCCCAGCAAGTGGAAGTGGGTTTGTTAACCAATATTTGACCATGTCAAAGAAAATAAGATCTAATTAGGAGAAATGATGATTGAGACAATTTTTCTTTTTCTAAAATGGAAAATAGATTAGCTCTTGGAGTTTGAATTTATTTTTTTAATTTTTAATATAAATACGGTAAATATTGTGTTAATGTAATTTAATAAATATGGTTATTGTAATTCACATATACCATTATGGTTCGTTTGTTTCAAGATTTCAACCATTCCAGGAATGCTACATTCCATTCCGAAACGATTCTCGCGTTTGGTTCAAGTTTTAAGTCTGGAATAAATGATTCCAGGAATAAACCTTTCCTCCCAAGTTCTCCCATTTAAATCATAAGGAATAAACCATTCTCAATGGGCATCTTTTTTAATTTTTTCATGTTAAGACTAAAATAACACTCTTCCTTATGAATAAATAATTCTTTTTCCATCAATGTATGAAAATATTGTTTGGAACTTTTTTTTAATTACGCTGCTGCACAAAAATGAAAAAAAAATTATTTGGAACTTTTTTCTTTTCTTTTTTCCTGTTGTAAATTTTTTTAATTACAAAAATTGTAATTTTTGTAGGATAGTTATTAACTAGGCATGTGTAATGTTTGTAATTTATTATAGTAATTATCTCTTTTGAAAAATTAGTAGGTGGTGTCTTCTCATCTTATAAAAAGAAAGGTATTTTTGTAATTGATACTTTATTCATTCCTATTCCCGGTTGAACCAAACATCGGCATAGCATCCTAGATGCCAGGAAAATAACTTTCCAGGAATCAAGTATTCATATTCCATGCCCATTCCATTCCTAAAACTCGAACCAAACGAGCTCTTAACGTAATCGATAATACTCTTAATATCATTTACATACCGATGGTACTTGTCAATGTAATTCAAACACTCTAAACGTAATGCACATATACTAGTACATATGAACAAAGTTTTCAATTTTGAAGCACTACTCATAATCATATTGGTACTTTGGGTCTTGGTCATTACTATTATCCATTAATTTCTGTATCGATTCGTGTTAAGTTATCTTTTAAGGTGTGAGTCTAAAAGGTCTACCTCAAAGAATGCCCTCGCAAGTGGAAGCAAGCCTGTAGATAAATATTTGACTATGTCAAAGACAGGAAAATCTAATTAGGTGCAATGATAGTTGACACAAATTTATTTATTTTTCTAATAGAAAAATGGGGTTAGCTTCTTCAGCTTGGATATTTTAATATAGATACATTACATGTATTGTTATGTACTATAATTTTATAAATATTGTTTATTGGAATTCATATATTGTTAGCTAATTAACATATTCTCTTAGACCTCGTTTGAATGACGATAATTGATACTAAGATAATGATTTCATTCCCATTGAGTGAATTCACTCATATTATTCAAAGATTGCCCCGGCAAGTGGAAGAGGGCTTGTAAGCCCATATTTGTCTATGTCTATGAAAATAAGATCTAATTAGGAGGGATGATGGTTGAGACAATTTTTCTTTTCTTAAAATGGAAAATAGATTATCTTTTTGAGTTTGAATTTATATTAATTCCTCTTTAATACAAATACAGTACATAAATTTATGAATATGGTTATTGTAATTCATAGATACTGTTAACGTAATAAACAATACTCATAATATCATTTACATATTGACAACACTTGTTAATGTAATTTAGACACTCTTAATTAGTTACTGTGATGCACATATAATAGTACATATGAAAAAAAGTTTTCAATTTTGAAGCACTAGTCATAATCATCTTGGTACTATGGCTCTTGGTCTTTACATTTATCCATTAATTTTTGTGTTGATTTCTATTATATTATAATATGAAATGTGAATCTAAAAGGTCTACCTCAAAGAATGCCCTCGCAGGTGGAAGCAAGCTTGTAGATAAATATTTGACTATGTAAGAAAAAGGAAAATCTAATTAGGAGCATTGATGGTTGACATAAATTTATTTATTTTTCTAATAAAAAAATGGGGTTATCTTTTTCAGCTTCAATGTTTTAATATATATATATATATATACAATACATATTGTTATGTACTACAATTTTGGAATTCATATATTATTAACATATTCTCTTAGATCTCGTTTAAATGATGATAATTGAGAATAAGATAATTATTCCATTCCTAGTGAGTCAATGATCACTCATATTAGTCAAAGAATGCTCCGGCAAGTGGAAACGGGCTTGTTGACCAATATTTGACTATGGCTAAGAAAATCAGATAAAATTATGAGAGATGATGATTTAGACAATTTTCCTTTTTTTTTTAAAACGGAAAATAGATTAGCTCTTTGAGTTTGAATTTATTTTTTTAATATAAATACGATACGTATTGTGTTAATGTAATTTCATAAATATGGTTATTGTAATTCACAAATACCGTTAGCATAAACGACAATACTCTTAATATCATTTACATGTCAATGGTACCTGTTAATGTAATTCAAGCACTTTTAACATAATAAATATACTAGTACAATGAACAAAGTTTTCAATTTTGAAACACTACTCAGAATCATCTTAGCACTATGGCTCTTGGTCTATACTGTTATTCATTAATTTTTGTGTCGATTCGTGTTACGCTATCAAGTAATTAAAGTATGAATATAAAAAGTTTACCTCAAAGAATGCCCTAACAAGTGGAAGTGGGCTTGAAGATAAATATTTGACCATGTCTAAGAAAGGAAATTTTTATTAAAAGCGATAATGGTTGACAAAAAAATATTTATTTTTTTAATCGAAAAAACGGGGTTTTGTTTTTCAGCTTGAATGTTTTAATATAAATACAGTACACATATTGTTATGTACTATAATTTTATAAATATTGTATATTGGAATTCATATATTGTTAACTAATTAACATATTCTCTACAACCTTGTTTGAATGGAGATATTTGAATTAAGATGATTATTACTTTCCCTGTGAGTCAATGATCACTCATATTACTTAATTAATGCCCTGGCAAATGGAAGTAAACTTGTAGACCAATATTTGACTATATGATTGAGACAATTTTTCTTGTTTTAAAATGGAAAATATATCAACTCTTTGAGTTTAAATTTATTTTCTTTCTTTTTTATTTCAAATACAATACATATAGTGTTAATGTACTTTCATAAATATGGTTATTTTAATTTACAAATACCGTTAACTTAACTAACAATACTCTTAATATCATTTACATATCGATAGTACTTGTTCATGTAATTTAAATACTCTTAACATACTGCACATATACTAATACATATGAACAAAGTTTTTAATTTTAAATTATCACTCAAAGTCATCTTGGTACTATGGCTCTTGGTCTCTACTATTATACATTAATTTTCATTATATTAAATGAGAATATGGTGGTATGTGATTGGCTAATTACAATTATTCATTGATCATCACATAATTACTAAGTGATTTATGTTATATATATATGTGAGGCCTCAACAATTAGTGGTTTGTGCTTATAACTTTCATAGTATAAGCATCCTTTTGGATCTTTGCTTTCTGCCATTTGTTTAATATTCCACATTGTGTTGAAAACCCAGTGAAAAAAATTTGAGTTAAAGGAAAAAAAGTACCATAAGAAATTTTTTGGTAACATATTTTAGGATACCCCTCGTGATTGTTTACTTCTCCTAATGACAACATATATATATAAGAAGCGTGAACCTTGGTATGATCAAAGACACCACAATCAATTGATGGAGAATTGATTAATAAGTCAAGAACAATTAAATTAATTCAATTCAACATGTTCTTAGAGAATACAAAGAGAAAACTCTCAATATTATTAATCATCAAAAACTTTTATTTAATACAATGAAAAGAACTCATTTAAATATGAGAAACAAACTATAGAATCTTATTATAATAAGGAAACTAATTCTACTTAGGAAAAGGAAATAAGTTCTAGAATAATCTTAATACAATAAGGAAATTAATAATAAAAATAATATGAAAACTTATTTAAGAAGGAAACTACTAATCTAATTCCTAATTGAATAATGAAATAATTAAAACTAGAAATTAGGTAGAAAGTATTATTATACATTGATTTTTACTAAAAATCCAATGAATAATATTTTTTTGAATGAAGGGCCTATTTTTAATTGGTAATTAGTGTAAGAGGCTTATTTTGTTTTATATTTTAAATGAAGGTATTTGAATAAATTTAAATACCATTTAATTAATAAAAACATGTTATATATTACCTAAACTACCCCTCTTTATGAAATTTGCACAAAAAATATGGACTAAAAAATTCATATTGCAGTAAAATATGAACTGCAAAGTTCATATTGCCGTGAAATATGGACTGCAATATAAACTTTGCACTAGAAATATGGACTGCAAAGTTCACATTGCAGTAAAATATGGACTGCAATATGAACTTTGCACAAAAAATATGGACTGCAAAGTTCATATTGCAGTAAAATATGGACTGCAAAATTCATATTGCAGTGAAATATAGACTATAAAGTTTATATTGCAATCCATATTTTAATGCATATTGGTATTTTTTAGTTTATTTTAAGGGTTGGGATGTCATTTTACAATGAAAAAAAAAAGACACATGTCATATTATCAATAAAATAAAAAATAGGCCCTTTATTTACAAAAAAAATATTCCTTGGCTTTAGTGTGAAAATATTTCTTTAATAAGACATTTTTTTTAATTGTCCCTAATTAAAACTACTTAAAAATAATAATTGACTTTCGCGCGCTCCATGACTTCTGTGTTTCACTATGATTAAATTCTCTAACTGAGCGCGTACTAGTATGCTCCAAGGTCATCCAATACCGGTACGGACACTACCAATCAATGCTTTAATCAAGTCGAAACTTGTGTTAGCCTGGATCACATTAGTTTCAACCATGTTTGCGTCCAAGAAATCAATTAAATATGAGCATCCTACCCTATCACAAATTTACACTAACATATAGGGAATTAAATAACAAATAAAATTAAAAAAGAAACTTATTTGAAATAAAATCAAATACAAGAAAAAATAAAATTTTGAATCTTTAAAAGTCTTGAAGAAAGTAAAAGAAAAGATAAGAAAAATATCGTGGAGGAGAGGAGAGAGTCCAAATAATCCCCCTATTTACTAAGTAATTGGCTGCCCCTTTATAACATTGGGTCTTGTTATATGCACATATAAGGGGAACCTAACTTAGAAGAAATAAAAATAAAATAAAATACTCAATAATTTATTTTTTAACGATACGGTAACTTCTGGTCAAACAATATCATAAAATATGCAGTCAATTAGTACAAATCATGTAAATTGAACTCGGTAACATCTTACCGAGTAAAGATATCAAAGTTTAAGTATTGTAAGATCATTCGGTGACTGGCTGCCGAGTTATGTAACACAATTTGGTGATGGATTATCGAGGTTGTAGTGATTATTTGACACTCTGTGGCTGACAAAATAGAGGGCATAGAATCCCCTCGGCCATTCTAATCTTGCTGGGCTTGTCCCTAATTAATTTAGAGAGCTGGGCCTTTTGGCTTGGAATAATAAGGGCCTATCTCAATTTCATGTCCTAGAAAATAGAGGCTGCACTTAGGAAGCACTAATACTCTTAGCAGCGTGACGTGTATGTATTGTATCTGTCTCGGACACCGATATTTTACAGAAACATATTTAACACTTCTTTTTACGTGTTTATAATTTAAATATATAAATTTTGTTTTGGGTATGTGTACGATAATTTTTTTGGACACTTTGGATTAGTGCCTAAGTTTCATGTTTGGGTTCAGGTTGTATGTTTAAATAGATTCAGTTTGGATAAATCCGTCCGTCGAACCATGAAAACTACAAAATATAATAGAACATTTCACCAAATGACTACTCTCTTTTTCCAACTTTTGATAATAATTATTTATGTATTTGATAATTTCTAATTAACCTTTTTACCAAACGCACCTTAAAGATGTTTTAAATTTATTAGCCAAAAAGCTAAGTTTCTCATTAATAGTCTTATATTATATGTGTATCTGGAAATAAAATATCATGAGATAATGGGTTATAGACCTCACTCTGTAATATTTTATAATCTTAAGGATAGACTCATGTTTAATAAAAGAAAGTGGTATTAATTTCATAATTTGGTTTTACAATAAAGACACTTTTCATAATACTAATTTATTTTAAGAAAAATAATAAAATTTGATAGACAAAAATACCCTAAATAGTGCCCCTCTCTCTAGTTCACTCACACCCGTCTCTCTTTCTCAGCCCCTAAGATCTCATCAATCCTTTAGTACGTCGATCCACACACACACACATATATATATATATAAATAAATTGAGTGAATGATGATCTCATCAATTTTGTTGTTTGCTGTTTTGTATTGGTGCTAAAACCATTTTAGTACCAATGTTTAGTTTTAGCACCGTTGGTGCTAAAACCACCTTGATTTGTAGCAGGTGTTAAATTTGTTTTAGCACCATGGATATTGTTGTTCTCTATTTTGTATTGGTGCTAAAACCTCCTTGATGTGTAGTATTAGATGGGTGCTAAATCTGTTTTAGCACTATGAAATTTGTTGTTCTTTTGTTGTTATTTGTTTTGTATTGCTGTTAAATCTGTTTTAGCACCATGAATTTTATTGTTCTATATTTTGTATTGATGTTAAAACAGATTTAAAACGTTGGTGCTAAAATAGATTTAGTACTCATTCTGATGAGAATTGAGATGTTATAAGGAAATGGTATTTGCGTATTTTTTGTACAGTCTCCTTAATTTACACGGCTAATTTGTAAATGTCATTTATAATTATGTTATTATTAGAATGAACCCTTATGCCCGATTGCCCCTAAATATCATTCCAATTTGCTAAATTTTCACTCCATCACGTTAAACAAATTATTTGTATTACGATATATTCGACGCATTATCATTAATAGCTTCCTTAGGTAATACGGCTCTAATCTTTGCAAGATTTTCTTTTCTTTTTTTATTCTAATATGATCAATTAATATATTTATATTTTTTATTTTTACTGTTATCACGTTTTTGGTATTGTTGTTTTCCTTTTCCTTTTCTGTTTTTCTGTTTTTGACAAAGACGGGCCAAAAGTCTCTAGGGGATCGAAAGTTATAAAACTAATGAATACAAGAAGGCAAAGAGAAAAAATCATAGTAAAATGGCACTTTATTGTGATTTTTAATATCCTTAATTAAATTGGAGATTGGTTTGAGCTATATAAATGGGGAAAGCTTTCCCTAATTAAACTGTCCCTTAAAAGGATTTAATTTGAGCTTGCATCAATTGCCTTGTCAATTTTCTGCTGACGAGATTCGAATCATGCCCACTCATGTGAAGAGTGGACAATCATATCATCTGAATTAGAACTCATATATCTAAATGTATGTATGTATTGCATGTGTATCTGCAAAAAAAAAATATCATTCAAATTTGCTGAATTTGTACTACACCACGTTGCACAAATTATTTGTTTTTTGTGTATTCCATTCACAATCATCAATAACTTCCTAGGAATATGTCTCAAATCTTTGTAGGATTTTTTTTTATTTTAAGATGATCAATCAATATATATTTTTATTATTTTTACTGTTATCACGTTTTTGGTACTGTTGTTTTCCTTTATCTTTTCTCTTTTGTTTTTGACATAGACGGGCTGGCCAAAAGTCTCAAGCAGAAAGTTATAAAACTAGCTAATACAAAGTGGCAAAAATGAAAAATCATAGCAAAATGCAATATAAAATAGCACTTTATTGTGATTTTTAATATCCTTAATTAAGTAGGAGATTGTAGCTTCTAGATCCATGGTAATGTTGATTATATTAATTTTTGAGCAATAAATTTGTCTAAGATATAATAAATATATGCAAAGTCCTAATATTTTCAAGGAATAAAATCTAATATTAAATAGTGAAGAGATTATTTTAGCCGATTGAACAAGATGTAAAAGTTTATGCGCCAATAGAAAGTACAAATATAATTCACTTATCATTCAAGGTTCCGATCACAAGATTATATTTATGCAGGCTAGATCTAACAATCAAAGGGTATTAATCTCTTTACAGACATAATTCATTGATAGAAATATGTGTTTCGATTCTTCACCAAGTCGTTCAAACATATCAAATTAGACAATTTAAGTAAATATGTATTATTTATTTTATAAATACTATTATTATCATTTCTTATATAATAATATTCTATATTAATTCGGTATCTATTACTCTCTGTGTCCCACAAAGATAGACCCATTTTTTTTCCACATAGATTAAGAAACTTCATTTAATGTAATTGAAACCATAATTTTTTTTTCACAATTTTCCTATTATACCCTCATTTAATTTCTTTCTATAATGAATACATTGGATTGAAATCACATGCCTCAAGAAAATGTGAGAAAAATTTTGGAGTTGATTATTCTTTGGGAGTTGATAACAATGTAATTAAATAAGGGTATATTAGAAAAAATAAAATTGTAGTGCATTCTTTAAAAAGCAAGTGATCTATAATTTGGGACGGATAAAAATGAAAAATGAGTCTATCTTTGCGAGACGGAGGGAGTAAATAAATTTCGCAATTAATAACATAATTGTTTTTTGGATTTAGTGAGAAAATATAGGCCATGATTTTATTTTGGCCCCCAAACTGAAAAATATTATAATTTACATTTTTCAGTCCCACCAAATAATGCTTTTCGCTTTAAATTTATGTCACACTCCACCCAAAAATATGCAAATGTAAAACAAGCATGATATTGACTAGTGCAGAACATGCAATGCAATACACAAGTAATAAATCTAACTCGTGTTAAAGCAGTTTCAATTATTAAAAAAT
The DNA here is from genome assembly GCA_021464415.1 of Lonicera japonica. Taxonomy (NCBI): domain Eukaryota; kingdom Viridiplantae; phylum Streptophyta; class Magnoliopsida; order Dipsacales; family Caprifoliaceae; genus Lonicera; species Lonicera japonica. The sequence goes on from CM038468.1 coordinate 18,136,431, forward strand.
TATTTAAAATTTTAACTACACAATTCTTCATCTGTTATATATTTTTAAGATTTAAAAATAATTGCGCTTTATTGTATTGATGGAACTTTTTCATTTAGTCATTTTTAAACTCTAGTCAAGGATTAAAGTGGGAAATTTATTAAAAAATCGTATTGAGCTATATAAATGGCGATAGCTTTCCCCAATTAAACTATCGATCTCTTAGAGGGATTGGGTTTGAGCATGCATCAACTGCTGTGGGTGGCCTAAATCTGACCAAGCCCAAAATGAATTTGTAGACGGAAAATCGGCCCAAAGTAGGTAGAGTCGGTAATAGATTCTAAAGGTGGCGGATGAACAGTAAGTTTACCGATTGAATAAGACTGAATTTTTTGGGTTGTGTGGGTAGGTTCCCCTGGTGGCTATTATTCCCAATCCAGTCGTACATCCTCCCATGGTGTGTGTTTGTGTTTCTTTCTTACTCAAAAGGTATTTGTTACATGGATCCCCTTCTCTTGAGCCATCCATTTCTATTTATAATCATAGAATTAGGGTTACAATGCTCAGCTAGGTTAAGAATCAAAATGACAAAAGAGGACCTTGCTTGATAAGCAATTCTCCCATTCCACACGAGTGTTGTGTGTCCTTATCCAGAAGAAAATGGTACTTTACAGATCTATGGCCCTTATTCGCCAAAACACCCATATCGGTAACTAACATTGGCAGTACCTCTCCTTTACAGGTGTCATGCCTACATTCGTTACAGTACCCACCTCGGCGTCATCTTTCTTTGTCGAGCTCGTAGTTATATTCGGCTGGGGATCGTGCATGATCAGCGAGGCTCAAATTGTTTATTTTGGCTCTGTGGGTTGTGTCTCGTCTTTTCGTCTTTGGGTTGATGCCCTTGGGACTAGGCTTGGGCCGTGATATTCGGCCCAAGTGTACATTCTGAAATTATGCTCCCACAATTTCCCCCCAAGCGCTCAAGTCCTGCCGATCTCATGGAGTTAGGTGCTTGAATTCACCGTGCCAGTACTTAATCGCCCATTTTTGCAGATTTGGTGCTAGCCAATTGTGGACACGTGTCAATTCCTTAGAGGTTGAGTGCAGGCAGGCTTGGCTGTCACGTCTCATTAAATAGAATCATCATGGGTGCGATTTTTCAAAGGGAAATGCTCCATTTGAACTTAAAATGAGCTATATATATATATATATAGAAAATTCTGGAGGATTCACGCACACACATATATAAGGTACTTTTCCACTTCCATGCTTTAAATCTTTCTATCATCGTCCTTATTTCTCCTTCATAATTTCACTTATTTTTTAGGGTTTTCACCGTCGTTTTTCCGCTGCTCACTTCTTTCGTGGTTGATATTCTTGGCGTTCATTTCAATCGAAAGTGGTTGGTTTTCTGTAAGTCGTTCTCAACCTCGTTCTTCATTTTCCTTCTGGTTTCATTCTATCGGGACGATTCCCTGTCATGTCCTTTGATTTTCTTTAGATTTTGCCATTGGTAAATATGCTCTTTCTGAGGCGAGTAGGCTAGAGTTTAAAGATTCCTTCATTCCTAACGGGGTTGTTTAGAGGGAGTGTGGCAGTGGCGAAGATCCTTTTAGGGGTAGCCTGACTGATTCCATGCCTGAGAATCAGTATCCCATCTTTATTTCTTTTTTTAGGGCTGCTGGGCTTAGATTACCCTTACACCCACTTTTGGTTGATTTCTTATTAGATACTCGCTTCCACCTTTGCCAGCTAACCCCCAATGTAATTAGAATCATCCTCGAGGTGGCTGAACTTAATCGTAAGTTTGATCTTAACTTAGGGTTGAATGAAATAAAGTACTATTATCTCCTCTGCAAGTCTGAGGATAAGTAGAATCTGAGGGCCAGGCCTACATCGCCCTCGTTGATTGAAGGGTTGGCCTCTTCCCATAAATCGATGTATAAAGATATATTAATCATCATTGAAAATATAGAGCCCGACCCAGTGAATAAACGAGTGCCAAGACAATTCGGCTCCCCTGGTCGGTGCTTCATTTGTTGTATGTTTAACTTTTATTAGTTTCGTTTCAATGTCTGATATGAGTTTCTTCGTTCTTGCAATTAGAGATGCTAAAAGGTGCTTTGAGAGGCCGTCGATTGACGATCTCAATCTCGAGCACAATGTTCTAAAAATCGCTAGACGCTCCTAGGTCGGCGAAGGGGGGCCTAGCGCCTAGAGGATTAATCGGGGATTAATCGGTCAAACGATTTTCTATTAAAAATATTATTTTAGGTAACATAATACTAACAAAACATAATATACCTTTCAAATTAATATTAATTTTCTAACATCCAACTAATAAAACATACATTACAAAAAAGTCAAAACTTTAAAAGCATAAATAATTAAAATTAGTAAAAAGAAAGTAAATAGGGGTGAAACTACAAATAACTAAAAATATAAGGGGTGAAAATAATAATAAAACTTAATAAACCAAAGACCAAACCTAATACTCCGTATATATCATCTCTTTCCCCGTACAAACTAGCCCCCATTCTGCAGCAACCATCAAAACAAAACCCTAAACCCAAGCTCTCAGCCCCAACCCATCTCAGCTTCGACGATTTGTCGACAACTTCACAGGTACGATACTCTATCTCTCTCTATCTATCTCCGTCTCTCTCCATCTCAATCTCCTTCTCTCTTCCACGTCTCAGCTAACCAGTGGAAAAATCGACACCTGGACGAAAAATCGACGCCTAATCGGCGCCTAATCACCCCGGCGCCTAAACGAAACGACTAGCCCTAGGCCGGGCGGGGGAGCCCCGATTTCCGCCTAATCGCCGCCTAGGCGCGATTTTTAGAACACTGCTCGAGCACTTGAAAGCGATCATAAACCACGACGGGCTCGGGGTTAGGACCCCTTTTAATCACCCGAGGTCAGCGCATGTTCTACTCGACTATACGTTCCCCGTATTTTTCTTTTTCCAGTCGCACTAACATTGTTAACTGGGTTGGGGATTCACCTCCTGACGAAGATATATACGATATTTTCAAGAAGTATCATATCGTCAATAGTTGAACTTCCCAAAAAGACGAATTAATAAGGGATCTCTTAGCTCAAGGAAAACCCCGGAGTTTGGCCTTTGCTAACGAAACCTCCAAAAAAAAGAAAAAACAGAAGAAAGGTAGCCGCAAGGACAAGGGCAAAGCACCTGTTGCCGAGTTAGGATCGGGAGTCGAGCTTGCCTTTCCCATAGATTCCAATCGTCCTCTTAGAATATCCGAGCCATCGGGCCGGGTAAGTACGGGCGTTACGACCGCCTAAGTACGCATTGCAATTCTGCTTTTCAGAGGCCGTGGCGAAGCGGTTTCGATTTCAGACGAAAAAACTGATCGGCCACTTACTACAGATCCCATTATATAGGAGCTTCTCAAAGAAGCGGACTATCCTCCATTGAGAAGGAGGTTAAGAAGACGGTTGCCTTTGTCTACTCTATCTCCTTAGTGTTCCGAAATGGAGGATATGGCCGGTCGTAGGTCAGTTTTGGACCTCATGAATGCTAAGATCTACAAGGCTGGCGTCTCGACTGCAGCTGGTGCCTTATGTTGTTCAGCGTCGCCTTTATTAAAAATGAGGAGGCTAGTTCAAGTCAGATCATCTTCTGAGGGGACCAAGACTCCTACGGTGGGAGGGAGTGACCAAGGGGGAATTATTGAGGTCCCCCCTTCGCTTATAAACATCGACACCCCAAAATCATTGGGCGTTAAGGATTCCATCGGTTTGCCGGCTTAACATGAGGCCAGATCCCATTAGAACTCCGCAATTAGGCGTGCTTAGGCGAGAGTAGTACTAGGATGGGTGACCCCTTGGGAAGTCCTCGTGTTGCAAACGATTGGTTGTTCCCCCTCTTCTATGCTCGGTTTCGGCATATATTCGACTTCCACGTGCCTTTTTAATTTTGAGTCTACTACCGAGGCCAGAGTTGCCAAGGCGTCTGCATGCTAGTTATTGGTCCTTAGGAACTTTTCAATGTACGCCGATTTGAAGTTTCTCATGAGTTTTTGGGCTAGTTTCATATACACAGTCATTCTTTCGTTTTTAGCCGAGTATTCCCAGTTAGTTGATTGGCAACTAGCTGGGAGTTGCAGCGAATCGTCAAATCTTGGACCTCAAGCTTTTTGGAGTTTCTCATGCCAATGATCAGTGCTTCATATTTGGCCTCATTGTTAGAGGCCTTGAATCCCAATCGGACTGCTTATTCAGTAATTCCTCTTTCAGGGGTTTTAAACACTATGCTCATGTCGGATCCTCCCGCTGTTGATGACCCATCAATGCATAATATCCAAGAGATCGACTTTTCGGATGATGGGAATTTTGCAACTTGCTCATTCTTCCCATAACTTTCGCTCTACCCATAATCAGCTTCTTCCGGGTTGTCATCATTTTGCCCCCCAGTTGGGACTGACAACTTGTTATCTGTATCAGCTTCACTGATTCCTGTAAATTCGGTAATGAAATCGGCAAGGACTTGACCTTTAATTGATGTTCGCGGGGCATACTTAATATGAAATCGGCCCAACTCAACAGACCACTTTTTCATTCGTCCTGAAAGTTCGGTTTTCCTGAGAGTTGCCTTTATGGGGTTGTTCATCAATACTTTGATGGGATGGGCGTCGAAGTAATGTCTCAACTTTCTGGAAGCTGTGATTAGTGCTAGCTCAAGTTTTTCTAAAGGAAAATAATTCAATTCTGACCCAATTAAACATTTGCTAACAAAATACACATGTTTTTGAATATTTTCATGCTCTCTAAGTAGGGCCGAACTTACTGCTCGATCAGAGGAAGCCAAGTACATGTACAATTGCTAATTGGGTTCTGGGATAGATATTAAGGGCAGGTTGCTTAGGTATTGTTTTAGCTCGTTGAGAGCTTTATCGCATTCTGGATTCCAATTGAATTCTTTTGTTCTTTTCAATAATTTAAACAGTGGCATGCATCTGTCAGAACATTTCGAAATAAATCTGTTTGGGCAGCAACCATACCAGTGAGTTTTTGCAGTTCTTTCAGGTTGGTCGGCCGCTGGACATCCAGTATTGCCTGAACTTTTTCTGGATTTGCCTATATCCCTCTAGGATTTACCATGAAACCCAAAAAATTTCTCGAGCTAACCTCAAAGGTACACTTTGTCGCACTTAGTTTCATTCGATAGTGCCGAAGAATTGAGAATGTTTTACCTAGGTCCCGAATATGATTGGCGGCTAACTTGCTCTTTACCAACATATCGTCGACATAGACTTCAACGGATTTCCCGATTTCATTCCTGAACATCTTGGTAACCAATCTCTGATAGGTGGCCACTGCATTTTTTAATCTGAACGTGACGCAAGCTCTGATACCAATGACGCGATCACAAATCGTATTCCTAACCAGGTCGTTTGTGAATCCTTGACCCGAAGTATATATTGAGACTAGAACCTTGGAATAGGACGAATAGATGGATAATGGAAACCTAAACCCAACACTTATAGAAGCGCGAACCTCGGTATAGTGAATGACGCCACAATCTAGTGTGGATGCTAGATTGATAAGTCAAGAAACACGTGAATTAATCAATTCAACATGTTCTTAGAGAACACAAAGAGAAAACTCTCCAATCATAATCAATGTTCTAAAAATCGCTGGGCGCTCATAGATCGGCGAGGGGGGGCCTAGCGCCTAGAGGATTAATCGGGGATTAATCGGTCAAACGATTTTCTATTAAAAATATTATTTTAGGTAACATAATACTAACAAAACATAACATACCTTTCAAATTAATATTAATTTTCTAACATCCAACTAATAAAACATACATTACAAAAAAGTCAAAACTTTAAAAGCATAAATAATTAAAATTAGTAAAAAGAAAGTAAATAGGAGTGAAACTACAAATAACTAAAAATATAAGGGGTGAAAATAATAATAAAACTTAATAAACCAACGTATATATCATCTCTTTCCCCGTACAAATTAGCCCCCATTCCGCAGCAACCATCAAAACAAAACCCTAAACCAGAGCTCTCAGCCCCAACCCATCTCAGCTTCGACGATTTCTCGACAACTTCACAGGTACGATACTCTCTCTCTCTTTCTATCTATCTCCGTCTCTCTCCATTTCAATCTCCTTCTCTCTTCCACATCTCAGCTAACTAGTGGAAAAATCGGTGCCTGGGCAAAAAATCGACGCCTAATCACTCCGGCGCCTAAACAAAATGACCAGCCCTAAGCCGGGCGGGGGAGCCCCGATTTCCGCCTAATCGCCGCCTAGGCGCGATTTTTAGAACACTGATCATAATTGTATTCATAACTTAACTTAATAAAACAATATTGTGCCTCCTTTAAATAGGAGCAACAAAATAATAGAATCCTAAAATAATAAGGAAACTATTTCCTATTGAAAATAGGAATCCTAATAAAAGGAAACAAACTAAATACTATCTCCTAATTAAAATAAAAGACCTATTAATGAAAAAAAGAAGCTGCCAAAATAATAATAAAACTAATTACATTCTTCGCTAGCCGATCGTGAGAACACGCTAGAAAAAAAGGCTGAATTTCGGACTTTAAGGCGTGCCCGTGCCTTATCAAAACAGTACTTCTGCCTTTTGGTCACAATTCCCAGCTTTGGCGTGCCCACACTTTAAGTAAACACTTCTTCTGATTTCTTCGCCTTTTCCCACTCTAGCTTTCTTCATCTTGAACTTCCATGCCCAACCTTTAGGAACTCCTTGGAATGCATGTTTATCATTTAGCTTCTTGCATCAAGCATGTGAAATTATATGGAATTCCTTTTGAATTTCCATGCTCTATCCTTGTGTGTCATCATGTATGGATAATCATTTGGAATGCCACAAACCACCATGATTGAATAAAAACTGGAGCTAGGACGGATCACATCATACCCCTCATCTTCAAGAAGATTCTTCCTCGAATCTGGCCTATCCATCCCTCGATTTAGCCAATCTTTAACAAGTTCGACATTTGGACGCAGCTTTGGAACTTGGAATCTCCCATGCCTATAGAACGGGTATTTTGAATACTTTCCATTCCTCCGTCGGAACTCAACATGAGATAATTCTTTTCTTCCTTGACACGAAAACAAAGATTTTGAATATCTTCGACACTCGATCCTCCTTGCAAAGCAAAACTCCTTGAAGTTCAAATCATGCTGCAATACGATCCTCTGCAACTTGTTGAAGAATTCTATCAATAGAAAGTTTGGATGGACATCAAAGCGATCCACTCCAATGAAGTCAATCTTCAACTCAGCTCGAACATTATCTCTTGGCTCTGTAAAGAACTTATTCTCTTCAATAGCTTCTTCTCGAGGCTTATGCCTTTGAATTCGAACCTCTTGACTTTGCTCACGAATATTATTCTTCATTCCAATGCTTTCCAACACCTATATACCTATTGCACTCACAACAAAGCAAACAAACACAAACTTTTCCGTACAAATAGTACACCTTGTTAGGTTATGAAATAATCTCCTTACATGCAATACACCTAAAACAACCCTCACATGTAATGCATGTTCATTCAACCGCTTATAGTAAAACAGTGCATCCTCAAAATAGATAATAACAAATCCTATGGTTGGCCTCAAAACATAATTTAACAATCTCATGGATGTATTAGTCAAACCAAACGATGCAACTAACCCCACAAATAATCCATATTTTGTTTTGAAACCCAAGAGCTTTTTTGGAATACACACAAGTATCACTTTTTTTTGAAACCCAACAACTCTTTTGGAAAACATCTTTTTAAATCAATTTTAGCAAACTCATGCTTTTGAAACAACCATTCCTTTAGAAGACAGCCTTTTGAATCAAATTTAGAAAACTCACAAAACTCATGCCTAAAGGACTGTATCCCATTTACCAAATTGATTCGGTCGAGGCATTGAAGTGCCTTTATTCCCTTTTTAATTATCTTCCTTGCTTCTATGGTTGTCTTTGAAAACCCTTGCTCTTCTCCGCAAATAATCTCCATATTCCTTTCACTCTCTGCGGCTGCCATGTTATTCAATTCTTTCACTACAACCTGCTTACCTACAGGCCTCAAAATAGAACATGCAGACACAATCTCATCCATGCCAAAAGTGCACTTTCTGAGGTTAACGGTTAGCGCTTCAAAACTCACCATAAGCAAGTGATCATTCAAATTAATCGATAAGCAACAATTCAAATTATTATTACAACATGGCAGTGTGAAATTCCAATGATCAAAACCCTTCAAAACAATTTTTTCCCACAATGGATTCAAAACTTGATTCTTTAAATTCATTAAAGCATTATTCAAAATCAAAGAATTAGTTACCCATTTAAACAATCCACGCTCAGTTTTTAATCCAAACAATTTCTTCGGAGAACAACTTACTAACTCCAACTTAGAAAACTCACTAAAACCTTGCCTTAAGACTTGCTTGCCATGTTCTAACTCTACTTGCCTTTAGCTTTGGTCAACAATTTCCTGCAATGAAGACAAAATAGAAATATGCAAATCCGGGTTAAATTTGTTAGTATTTAAAAATAACTCCCCACTCATTTTTGCACAACAATTCTTTTGTCTTCCCTCAGACTCATTATCACTGGAGACCATTAAAATTTCATTTTCTCTCTCTTTTAGCTCAGCCTCTCTCTTTTATTTTTCTCTCAAGCTTCCCCTCAATGACTACTACTTGAGTTTCTTTTTTCTCACACTCATTTTTATTGCACTCGCCTGAGTTCTCACTCTCCATTCTTTTTCTCTCTATACTCTCTTTCTTTTTTTCACCACTATTTTTCTTTTGCTCACTACACTCTTTCTTTTGCCCACTTTCCTTTTTTTGATAATTCTCCTTTTGTAACTTCATTTGATCTTCATGAGCTTGCTTTGGTGGCAATGGAACAAGGATAATGGTTTTCTCATTCATCTTGAAAGAGTATTTATTGGAAACACCGTTGTAATTAACTTGCCTATCAAGCTGCCATTGTCGACCCAAAATCATATGGCCGGCTTGCATTGGAACCACATCGCATAAAACTTCATCATTGTACTTCCCAATGCTAAAAGAAATAAGCACTTGCTCGTTCACCCTTATCACTCCATTATCATTCAGCCATTGCAACTAATAAGGATACGGGTGCTTGAACGTAGGCATATTCAATTTCTCAATCATTGTAATGCTAGCAAAGTTTGTGTAAACTCCCTCATCAATTATCAAACTACACACCTTCTCTTGCATAAGGCATCTAGTTCGAAATACATTCGCTCGCACGCTTGGGTCACCACATTCAGATAGCAATTCACCTTCTACAGCTTGTTCCTCAATTTTTTCCAACTAGTTAGTTTCCATGACTTTCAATAATGACATAGGTTCAATGGAAGCTGTACTCTCCACAAGTGATTTGGATTTAACTTCATTCGGCAGTTGGCTAGGCAATGAGTTACTTCTCCTCTTAGCATGCTCATAGGCTGTGGCAACCATCTCCTCAAACCTACAACAATCTTCATCCTCAATCATGGAAGACTCTTTCTTCTTGAAACTACTCAATTTTTGTTTTATCCTTCCCTCGTTTAGACTTTCACTTAACCGTCTATGCCTTTTAATTTCTAAATTTCTTACTCGTGTGCTCTCCCTTTTAAATTCCTCATCACGCGAACTTTGCTTAAAATTAAAATAAGACATTATAACTGCCAAAACAAGGATTAGTACAAATAAAGAAATAAATTTCCTCACTGCACTCCCTTACGTGTTTCACTCAAAAGATGTCACTCTAATTTTACTGCTCGTGTTTAGCACACACAATATTGATAACCTCACAATTTCTCTTTGGAACTCTTTTAAACAAGTTGAACAATATGAATTTGTCGCAAGTCCTTAACAATCAATCGCACACCCAACAATTAGATTGAGTGCATTCACAATGTATACTAAGGACTCAAGAAACCAAATTCTAGCAATATTAATGAGCCAAACGAATTTCTAGAATTGCTAGAACAATTATAGCAGAATTCTAAACAAAACACCAATGAGTATCAAACCCTACGAGTATAGCAATCAAAAATTTTCCTAGGGTTTTCTAGATTTCCCAACCAAACAGAATTTATATGAATCAAAATCAAAAGATAAAACCCAACAATAAGTATCAATGAATAATCTAGGATTTTGAATTTCCAACTTTCAAGAGTTCACAATTTGCAAAATCAAATCAATTCGCAACGCTTTAAACCCTAATATCAATAAAACAAACAATTTCTAGGGTTCAAGGAATTCAACTTCTATTATGAGCAATGGCGCCGCAATATCAAAACCCAAACAATGAACAATTCAGTTCTAGGGTTTCAAAAAATTTGTTTTTTTTGTTTCCTTTTTACTGTTCACGAAATCACTATTCATGCAGCACTGTTCACTTTTTTTTTCAAACAAACCCTAAATCAAGATATGGAATCCCAATTCGCAGAATCAAAGACTAGGGCAATCGAATTGAAATAACAAAAAAATAAAATATAGATAACCTGGAGTAGACGTTCGCTCTGATACCAATGACGCAAGCTCTGAAACCAATGACGCGATCCTGGATCGTACTCCTAACCAGGTCGTTTGTGAATCCTTGACCCGTAGTCTATATTGAGACTAGAACCTTGGAATAGGACGAATAGATGGATAATGGAAACCAAAACCCAATGCTTATAGAAGCGCGAACCTTGGTATAGTGAATGACGCCACAATCTAGTGTGGATGCTAGATTGATAAGTCAAGAAACACGTGAATTAATCAATTCAACATGCTCAACATGTTCTTAGAGAACACAAAGAGAAAACTCTCCAATCATAATTGTATTCATAACTTAACTTAATAAAATAATATTGTGCCTCCTTTAAATAGGAGCAACAAAATAATAGAATCCTAAAACAATAAGGAAACTATTTCCTATTAAAAATAGGAATCCTAATAAAAGGAAACAAACTAAATATTATCTCCTAATTAAAATAAAAGGCCTATTAAAGAAAAAAAGAAGCTGCCAAAATAATAATAAAACTAATTATATTCTTCGCTAGCCGATCGTGAGAAGACGCTAGAAAAAAAAAGGCCGAATTTCGGACTTTAAGGCGTGCCCGTGCCTGATCAAAACAGTACTTCTGCCTTTTGGTCACAATTCCCAGCTTTGGCGTGCCCATGCTTTAAGCAAACACTTCTTCTGATTTCTTCGCATTTTCTCACTCTAACTTTCTTCATCTTGAACTTCCATGCCCAACCTTTAGGGACTCCTTGGAATGCATGTTTATCATTTAGCTTCTTGCATCAAGCATGTGAAATTATATGGAATTCCCTTTGACTTTCCATGCTCTATCCTTGTGTGTCATCATGTATGGATAATCATTTGGAATGCCACGAACCACCATGATTGAATAGAAACTGGAGCTAGGCTGGATCACATCAGAACGACATGACTTTATAACAATACAGACCCATCATGATGATAAACGCCGTGGATTTCTGATCCGATCCGAAGAGTGGTATCTGATGGTACCCCGAATATGCATCTCAAAACTAAACCTCTGGTGACCAGTTATAGAATTTACCAGTTGATCTATCTTTGGTAACGGGAAACTGTCCTTAGGACAAGCTTTGTTCAGATCCGTGAAGTCTATACATACTCTCCATTTTCCATTTTTCTTTTTTCACGACAACAGGGTTAGAGATCCATTCAGGAAACTCGGCTTTTCGGATTGCTCCTGCCTCAAGTAATTTTTTGACCTCTTCTTCTATCGCTGCTGCTTTTTCAGGGGATACTTGGCAGGGTTTTTGTTTCGTTGGACTGAGGTTGGGATTTATGTGGAGTTTGTGGCAAATTACTTTTGCCGATATTCCCGGCATGTTATACGGCTGCCATGCGAATACATCAATATTGGCCCTCAAAAAGTTGGATAATTCCTCCCTATCGTCAGAATCGAGACTGTTACCGATCAAGAAATGATTCTCTTTCTGCTCTGGATCATGAACTACAGGGATTTGGATTAGGTCCTCGAAGGCCCTTTCTTTGGGTCGCCCTCTGCTCCCACCATCTCGGGGGTGACCCTCGTATGATTATTATTGCTCGGTTTCTTTGCCCTTTCCCTTCTCCGAGGGTTTAGGCTTTTCCTTGATTTTTTCCAATGGCTTTTTCACTTTTTCTGCCAGGTTGACCTGTTCGGCTCTTTCAGTATCTTTTTTTTTAGACAACAACCCCTTGATCGCCAAGTTGAAACAAAAGCGTGCATTATCCTACTTACCTCTGACGACAACCACCCATTTGGGAGATGAGAACTTTAATTTCTGATGGAAGGGTGAAGCGACAACTTTCATTTCCCCTAACCAATTTCTGCAGAGGAGGGCGTTGTATGGCGAGTCCACATTCATAATGAAAAAATCCATGACAGCTACCATTTCTCCGACCCTAACCAGAATATTTATCACGCAGATTGGCCATAATGCATCCCCACTGAAACTGTAGATCGGTGCATCCACTGATCGAATCTTCTTTGAAGACATGAACGGCCTTAACTGATTATAGGCCTTGAGGTACATAACCTCTAACGAGCTCGATGGATCTATCAGTACCCTTTTGACATTGAAATTTCAAATATTGATAGTAAGGACCAAAGTGTCGTTGTGCAGTATGTCCACCCCTTCCAAATCTTCTTCTCCAAAAGATAGTTGGTATACCACAGTGCTGTCCCTGTTCCTCTTTGAGGGTGCCATCACCGTCAACACCTCTTTGACTGGATGGGCCTCTGCCCAGAGTGATATGATTCGGTCTAGCTCCAGTTTCTATTCAGCCATGGTGGTTCATGGCATTCTAAATAATGATCCACACATGCTGAATTACAAGGATAGAGCATGAAAATTCAAAAGGAATTTCATAGAATTTCACATGCTCAATTCAAGAAACTTAAACGATGATCATGCATTCCATATGATTCCTAAAGATTGGGCGTGGAAGTTCAAGAGGCTAGAATGGCAAGGTGGCCCAATGGAATAATCAAGAATATATTAATTTAAGTTGTTTTTTTAATTAATACGGCTTCTTGGGTCTCATTATTTAATTAGGAATTAGAATTACTAGTTTCCTTTTTGAATAAGTTTCCTTATTATTTTATTATTATTAATTTCCTTATTGTGTTAGGAATATTCTAGGAATTATTATTTTCCTTTTCTAACTAGGAATTAGTTTCCTTTTTGAATTAGGATTAATGCTTTGTTTACTCCTATTTAAAGGAGGCACATTATTGTTTTAAGAAGAATTTTGATGATTAATTAAATTGAGAATTTTCTCTTTGTGTTCTCCAAGAACATGTTGAACATGTTGAATTGATTAATTCAATTGTTCTTGACTTATCAATTAATTCTCCACCAATTGATTGTGGCGTCTTCGACTATACCGAGGTTCACGCTTCTTTAAGCGTTGGGTTGAGGTTTTCGCCTTCCATCTTTCGATGTATTACAAGGTTCTTGCTACGTTTGTAGTTCAAGGATTGAGGATCCATTAGACTGGCTAGAAAAGACGATCCGGGATCGCATCATTGGTATCAGAGGAGACTTTTCTATCTAGGTTTTCTATCTTAGTTTCTTGTTCTTTCAATTTCGTAGTAGTTTCTTGAAACCCTAGGCCTTCACTCTTGTTAATCTTATTCCAAAAAAATTATGTTAGGGTTTATAGATTTTGAAAAAAAAGGAGTTTGATAATTAATAATATTGAGAGTTTTCTCTTTGTGTTCTCTAAGAACATGTTAAACATGTTGAATTGATTAATTCAATTGTTCTTGACTTATCAATCAATTCTCCACCAACTGATTGTGGCGTCTTCAATTATACCGAGGTTCACGCTTCTTTAAGCGTTGGGTTGAGGTTTTCGCCTTCCATCTTTCGCGTGATTCCAAAGTTCTAGTCTGTTTATAGACTACGGGTCAAGGATCCATTAGCCTGGTTAGGAAAGACGATCCGGGTTCGTGTCACTGATACGACCCATGGTGATATCGCACGAAACCCATAAACACAATGAATTGGTTGTGCGAACCTCGACACAGATACACACGAAAACCGTAGCAAATTAATAAACTTGGACCGTTTCTACAATTAGATTTGAATAGCACCGCGACCCGTTGCTTATAAAGAAGCAAGAACCTTGGTATGTACGGTGGATGGATTGATGGACACCGTGACCCAACACCTATAGAAAGATGCGAACCTTGATATACGCGAATGACGCCACAATTGATGATGGTGAATCAATTGATAAGTCGAATGAATATTACGGACAAACCGAATTTGTTCAACATGTTCTAAAAGAACAAAGGAGAAAAGCTCTAACAATTTTATTAATCCATAGCTCTCTAATAAAATAATACAATCACCCCCTTTAAATAGGGTGTAGAAAGGAATTACTAATTCTAATACAATAAGGAAAGTAAAACAATCCTAATTGACTAAATATTCCTAATTGAATATCCAATTTGACTAAGAAAATATTCCTAAAACAATTCTAATTGAATAAGGAAAATATTCCTAATCCTAATTGAATAATAAAATAATAAACAAGTCCTATAATTTAAAAATAATAAAAATACGATCTTCTTTGAATTTTCTTGCACGAGCTCTTGTAATTGGACCCATGAAAACTTAATTTGGGCCTACATATGTTTCAATCCATGTGCTTGATTATGTGCTAGCCTTGTCCGCATCATTCCCCTCCTCTTGTGAAGGATTTGTCCTCCAATCCAAGTGATGATGTTGCCCCATACCAATATATATCTTTAGGAAATTCATGCACACTAGGTTTTCACGAAATTTATTTTGACCTTGTCGCAAATCAGTTATAACTTTTGATTGCACCGTTGGATCTGGCTAAGTTTTGGATATGTTGTTCGGAACACAAAGTTACACTTATTGCGTGGAAAATTAGAACGATCAGAGGTCGTTTAGGTATGAAAATCGATAGATTTCCACAGGCCAGCGGGATTTGGGGAAAAAGAAAAAAATCTGATCATATCTTCCTTTTTTTTTAAATTGAATTGAAACTCTAACAAGAACAAAAAAATAAAAAAGATAGATAAACCTAAAAGTAGAAGCTACCTCTGATACCAACTGATACGACCCATGGTGATATCGCACGAAACCCGCAAACACAACGAATTGGTTGTGCGAACCTCGACACAGATACACTCAAAAACCGTAGCAAATTAATAAACTTGGACTGTTTCTACAATTAGATTTGAATGGCACCGCGACCCGTTACTTATAAAGAAGCAAGAACCTTGGTATGTACGGTGGATGGATTGATGGACACCGCGACCCAACACCTATAGAAAGATGCGAACCTTGGTATACGCGAATGACGCCACAATTGATGATGGTGAATCAATTGATAAGTCGAATGAACATTACGGACAAACAGAATTTGTTCAACATGTTCTAAAAGAACAAAGGAGAAAAGCTCTCACAATTTTATTAATCCATAGCTCTCTAATAAAATAATACAATCACCCCCTTTAAATAGGGTGTAGAAAGGAATTATTGATTCTAATACAATAAGGAAAGTAAAACAATCCTAATTGACTAAATATTCCTAATTGAATATCCTATTTGACTAAGAAAATATTTCTAAAACAATTCTAATTGAATAAAGAAAACATTCCTAATCCTAATTGAATAATAAAATAATAAACAAGTCCTATAATTTAAAAATAATAAAAATATGATCTTTTTTGAATTTTCTTGCACGAGCTCTTGTAATCGGACCCATGAAAACTTAATTTGGGCCTACGTATGCTTCAATCCATGTGCTTGATTATGTGCTAGCCTTGTCCGCATCACAGAGCTGAGCCCGAGTTAATCTAGCTCGCAAGTAACTTCTCATTGCCTCAGTTTTGTCCACGACTCCGTGAATTACTTCAATCACTCCAACCACAGGTTTGTTTATAGTTGTTACGGCCGTCTTCTCCTCGGCCTTGGGGCGTTTATCATCTTTGGCTTCAACGGTTTTCACATACTTGGTTAGAAGACCTTGCTCAATGAGTCTTTCTAGAAACAGTTTCATTGACCTGCAATTTTCGATTTTTTGTTTGTGATCCTTGTGATAGGAACACTTTTGGGTGGCGTTTCTGATACTGGGATCGCCGCCCATTGGCTTAGGCCACTTGAAGAATTGCTCCTCTTTGATTTCCCGCATTATCTTGTGTATGGGCTTAGTGAACACGGTGTTTATTCCTCGAAATGCTTCACCCTTTCTTGGCTTGTTTAAGTTTTCTGCCCGATTTTTTTTTACGCTGCTATCCTCACAACGGTCTCCATTACCGTTTCTTTCCCTGTTTCTTTTGTTAACTGACTTGTTGGCTGCTCTGTCATCGTCTTCCACTCATGAGAACTCGTCTACCCTTGCCAAGAGATCATTAAAACTTCTCGGTGGTCTTCTGGTCAAATCATTGTAGATGCCATTACCGTCCCACGGCAAACCAAATTTAAACATATTGACAGCAAATCTCTCGTCACAATTTTTCGCTTCTTGGAATAATGCCCAATACCTCTGTGAGTATTCCCTCAGACTTTTATTGTGTTTCTTCTTCAAATGAGTTAGGGCTTCTGGTCCTTTGATCACTCTATTATTCATTATGAAACGGGCAGTGAATCGTTCGGCCAAGTCCCGAAAATTGTCTATCTCACTTGGCGGGAGTTTATCAAACCATTTGAGAGCTGTGTCACCTAGACTAGCCGGGAACACCCTGCACATAAGTGCCTCTTACTTACGCCAGTAGGCCATTACCTGTTTGTAATGCCTCACATGATCGGCCATCATAAATGTTGAATTTTGGCTGTCCAAACTTTTTCGATGGGGGTGTGTCCTGTATCCTTGTAGTGAAGGGTGATCCGTAATCTTCGCCCAAAAATTTTCTCGCCAATTCAGTTATGGTTTTTCCATCCTCCCTTCTGTCGGCCATTGGTGAGTATATCATTTTTCGAAGATCCTGCTCGACCTAATTTTTCGGTCAGGGCTCCACTTTTTCCCTTCGCCCGTCTTGGTCTAACTGCTGTTCCCTCTCGAGCCTTCCTGCATGTTCTACCCTCGGGGTTATTCGGACTGGTCTATCCCCTAGGCGATCAAAAATACTGGGCCAACCAGATGAAACTGGTCCTGGGGGGCGTGTTCAAAACCAAAGTCGTTTGGTCTTATCTCTTCGACCAATCTCGCCTTGCCCTTCCCACGGTAGGCGGAGTTTACCTCACCCTCAGTTTGTTCTTTCCCAGTTGAGGAAACATTTGTTCCCATTGGGACCGCCATCCTAGATGGCTCTCTAACAGTGTTTGCTGTAATTTGCTCTTTAAGCATATTAAACAGGACCTCCTTCTCATGTTCTAATTGGGCTATTCATTGTTGCTCAGTTAAGGTGACTGTCTCTTTTTCGGCATAGTTAAGGTCATAGGGAAGAGAGGAATGTGTGTGGGATTGGCTTGTTTGTCTAGGTTCGTCAACATTTCGAGCCATGGCTAGACTTGTGGTTGGTGCCAGAACATTTAGGTCAGAAAGAGTGATTATATCTGGGCTATTGTGGTCACCCATTTGGTGGCTTTTGATTTGAAACATTTTTGAAAGTTTTAGGGCGAGTATTGCTTAAATGACCACACCAAGCAGAGAACGATTGAAAATGTAGAAAATATTATGCAATGAACTGTAGTGAGAGAAAATGAATTTGATTACCGGAAAGTGAGCTTCATGTACCGTTTCCCACAGACGGGGCCAATTGTGGGTGGCCTAAATCTGACCAAGCCCAAAATGAATTTGTAGACGGAAAATTGGCCCAAAGTAGGTAGAGTCGGTAATTTATTCTAAAAGGTGGCAAATGAACAGTAAGTTTACCGGTTGAATAAGACTAATTTTTTGGGTTGTGTGGGTATGTTCCCCTGGTGGCTATTATTCCCAATCCAGTCGTACATCCTCCCATGGTGTGTGTTTGTGTTTCTTTCTTACTCAAAAGGTATTTGTTACATGGATCCCCTTCTCTTGAGCCATCCATTTCTATTTATAATCATAGAATTATGGTTACAATGCTCAGCTAGGTTAAGAATCAAAATGACAAAAGAGGACCTTGCTTGATAAGCAATTCTCCCATTCCACACGAGTGTTGTGTGTCATTATCCAGAAGAAAATGGTACTTTACAGATGTATGGGCCAACCAGATGTATGGCCCTTATGCTCCCACAACTGCCTTATCAATCTTTTGCTAACGAGGTTCAAATTATGTCCATTTATGTGAAGAGTGGACAATCATACCATCTAAGTTAGAGCTCATCGATTTAAATAATTTCACCTTAAGAGGAAGTTTAAGTTACTCAGAGGTTCAATGAAAGAGGGTGTGCACGGATAAATATACAAATTGAATGAATAATTAACTTTTAAAATAAAATTACAAATAAAATTAAGTTTTAACTTACAATGAAATTACTGATTGAAATTTGAACTGGATGATTGAAATATTATAAACAATGAAATTATAAAATAACTATTTTACTGAAATCTTAATACAAGAATGAAAGCTTTGAAGTAGAGGATTTGTTCTATCGGAGTGGGTATGAGACCTATTTGAATGTAACACCCCATATTTTCATTTCATGTATTGACTCTCATTTGTGAGCTCATTTCACCTCGGGTGGTGAAATCTCGATTCGTAGAGCCTTATATTATTATAGTTCCTTTTAATAGTCATATTAGTCTCTTTCCACTCATGTGAGTGTTCGTTTAGTGATTCGAGTGGTCCGAACCGGTTTCGGGTTGGAAATCATAAGTTTTGGCGTTACGCGATTTTTTGTTTTTAGCCAACTTTGGAGCAGGGTAACTTTTTCGTCTAGTATCCGATTTGGCTTTCGTTTGTTCCTACTTCTAGGTTTCATACCATTCTATAACTTTTATGTTTTGACCGAAGTCTAATTCGCACTTCTCATTAGTCAAAACAGGGCCCGAAGTAGGCCTATAGCTAAATTCTGTTCATTCGGTAGTGCTTCGGCAGAGCTCAATCTTCGGCAAATTTCTGGGAATAATTCATCCATAATTTGAGGAAGCTTCCTTCTAGGAAGTTGTAGATCTTTAAAATACCTTTTTGTGGACCTAAAAATCACCTCAATCGGAGTACCGAGCAAAACGTTATGGCCGAAATACGAACAATGCTCCGGAGCCCTAAAGTTATAGCGCGGACCGATATTGAACTTTTAGCATACCGATCCGGCAGCAGGAAAAGTCAGTTTTTAGCTTTTTTAAGCGTCCTTTACACCCCTTTTCACCTCAAATTTAACCTAAACACCTTCATACTCCATTAGAAGGTCTAGAGAACTCTAGAGAGAGAAGGAGAGGGGATTCCATACATCAATCACTCCGCACCCAAGATCCAGGCCTCAAAATTATCCAAACTACCACTCAAGAGCACTATTCATCATCTTCTTCCTCATTCTTCCACCATTAGAGCTTGGAGGCAAGCTAGAGCTTTGCGATTTTGCGGTTAAGCTTCGTCAACTCCTCAACCTAGCTTCTCTGAGGTGGGAACACTAATATTAGAGTTCTTTTTCAAACTATTACTTGTTGCATTAGAACTTTACCTCAAATTGGGGATTTTCTTCAAAACCCTAGGATTGTTTGCATGTTCATGAGGTTAGGCTTGATAAATCCTCAATTGGCGATTGATGTCGATGGGTTTTTGTATATATTACATATTTAGAGCATTTAATCATTGATTTTACTTATATACCTAAAGTTTTATGAAGAACCCATCTCATCTGCATATATTGAACTTATAAATTAGGGTTTTTGGGTTTGGTGCTCTTAGGATAGATGGTTATGGGATACTAACGTTAGAGATGTATATATATATATCATTAAACGCAATCGTAGGGCATTGTTTATGGTATTATAGTAAGACCTTACTTGGATGGAGTGATACGTTATAAGTTGTGGGTTTAGTGTCTTATGTGGAGCATGTTAGACATTGGTGATGAGATTATAACTCGACAGACCTTAGGAACATAGAGAACATAGTTGTTCGGGCGTGGACCTCTTCGATCATAAACAAACATCTAGATGGGTCGTATCTATATGCTAGTTGAACTAGGGTGCGCTAATTGATACATTGTGTGATAATTTAACTAGAGAACTTTCATAAAATACTAATGGCCCTAGTGCCTGAATGATTACATAACGAAAATGTAATTAATGTAAAGAATGACGATGACACTTACAATGTTAATAAATGAATAGTGGGCAATTGTATAATTGTGTATATATATATATGTTGATAGCCATATGTATGATGGATGATAATGTGATTGATGATACATATATTGATGAGAAATGAATGATATATTCCTGGTTATGCAATCACATATATGGGCTTAATATGATTGACCGAGTATAGGGTACCTCCCGGTGACTCAAAGACGAGCCTCCTAATTGCGCCCCTGCTTGAAATTCCCTAAATCGTGCATGGAAAAAATGAAGTCGGTGACTCTGCCGGTGGTTGTGGTTGCCCACAAAGGAGAGCCGAATCTGTGTATCTTGCCTTCCCATTGAACTATGTGTTCTGGGCTATAGAGTTTTCCCGGCTAGCGGAGCAGGTCCCATTTGCCGCTACTTACCAAATGGTGAGTCCCCGAAAAATAGTCGAGCCACTAATGGACATCACCCTTCTAGGGTGTCTCATGGTGTAATTTTTTTCGGGTGTCGTGGAAGCTTGTATGGGTGTTCTCCTTGTTAACTATTCGGAGTGTTGTTCCCGAAAAAGTGATCGTCGCGTGGGTATCTCCGAATGACTTTCTTGGAGAACCAAGTCCGTGAGCCGCCACCCCACCTGAAGGAGACATGGACAAGAACCTCAGATCCTCTGGGACTCATTGGATTCGTTGTTCTAGGCCTGATTAGACCGTAGGGTGAAACCGAGGCATTATACAAGAGATATGATACGGATCGATGTGTTGTAGATGTGTATGATTTATATTATTTTTATTATTATATCGTATCTTGTATTATATGGTATTGTTGATATATATATATTGTCTTGGACGAGTGTACCTTTAGTAAGAACAATGGAAACACTAGTATACATAATCTGATATACATACGAAGGCGTTGGGTATTTATAATATATTAATAAGTGAAGTGGAAACAATAATAGTTATTGAACCTTAGAATGTGGTATACGAGTGTAAGGACACTGGTCGGTGGCTTAGGTGATTACTCGGATCATAATGAATATTATGTACCAATCAAGTGGCAATTATAGCTAAAGTAATAACTTGGGAAGGATAGTGAGACGTGACGCTTAGAATGGATGAGTTATCAATGAAGACTATTATTTGGCCAAGTATAGAATCCATAATGTATTAACAATAAAGGGAACGTAAAGAATACTTGGCCTATAGTTATATCTCTCGATAGTATGGTAGGGTATGTGGAAACAGTATTGACACACACACCATATATGAGATCCTCTTAGCATGACGAACCATAGGAAGCTAGTATTACAACGGAATAACCTTAGACCGACAACCCATGTGTGATATAGGAGAACGTGGGGGAAATGGTTATGGAATGTTAGAGCTAAGGTTGGTTAGTCGGGTAGTTAGCTTTCGGTGACTAGAATATGGGTCCTAGTGGGGTTCACATGCACTCGTGTATGAATTACACTGCATTGCATGGTTTTAACTATTGCATTAAAGAAAGTATTTTATATAAAGAAGTATGTGCATGTGTCTGCAATGTGTATTTTCACATACAAACTTATATAGTTTCACTGAGCTCGAATTTGGCTGATTCCCTCCTTTCACCAGTTTTGCAGGTCGAGCTTCCGGATTGGCGCGTGATACTCTTTCATAGAAAGCCTCTGAAGTCCATAGACCTTTCCTAGTCCTTTTCGATAAGGACTACTGTATATATATATATATATGTCGTTTTGGTTTTGTAACTTGTAAATGGTTTTCATATGAAATTGTATAAGCAATGTTATATGTGGAGTGGATCCAAATGTTTGTGAATAGGATTTCTTTTGTATGAAAATGGTTTCAAATCTCATAGGGTGGATTATTGTTTAAACAAACTCCACATGCCGAAATTTTATAAAACATGTTTTCAAACGGATCAAGTTTTATTCAAGAAAGTGATTAAAAGTATGTGGTTTTTATATTTTAAACATGTCGTCGCGCAAGGCATCCGTGATTAACCGAGTCCCTGATGTGAAAATCTCAGAATGGGATTCGAGGCGTTACAAGTTGGATCCTTAGGCCTTTTTCTCCTTTTATAGCTGAAGTTAGAGACAGACTAAAAATAAAATTTATACTGTAGATGAATAGTGATTTGTCGAAATAGTAAAAGTACTTTTTAATGTTTGAATAGTGCTGTCGGTGGCTACTATTCTCGTACTTTTACTATTTATGGTACTATACATGAATAGTAAGAATTTCCTTTTATTATTCAAAATTGTCATTTTGTGTTTTTGGCAGACCACTTGTTACTTTGCTAGTTGTCTTCCAAAGCGTAATTTAGCTTTTCTTGAATAAATCATTATCCAATTAGTGAATGAAAACACCTCTATTAGGGAAATGACTCTTGACCATCTTGAAATAGTTCACTGCTGTAAGGATCTTTGCCGCTAACAGATCCTTGTTCTGATGACTGAGGATAATTAGATGAATCTTCTGTATCAACTATTTCAGTTATTCTTTCTTGTAATTCTTTTGCAAGCATTTTTTATTCAAAGCTCGAACTTTTTTTTGATATTTTTTATACCAATGGATTTTATTAAGCTTAGGCTTGGCTTGGATTGGATTTATTTGACTTGGTTCCAAAGAACTTAATTGACTTGGTAATATAATTTAAGTAAAATACTGAGATCTTTATATAAAAAGATAGTAATTAAATAATCATATTTAATTATCGAAATCCAAATCACAATAATAACATTTTTTTAACAAAGAAAAAGATAAAATATACAAAAGGCATTTCAAAATTATGGCCTGAGGATCTACACGACCCTATCCCCGTGTATGATCAAAAAACTTATATAAATATTAATACACAAGAATTTCGCATATAATGATCTAGATTACTACGTATCGATCATTCCAAGTACCGATTTCAATCATCATTAAACCTGCAAAATAGAGTCGGGTGAGCACACAGTCCAGTAGGTTATTGACAATACATGAGTTATACCTAAAATCATTCACCCAAACAACAAACAATTCAAGGTCATATCTCAAGGTAACGAGCACATAGGAAAATATTCACCCAAAAAAAAATGGTAGAAAAATAAAATTGCGTAGAGACTTAATGGAGTATTTCTTCCCTACCTGAATTTTTGAACACAAAGCAACCCGTATTCTTTCAATTTCTCTTCACTCCACTTTTCTTTTCTTTTTTGTTTTTCCATAGTCGAGTGCTAACTCTTTCTTCTTCTTCTTATTCTTCTTCTTCCTCTTTCACGAATCTCTTTCTCCTTGTCGATTCTCTCATTTTTTTTACACTCACCATTTTCTATTTTCTTATTCCCCACCTTTTCTTCTATTCCCCCTTGGGCCATTGACAAGACACATTCCATATAATAAAAGATAGAACCTTCTTAGATTATAATTTCTCATAATAATAATAATAATAATAATAATAATAATAATAATAATAATAATAATAATAATAATAATAATAATAATAATAATAATAATAATAATAATAATAATAATAAACGAAGGAAATCAATTAAAAATGGAAACACAATATAATAAAACACAAATGGTTAATCAATATAAATTAGATGTTAATTCAAATTTAAAATTCATTTTTTTTCTATAAAATATGAAATGAATCTAGAATTTTCTATCATCTTGATTTAAGAAACAAAATAAGAGGGAAAAACAATATTAAGAATAAGGGTGATTTAGACTTTGGGTGTCATTTGTTCATGCACATTAAACGTTGGGTGCCAAAGTTTTGCATATTAGGTGTTTGGGTGCCATGTCGGATGGAATTCGTTGGTCAACATGGTGAACCATTAGCTCTATTAATTTTTGACCCAATTTACCCATTTTACCCATAGTAAAAGACAAAACATATTACTATTGCTTAGGGGTAAAATGGTTAAAAATTAACGGAGTTAACGGTTGACCACGTTGACTAACGGACTCCGTCTAAAATGGCACCCAAACACCTATTATGCAAAACTTTGGCACCCAACGTATGATACGTAAGAACAAACGGCACCCAAAGTCTAAATCACACTAAGAATAATAATAAGGATCATAGTTAACAAATTGATGAATAAATTTTCCAAAAAAGAATTACATCTAATAAATATTATTTGAGATTTTTAAAAATCCAATTTAAAATTAATCTTTAAAACTAAGATGTGATCATCTATACATGTGGTAGAAAATAATTCGAACAAATATATCAATAATAAAACCAATTCAATGATAACTCTAGCATAATTAGAAATTGATATTTTAAATAAAAATAAAAAATCAATTAAGAAAAAAAATGATATTCCAAGCTAATATAGAAGAAACTTAAAAATACGGGGTCTTACAATCTATTCCCTTTAAATAAATTTCCTCCTAAAATTTTACTCTATGTAGTACCTAAAAATTCAACTCTAATTAACCCACAGAATCAGAATTATAAAATTCACAAGAGAACCAATATACCACATTATAATATAAAAAAAGGTTAAATATTAAATCTCAATCAAAAAAATCGAATTATGAATCACCAAGCAGTTTAAATTATACAATATTAATTTTACAAATTTGATGCATCAAGTAAATAATTTCATGAAAAATCAAAAGGGTTGTTAAAAATTTGGGGTCTCACATGCGGGAGAGTTAATGGAGTGACTGGGGAAGGTTTGACAGGGAATAAGGGAGTAGGAAATTCCTTCTGGACCGGATCTTGAAATGACTCGGGTAGTAAAGACATGACTAGACCATGTTGTTTTCCACCATCAAAGGAACTAATAAAGGAATTTACTTTTGAATTTATAATCAAATTGTAAGAACCATGAATGGCCTGAAGATTTTGTTTTGATACGGAAAGAATTGGAGTTCTGAAGATGTGATCTTCATTGAAACATAAGGATGTTTGTCTTTATATATAAAGAATGGTAAATGACTTTGGTTTCATTAGTTCGATCATAGATTGGCTTAATTTGAATTGACTGGGTTTTAATTAGGATATCCTTTTGAAAGGATAATGACTTGTATGGACTATGTGGGGTAGAATGTCACCCGAGATGGAAAAACTGGATAGCTAACATGGCTAGGTTTACTTTATCTATCATGTGCAGCTCGGCACTAAACAGGTTTTCTAGGTCAAGCTTTGGAAAGTAATATGTCCTTGACTTTGGGTAATTCTGGTAATTTGATGGGTTATGGCTTAGGTTCACAAATATCTAAAAGGTCACTTATTTTGGGTTGATTGGCTAATACTGAGTTAAATGGTTTAGGTATTTTGACCCAATTCTTGGTATCGATTGATTACGTCCACTAGTGGTGTTGGTAATGCTGGGAAGGGGATTATTCATCTTCCTTCATTACCACGGCCGGTGCGGTCGCCACGCGTTATCCTTGGAGCATTTACTTGGATTTATTATGTAAAAGTTCCCTCATTAAGAAATTGGGAATTGATTTTTCACTTCTTTTTTGTGTATTAAATTTCAAAATCAAAAATACTTAAAAGGTATTGACATCTTGAAAAAGTCTATTTAAAGGCAACATTTTCAACATTTTTTTAGAATATCTTTTTTTGACAGACAATTAATTCTTACTGAAAAATTCTTATTTAATAAATTCACTTTAGAATTTATTAATACATAAAACTAAAGTTAAAATTTCCTTTTTAATAGTACTATAATGAACTTGTGTACTATCCCATGCGCTAGAATGAAATCGAACTATTTGTTCAGGGAAATAAGATTGACTATTTTATTTAAGGATTCCTCAAAACCAATATCGGAGGCATCTATTTTAACAATCTTGAAAGTAAAGGGATTATAGATGCGAAGAGAAGATAATGTCTTAACATGGTTTTTAATATCTTGGACAATAGAAATATGAACTGATGTTCAAGGAGGATGGTTACTTTGCAAGCATTCAAATAATGGCTTGCATTGTTTTTCTCAAATCTTTGTAGAAATTATTGATGTAATTAAGGGACCCTAAGAATTTTTTTAACTTGTTTTTATATAGGATCTCATCAGGGAATATATCTGTGACGCCCTGAGTGATGAGTACTCCCTTGTGTGGAGGAATGGTAGCTCGAGCGATGGAGTACTCCCTTGTGTGGAGGAATGGTAGCTCAAAGGGGGCATCCCACACCGGAAGTTGAGGGATCCTTGGAGACCCATATAAGTAAGATATGGTCGCTAATTAAGTACGAAGCCTTGTGGGTAGCTCACTGGTTTCGGATCCCATAAAAACTCCGAAGTTAAGCGAGTAGTGGACCAGAGCAATCCCAGGATGGGTGACCCCCTGGGAAGCTGGTCGTGAGCTCCCAGAAACAAAGCCGTGAAGGTAGATGTCCTGGGGTTAAGGCCTGGCTAGGACGCTACCCAGAGCGGACAATATCGTACTGAGATGGGATCGGGTCGTTACAAATGGTATCAGAGCGGACCCCACAGAGTACGGTGTGTCGACGAGGACGTCGAATCCCTTGGGGGGAAGGATGTGATGCCCTGAGTGATGAGTACTCCCTTGTGTGGAGGAATGGTAGCTCGAGCGATGAGTACTCCCTTGGAGGAATGTGGAGGACTCCCTTATGGAGGAATGTTAGCTCAAAGGGGACATCCCACACCGAAAGTTGGGGGATCCTTGGAGACCCATATAAGTAAAATATGGTCGCTAATTAAGTACGAGACCTTTTGGGTAGCTCACTGGCTTCGGATCCCATAAGAACTCCGAAGTTAAGCGAGTAGTGGACCAGAGCAATCCTAGGATGGGTGAGCCCCTGGGAAGCTGGTCGTGAGCTCCCAGAAACAAAGCCGTGAGGGTAGATGTCCTGAGGCTAAGGCCTGGCTAGGACGCTACCCAGAAGCGGACAATATTGTACCGAGGTGGGACCGGGTCGTTACAATATCTACAAACTGAATTGCTATATTAATAGGTTGAATTTGACCATACTGAATATTGTGACCTAAAAACCTAATATTGGTTTGAAATATGTGACATTTAGTAGTGTAAAATCTATGTTTTTGTTAGATTTATTCATTCGACAAAAATGCATTTGCTTGTAAGTTGTTTGAGTCTTTCAAGATTATATCTGAAGAATTACAAGCAAGCCAAGCTACTGAAGTGATGTACTGAAGGATTACATTGAGATAGATACGGTTAGCATTGACATTCGAATTTAATTTTCTAGATGGTGTTTTCGCAAAAACCTTGAATTATATTCATAATATGTTTCTCGAGTTGCTCTAAAAATTTAAATCGAATTGAAATTCAAATGAATTTAAAACGACGAAAAAAAAGAAAGATAAATTGATGAGAAATAATAAAACGACTTAATTATATATAATAATAATAATTATTATAATAATAATAATAATAATAATAATAAAAAGAAAGTCAATCTGTCAGTACATGAAACGTGTGGTTAAGTTTTTCATTTAAATAATTATGAAGAGTCCTGTCACCTTGCCTTTTTAATATGTGGTCCATTTTAAAGGGGGCCATTATTTACACCCCCATTTATGTCGTTAACATTACCATTGTCACAAACACCCTTCTCATGCTAATTTTTAGTCACAAACATCCACCACCTAATTAAAAGTTAATACAAACCTTAATTTAAAATAAAAAGATAGAGAGAGAAAATTTCTCACCTTTTCCCGCTCGTCTCTCACCTAATGACAGGTGAGTGAATTCATACATACTCACTCCACATTAGGTGAATGTGTTACAAGTGAGTCACCTAATATAAAGTAATGGAGTGTAGAGTGTACTGGAGTATTTTTAAATTACACTCACCTAATGACAGGTGAGTGGATTCACACACACTCACCCCACATTAGGTGAATGTGTTGTAAGTAACTCACCTAATAGCACAAACTCACCTCACATGGGGTGAGTGTGTCTGTACACACTCGCCTTATTTAAGGAGAGTTGTAACTAGATTACTCTCCTTATATAAAGCGAGTCAAGCCTGGACAGAACCCGTTTTATACTCTGTTTTGAGGATTACATCTTTGTTTCAATTTGAATGTTGTAGAATGATATATGAAAGCTAATATACACATTAATACATTAATAATAATTATTATAATACATCTTTGGCTTCATTTTGGAGTGAAATTTCATCACCAACTTTGTTTTGAACTTCTTCTTTCTCCACCATATCATGAATATTGCTTCTTATTTATCATAATCCAAGCTTCAAACTTCCCACCAATAATGTTTGTGCTTTGATTTGATTGTGATTTCTTGATTTTGAGAGCTCAAATGATAAAGAAGTGAGTATCTTCTTTCTCTATCTTTTTACTTGAATCAATGCAATGTAATTGTGAATGGGGGGAAATGAGAGATATAGGTTTAATTATTTGGGTTAATGTTTGATTAGTTTATTAAAAAATGAATAAATAGATAGGTTAATGTTTTAAGCATTGAATAAATAAGTTAAGTAATGCTTAAGTGAGAGGGTGTTTGTGACAAAAAAAGTGGAGTGTTGAAAAATAAGTTTTATCAAATTAGAGATGGTGGTGTTTGTGACAAAATTGAGGGGTGTAAATAATAGCACCCATTTTAAATGAATAGCTATGGAAAGGGTGGTATTATTTAGTACTATTAAATTTGTTATAAACAGTCTTATTAAAATTTGATTAAAAATATATTTTAATATTATTTTATTTATCACAAATATCATCATTCATTGTTTGATATTAGGCGAATGCTTAGTAACACACTCTTTTTATGTAAACCGAATTTATATAAATGCACTCGTTTCTTATTAAGGAAGCTTTATTTGAAAAATATTCAAGTAGTACATTATCTAATGTTAGGCGAGTTAGTACAAACAAATTCTCTCCAAATAGGGCGGGTGTATGCATCTGTACTCATTTATCATTAGGCGAGTCTTAGGGGGTGTTAGTGATTAAAAATTTATTTTTGAGAGTGTTTGTGACATAAATTAGGGCAGGGGGGAGGTGTAAATAACACTGTCCTATGGAAAAGGTTGGTGTTTCATAAAGTGGACTGCTCCGCCACAAACTCGAGCTCGGAATTGAATTTTTCAATTTCGAATTGGTATATTTTTTTGGTGTTAAATTGGCCTAGCCTATATATTTTTAGTAGTGTATTTTTATCGCAAGAATTTTTATTTTAAGTATTTTTAACTTTTTCCTAAAAAAACGTTAGTCTCTATATTTTTATATAAAAAGATTTATAGGGGAAGAGACTTTTACATATGTTTTGAGAGATTTTTTAAAACCTTAGAAAAAGATTAAAACATCAAAACATAAAATTTATCTTAGGGTTTCAATTCATGCCAAAGTAAGCGTT
The DNA here is from genome assembly GCA_021464415.1 of Lonicera japonica. Classification (NCBI taxonomy): domain Eukaryota; kingdom Viridiplantae; phylum Streptophyta; class Magnoliopsida; order Dipsacales; family Caprifoliaceae; genus Lonicera; species Lonicera japonica. The sequence continues at coordinate 18,165,977 of CM038468.1, forward strand.
CTTTCTTTAAAGAACAAATCAAATACTAAAGTGCGTGTTATTCGCAAAAGGAGTTGGAGAGTGGTGTGATATCGTGGTGAGTGATTCATTGTAAAACTGTTCATGCGATTCAGATAGGAGGACTATATGCGCAGAAGGTGGTGACTTTTGCAGGCGGCTTGTGCGATTTAATTTTTGTAAATATGTGTGATTTGAGATAATCAAGTTTATAAACTTTTGTGCATATAGTGGATTGTTGAGGATTAGTTATATACTGGAAAGATACCTCGTTAATTCTGGTGTTTATTTATCTATTTAATTGCTTTGTTAATTATATTATTGCATGTTAGAAAATATTAAATAAGTTTTTTAGAATTAAAATCCATATAATTATAAGTTTACTTTTTGATTCGATTAAAATTGATTTTTAAAAATTAAACATAAAATAATAAATCTAGGGTTAATTTGTTTATTCGCTTCGGCACGTACGCTAGCTCACTAGAGTTTTATTTATTAAGTTCTTGGTTTAATTCTTGTAAAGTAATTTCTTTAACTGAGTTTTTAAATCTTTCTAGAGTTTTATTTAAACTAAAAATTAGTTTTTCTTTATGTTTGATAACTTTAGGGAAATGATATTAGCACTTCATTTTAGTACTCTAGAACTCCACTTTCATTTTTAGTGACATAAAAAGTATCCCAAAAGATATATATATATATAAGTATATATAAGTGTCACTAAAAATAAAAGTAAAGCGCCTTAGGACAAAAGTGGAGTGCTAATATCATTTCCTTAACTTTACTTTCTTTTATTTCTTTAGTTATCTTTTAGTTGTTTCATAGATTGATTTTTTATTGTGGATATGTTATTATACTAATTAAATCAATTAACATGATTTTCTCTTCTATCATGTTGATTACTAGAATTATCAGAAGAATGAGAAGGCATATAAGTTCCTGGATATTTATCATTACTAGAATTATTCTCACTTCTCATTAATTATAATTTTTTTTTGTATCATCGTTAGATATATTTAACTGACAATTTTATTTTATATTTTGCATTCATTTTTGCAATGCCATTTCTTTTCACAATTATGACAAATAACATTGCTTTATATATATATATATATTTGCCTTTAAATTTGTTTTTCTTTTTATTACATAACTATTTTTTTGTAGTAATCGTCTTGGGTATTACCTTTTATTTTATACTTGTATTTTTTTATATTATTTGTTCTTTATATATATATATATAAGTATATATAGAAGAGAGAGAAAGTTCCGCGTCTTGAAATTATAGATCTATGGAGTTCTTTATTGTAATTAAAGGTTAATTAGTTAAATTAATTACTGTAAATTAGTAAGAGAGTGAATGAACGGAGGTAGGGATAAGCTTTTATTTGTTTAATTTAAAAATATTTAAAAGATATTAGTGACAAAAAGAAAAGAAAAGAAAAGGAACGTAATTATCGGCCCCTATATTTACAATTTGAATTAAAATACAATAAAATAGAAAATTATATTGACGTGACTTACATATTTATTTTTCGGAAAATGTAGCACCTGAATTGGTTGGTTAAAATTCCCATCATCATGAATGCCACCACATCTACTTTGTATTAATGAACCCAACTAACACCCAACCTTTCTGTCTCCAATTAACACTACCCTAACTTTTTTAGTACCAATTCAATGCCCAGCCTTTTCTGGCAACACATTTTTTTTTCAGTCAGAGTTTAGGTTAGATGTGTAATTGAAATTGTTTTTTTTGATATAATTTTTTGAAATTGTTTTTTGGGAAACACAATATATATTTCTTCTGTTTTATATACGAGCAATATTACTCGGATTAAAACGATTTACAAAAAATAAGAAGTTAAAAATAACTAATCACTATCATCAAAGCTAAAATTTATTTGTTTGACTGTTCACTTTTTACCCGAGTAAGCAATATTCGAATTCACATTATCCTTTAAGAGATAGTTTGATTGAAAGAGCTACTCCATTTATATTTTCATAAATTGTTTTGCTCTAATCCTTAACTAATAAAAAAAAAAACTATCATTCATTTCTCTCTCTTTCATACTCCAATACACGTCATTCAAATTCATTTATAATAAAATTTTAAAACACCTTTTGAGGTATATAACATCTTTCTTTTATATATTAAAGGATGTGCATGGTTCAGTTCACTTAACCGAATACTTCAGTCCTCCTTTTAGTCAATTGAAGCGACATAAGGAGAAACAATCAATTTCGGCGGCAGGCAGAGTAATTTTTGTGCTTGGTTTTGGTGTTAGGATAGAGAATAAAAAAAAATATTATGAAACCTCCATCTTTTATGCAAATCTAAACTTGAAACAATTTATGCTAAAAAGTAAAATATCAAAAGCACAACTTTTATTAACCAAATATTATCATTTATTACCTTTTCCCTCGTACTTTAATATAGATATGTAATTTAAATTTATTAGATAGAGCTAATTACAATGGGCGGTGTTATTGATATCCATTATTTTTGTCATAAATACCTCCCAAAGGTAAAATTTTAATCATTAACACCATTCTTAAGACTCACCTAATAAGAGGTGAGTACAGATGCACACACTCGCCCTACTTAGAGAGAGTTTGTTTGTAATAACTCGCATAATATCATGCAATGAATTATTGAAGTGTTTTCCAAATATGGTCTGCCTAATGAAAGGTGAGTCCACTTACATAAACTCGGTTTACATGATGAGAGTGTGTTGATAAGCACTCACATAATATTAGACAATGGAATGGGGTGTTTGTGACAAATAACGTGGTGTTAAAATGTGTTTTAGTTAAATTTTGGAGGGAGTGTTTGTGACAAATAAAGTGTTGTTAAAATATGTTTTTAACCGAGGCGGACCAAGATTTTAGATTGATTGGGGTTGGGGGGGGGGGGGGGGGGGGAGTGGGCGAACTTTTCTTCATCTTCAAGTTACTAAAAAAGTAATAAGTTCAAATCAAATCTCAACATTAATATTTGATAATTCATGTACCAAATCTTAGTATTAAAATAGTAATTTTACTCGTGTTAAATTTTTTATTATTAAAATCTATGGCTCTCTAAAGTGCAAAAGTTGTTATTGACAGGGTTTTAACTCCGGTTCATAAAAACATTACTATTAACCATAACTACCAGATCAATTTTCTTTAGTTTTAAACATATCTCCTCATCCATATAATAAAGGATCATAGTTTTTAAATCTTAAAATGTACAATGAGATAAATAATTTTGTAATTAAGATTAAATATATTTTTTTAATGGTTGATAGTACATTACATTCTAATATTATATATTATAATAACACACATCTCACGTGTAAGTAAATTAGTACAAAAAAATCTCAAAATTTTAGGAAGGGCCGCCTTGCGTCCACATAGTTCCGCCCTCACTCCTCTATATATACACATACACGGTATGCGCACAAAACACTATATGCATACACATCCGTAAAAACAACAAAGTGCCTGCATAATCATTTCTACTTTTGTATAATTTTTCACACTCTCTCTATATACTTTTCTCTCTCTATAGATATATATATATATATATATAAATTCCGGTGAAAATATAATGACAGAGAAGAAGAGCCTTGTGAATGTGCATTCAAAACTAACGGTGGTATCCAGCAAGCCAACCACGCCGGGTAAGAACTACAGGCTGACGTCACTTGACCACGCAATGGGCCACCACACGCTCCACATCATCTTCTACTACCGGGTCAACCCGTTTAAGGATGGCCCGTTCAACTCGGACCTGGATAACCTCCGGGTCACGCTCTCGGATCTTTTGTGCCTGTACCCGCTGGTAACGGGTCGGGTGGCCAGAAGGGAGGAGGATGGGAACTGGGGGGTGAAGTGCAACGATGCTGGGGTTAGAGCCTTGAGAGCTAGTGTGGGGTCCACACTTGATGAATGGCTTGGATCCGTCAATGAGTCGGACGAGAGAGATCTGACGGTTTGGGAAGATATGGCCGATGATCCAAGTATTTGGTCACCGTTTCGGATCCAGGTATTATCGTTGTTTTTGGAGTTTGAAATCTTTTAAGAATACGATTTATATAATTTTTTCTCTTAAATGATAGTGTTTTTAAGAGATACGTGTCCGGAGAAACTAACTCCGGCGACGTGAGAAGTATGGTCTTAAAATCAAAAGATGTACTATCTCTCAAGTATGCATTTTAAAATTTATTAAACTTGGGTTCGGATATTAATTTTTTTGCTCTTAATTATTAAATTTGTTATCCCAATAATTCAAATATCTAGTTACGAATAAAAAAAGGTTTCAGCTGAGAATACAAAAGCATTTGTCAAGGCAAAATTTTGATAATTACATTTTATATCTTTTGGTTAAAAATTTATTCCTATGTAGAATTACTTATTAAAAAATTATATATTCTATGTATATATACCATTTGCAATTTAATTCAAACTCTTATAGCTAGCAAGTCAGTGGCGAAGCCACATATGGGCAGCTGCCCCCTCTTAGATATCAGTTTTTTGGGTTATATATGGGATCTTTTTTTGGAAAAATATATATATATATATAGGTACTTTTGTGCATAAAAATAAACTTGAGGGTCTCTAACTGTAGGGGTAAAACTTTATGGGACAATTTGAAAACTTTAAACTTAACAAATCACTCTAACTTTTTATTTATGTCTATATATCAGCTTCTTCCTTTATTGAAAAAATTATATATATATATATGGACTTTGATGCATAAAAATAAACTTGAGGGTATCTAATTGTAAGGGGCAAAATTTTAGTGAATTTCGATCAAATTTTTCCCCCGGTTACTTCAATTCCTAGCTTCGCCACAGTAGCAAGATTAGTATGGTTGATAAATTTTCAAATAGGGGGCTTTTGTTTAAAGGACAAAAGTATGATTCTTTATCTATTAAAGGACACATAATTTTGATCAATTGTTTAAAGGCCAAACATTTAACAAAAGGACAAATTTTAGATAGAAGGACAATTATAAATATTAAAATTAATAAATAATAAAACTAGAAACAAAATCTGGAAATTTCCATAATAGCCTTTACTAGAATTTAATTATAATAGAAATTTTATTCAAAATTTAAACCACACAAATTGAAAAACATAAAAGTCAAATGATTCAAATAAATTCAAAATTTAAAAACAAATTATAATTTAATTCTAAAATAAATTCAGTTCCCTCAAAATATGGAAAATGTCTAGAATATAATTTGAATTCAAATTGAAAAGTTACAAGTCAAACCATTAAAAATTGATTCAAAATTTAAAATCTGACTTAAAGGATATTACTGAAATTATACCCTAAAATTACGTTTTCATTATACTAACATAAATTTATAATTTCGACATTTTAATATATAATATTTATTCAACGAAAATAATTTTGTAAATGAATATGTATATGCGTGTGTGAACAATTACATGCAAAAAATAGTAATCTTTTCAGGCATACGAATGTTAATAAAATTTATCTCAAATATATGAGGCGTATTAAGTTTCAAATACGAGCAAACATATTAAGTTACATAGGCATATTAAGATGCATATATATATATAGGCATATTATGTACAAAAATATAAGCATATTACATACAAAAATTCAACTGAAGGAACAAACATAAAACAAGGAAAGAAGCGAAAGATAGGAAAATTGAACTTACATATATGGGCTAGCAATTTTTAAACTCCATAAAAAGGATATGCACATTAACATTACATATATTTCTCAAACATAACCCACATAAAAAATAGTCCCCAACCCACACAATTCATTTAAAAACAAACCAAATAATAAAAACAAAAAAAATAAAGACCTCAAATATACCTTAGATCCTGTCCTTAATCTTTTGATTAAATTTCGCAATGAAATCCTCATTCACATCGTGTATAGTTTCCTCATTGCAACTATAATTTTAGCCCTTGGATGCATTCAACTAATTCTACTTCCTTAAACTTTACAAACACTATTCCAATAGATAGATTAAAAGAAAATTAAAAGTAGGGCACCTTTTATGGAACATAGCCTTTAATTTAAAAGGAAAGGCACATTTTGTAGAAACATTTAATATAAAAATGGAGTTTAATCAATTGGTGAGAAAAAGGTTAAAGGAGTTTGAGTAAATTTTAAAAAAATCTCTATATCTAAGACGATAATTTATCCTAATCCATGCGATGATAATAGTTATCTCAATTCATTATCTCTAGTGTTTTGTTGGTAAGATGAAAAGTCTAGTGTACTTTTGATCTAAAAAAAATATGTAAGAAGGGTAACATAGATAAAGTGTACAAAATTAATAATATTAACATAATTAAAAATATTAAAAAATAACTAGGACTTTTAACAAAATATTGTCTTTTTTATTAAATATCTGTCCTTAAAACAATGTGCTAAAAATGTGTGTCCTTGAGTAAATCAATTTAAAAAATATTGGACCTTAGACTAATTTTCTAATTAAATAACCCAATAACACAACACAAAAATAAACAAATTTGGCAATGAATTAAGAGCATCTCCAATGATAGTGTATAAAATAAGATGTAAATCCTATGCGTCTACACAAAATGTGAAGTCAAAAATAAAAATAAAAAGATTTTAGCGAGAAAAAATTGAAATGGTAGTGTAACTAGGCCGTGTATTTCAGAGCATCTCCAATGCAACTATCAATTGGAAAAAATGAGATGGCACATAGGATGTATAGATAAAGTTCTAAAAAAATGCTTTCCAATGCAATTATCAATAATGACCATTAAGCTTATTTGGCAAAAATGAGAAAAGACATTGTGAAGGTGACTCAGTGACTCTATTTTTAGAGGATTTTTTAGACAATGTCTTAATGTTACATCATCTCTCTTTATATATATATATATATATATTATTTTTCAAGTTTTTAAATATTTTAACTTTTATTTTATAAATTATTTTTTTACAAAAATTATATTATTGCAAAGTATGAATCAAGATCTACCAAAAGAGATCCATATTGCATACAATATTGTTAATTTTATTTTCATAAATTTCCTAATAGACAATCTTTTGGACAATTGCATTGGAGATGCCATCAATAAATTTTTTTGTGCCATGTAAGAAAGACATACTTACATGTCCATGATTTGAAACTCTCCAACCTATTTTTGCATTAGAAATGCTCTGACACTACACTTTTACATGTGTCCATTTATGTTAAAAGACTATTTGAGATAAATATTTTTACAAGTTTTGTATATTTTACACTACTATGAGTCTATGATGCTCTCTAATAAGAAAAGTCGTACTCCGTATTTGAATTTTTTTTGGGGGATATAATACGAAATCCTAAAATTAAAAATATTTCTCAGTCATTTTATTTTTTTTCTTGCAAAGTAACACCTAAAGATGGAAATAAATTTATATTATTTTCATAGAAATTTTAAAATTCAGGTGAGAGAGTATCACTTTGACAGTAACTTGTCCCCCAAGATTTTCATGTTTCATGTTTCATGTTATAAGCATGTCATGTTCAAACTAGGCAAGCTATTTGTCTATTTCAGATTGCCACTTTATGCTTGTTTTAATGGACATAATGTATGTTGCCATAAATAGTGACAACTCAATTGACAACTCAATTGTCATGTAAAGAGAAAAAAAATGAAAAAAATAAAACAACACAATAAAAAATTGTCAATTATTCCCCATGTTTTAAATTTTTATTGTTCTTATTGTTTTTATTATCTGAAATTTATAATAATAGCGAAATGCTTAATTGGAAAGAATTTTTCAATATTTTGTTGCCTGATTTTGATACCACAGGAGTAGGATAATACATATGTGTTAGGTGGCTACTGTTGTCTTAGTCCGGCTTCTGTTTTGTGTATAGACCAAAAATAAAAATAAAAATATCTTAAAATGATCATATTGAACCTTTTTATGCTTCATTTGACGCCAAGATGGAGAACGATAGAAAAAAACAATTGATTGTTGTGAGAAGTTGAAAAATGAGTTAATTGTGAGATGGTGAGATTTCTTCTTACTATTTCGCTTTTTTTGTTGGGAAAATAAAATTTTTTTTTTTCGTGGTGAGATAATTTTTTTGCACAAAAGTCTAAACAAAGATGGAAGATACATAAAAACAGACATGACGATTATTTTGTTTTGTTTTAAGTACATGGCCGTATATTATCAGGTAGGTTTTTAGAATAACGATTCTCTAAGCACTTGTGCTTCTAAAGCAAGACCTTTATTTGTTTTAGACTCAAAACCTTAACGAAGTCATAATTTAAAACAAAGAAATGAAATTTTATCCAACTTATATATATATATATATATAAAGGCTGATTAGTGTAGTAAATCTCTCTCCTAAATAATTTTTCACTGTTTTGGTAAGCTTGTTCCGTGAGTGTTCAAATCCATATACAAATGTTGATTGCGTAAAAAAATCAACTAACATATATAAAAAAGTTAAGGTTTTGTTGATATGCATTTGGAAATTTTGAAGCATTTGATTATATACGCATATATACATGTTTTTTTTAATAGAAATTGCTTCCAATTTAATTATATATTTATTTTTTTAGTGGTATTTGATTGCATAGTTTTTAACAGGGGCGGAACCGGGGGGACAGAGAGGGTTACAGCACACGACAAAATTTTTTGAAAAACCTACTAGCACTACTAAAAAAAATAAAAAAATTAATATAAGCCCACCCCTTTGTTAAATTTTAGCCCACCCCTTTTGTTAAATTTTCAGTCCATCCCTTAGCCTAGCTCAAATATTATAAACCCACTAATTTATGTAGCTCTCTTAAATTTATATAACTCACTATATGGTTATACTTCTAAATTTTTTTTTATACTTTTTTTATCTATTATTATTAGCCCACCCCTCTAAAGAATCCTGGGTCTGCCTCTGGTTTTTAATGAAATTAATTTTCACTGAACAACATAATTAATCTAACATAATTTTCGCATCCTTATGTAATTAAAAATCAAGATTCTCTGTAGTTTTTCCTTTTTCACGAAAAAAGGAAATCTATAAAAAAGGGTTTCATAGTTACAAATTTTCTTTTTGCATGTAATCCAATCGAAAGAATAGATCTGGTATGTATACGGGCCAGTTTTAGCGACGAATTTTCGTCGCCAAAGTATGGGAAATATGTTTTTTAGAAAAAAAAAATTTGCCACTAAAGACGTGCAGGCCCGGCTACATGGGCATGCAACCTAGGCAAATGCCCAGGGCCCCATGTATAGAGAGGGCACCAAAAAAAAAAGTTTAAGTATCTAATTGTAATGAATAAAAGTTGAGAAAGAGAATGGTTTTGTACAATCTATTGCAGGTTCTATGGATAAGTATGTAAAAAAAGACCAGAATGGTTTTGTATATTTTTGTTACAAACTCGAGGATTGTATCTATCAATCTTATGTTAATCGTTGCTTTAATTATTATTATTTTTTTAAAATTCAGTAATTGATTGGTTCTATTTTTTGGAGTTTTTTGGTTTCAAATTATTAAATATTATGATTTTGAAATTGCTTTGTTGAAGAAGAAGATAATGAAACGGGGCCCCAATTTTCGTGAGTATCAAATTTCACTTGGAGCCTCAATATCCCTCGAGCTGGCCCTGAAGACGTGTTTGTACCAGATCCCCTGTGTGTATTACTTGTTTGTGCTAGCTACTTATCTACTTCTTGATTTGTTGGATATTAATAGTCTGTGATTCAATGCATGTCATAATAGAAATATGCTAATTATGCATTGGTAACAAGAATTGCCATTTTTGCAGTTCAATGATTTTGAAGGAGGTGGCCTTGCCATTGGCTTCAGCTTCACCCACATGCATGCGGACCTATCTTCCGCAGTCCTACTTTTCAAATCATGGGCCGAGGCTAACCGCGGTGAACGCATTGAACACCCTCCTGTGTTCCATCTACCCTCAGTCCATGACAGACCTTCTCCAAAATCTAACACGAAATCGACCGAATACTTCACTGGAAAGGTTGAAACATTGGAAACGTCAAGCACTGCAAAAATGGCCACTGCCACCTTCAAATTCTCCAATTCGACGATCAAGCAAAGTCTATCAAAATTCGTGGATAAGTGCCCAAATGCCACCCCATTTGATTTTCTAGTCGCACTATTTTGGACTCGAATTTTGCTATTGAAGCACTACTCGCTCATATATGATCAAACACACACCCTCTCTGTCGGTATAGACTTAAGGAAACACTTGCCCTCACCAATTCCGGAGGGATATTTTGGAAATGCGTTACATTTCACATTGTTGTCACTTGAAGCCCAGGTGTTGGAGCGTTGTAATTTTGGCTTAGGAGATGTGGTAAGGGTAATAAATAATGGCATTGCGTGTTTTGAGGAAGATGAATTCTTTTCAGCTATAGATTGGCTAGAATCACGAAAGGGGGAGAGTGGGCGATACCCACCACCATTTCAAATGTACGGTCCTGAACTAACGTGTATTAGTATGGAATGCGAATCGCTGATGTACTCAGCGAGTTTTAAGAAGGATGAGAAGCCGGTGCACGTAAGTTGTCATGTGGGCAATGTAGAAGGTGAAGGGTTGATTCTTGTTATGCCTTCGCCCGAAGGAGGACTGTCACGAACTGTGGCAGTGACACTACCGGAGGAGGAGATTGGTAGGCTTTGCGCAGACAAGTTCATAGCCGACTTGGAACCGGTTATGATTATGAGCGGGAGAAGATTGTGATGCTATAATTTGCTAAAAAAAATGTAATTTTAGTAATGTTGCGAGGATTGCAATAATTTTTTGGGGATTAGAACAATGTGACCATCCTCAAATCAGTTTCTTTTTATTCCAGTGATGATTCTAGCTAGCATACTATTACGAGCGCGGGGTGGGGTTGGAGGATGGGACTTTTACCATACCTAATAATCACTGGAATGTTTCAAATTGTACCAGTTTCTACTGAGGATAAATCAATTTCCGAAATCTCATAACGGAGATAAGTTGTATTCTCAGTCATTGATTTGAATGAAGTTAATTACTGTTGTATTTTAAAATACCAAGATAAAGGTGTGACAATCAATTAATTTGAGAAGTGGGAGTAATTACTAGGTTCACATATATGGTACAATGATTATGTAAAATAATATTCTTAATTTGAGACATGAAAAAAATATATATAGAACTTTTAATTTAAGATGAAGAATATCAAAAACAGATAACTCGTTCAAAAACGTGACTACCATTGACAACACAAAATAAAGGAGTGATTTAATTCAAGCCGAGTGATCGAAATCAATCCTTAAATTTGTTTTTAAGTATCGCTCGAACCTATGCCTCCTTAGGAAATATTGGAGTGACTGACCAAATAAACTCAATTTTAATCTATCTCCTTTCATTGAGACTCGAACTTTAAGAAAATTTTAGGTCGATTACTGTTCACGGATGAACAGTACGGATTGGGCCATTTGGCACGCTTCCCGATGGAATTTTTTGATGAAATTTTGTGGGGATGTTCTTCTTCATGTCTAGAACATCTCCACCAAATTTCATCAAAAAATTCAACCGGGAAGTGGGTTAACTACGGATTGAAAAATATTGATTTTATAAATCTATTTCTGACAATATTTTTCATCACGTAGTTAACCCACTCCCGGTTGAATTTTTTGATGAAATTTGGTGGAATGTTCTAGACACTATCCCCACAAAATTTCATCAAAAAATTTCGGGAAGCGTCATGGCCCAATGAGACTGAACGTAATCCGCACTGAAAGGGACTCCTGATATATATATATATATATATATATATATCTTATATTTACAGGCTCAATAATTTACGAGGGCATGTATATTTTACATAAAAACTAATATTTATGTATATATCTGATGTAGGCAACATATTAGTTAGAATTTATTTATTTTTCTTTAGTTTTTTGACACATTTGCAACATGGGTAAATTTAATGTTGGACCATGGGGAGAGAAAGAAAGTAACTACGAATTTTTAAATGGGATTGCTGACATCTAAAAAATCTCAGCCTCTCTTTAATAATAATGGATGGTCAGGATACGCGTCAATTGACCGTTGAACAATTGGGACTCTCAGGGCAGAGGAACAGTCAATTCCATTCCATCATCCATGACCTAATTTACCATGGTTTGTTTAAGGTGATTTCTCGTTAAATGGTTAATTAGCGAAATTATTCATGTAATTTATCCGTTTTTACATTTTGGTTAATGCACAAGTTTTTTGACTTCAATAATAGTATGCTTTTTGTTAGTTTACAAATTGGTTAGTATGTCAATGTGGGTTAGTACCTATGTTAACAGCAAGGTTCTAAAAAGCGCTAGGCGGACCTATGGCAGTGACCTAGTGCCTAGTCGAGACTTAGGCGGCTAGGCGCTAGGCAGATTTTTTAATTATATTTTTAATTTTTAAATATATCTAAAATTATATATACAAAATAAAATACTGAAAAATTATCAAATCAAACATAGTACTCAAATAAATATAAAATGAAGTTCAAATGATCAATTAACAAATATACCACCAAACTACGAATATCAAAGTTCAAGCCTATTAATTAGGAATTGCAAAGAAAAAAAATACAAAGAGAAGATTTAAGCCCTAATTATATATAATACTTGTATAAAGCACAAACAAGCGAAACTTATTCTTTGGGCTCACTGTCCAAAACAAAATTGTACACAGGATTACATATATATGAAATTATCAATTTATTTTAAGTAGCAGCAGCAGTAGCAGCAGCAGCAGCAACAACAACAACAACAATAATAATAAGCTAGTGAAAAGAAAAGGCAACAATAAAAGAAAAATAAGATGGAAGTTCAAGATAAGATTGATGAAGTAAGGTAGGATGGTGTGTTTATAACTAGTTAAAGTGAGTTTTTCTTAAACATCTTCTAGCGATTGTAATTGTTAGCTAAAGTTTTGTTTCAGTCGGATGAATGAAAGATGAATTTACTTACGATGGTTGATAGATTGTATCCATTTTTTTAAATGGTAATTTTTTAACAAAAAGAGAAATAGACAGCTAATTAAAAAAAAAGCCTATCCGCCTAACTCCTGCTTAGACCCGCCCAGCTCGCCTAAGCTCGTTTAATTTAGCCCAGCGCCTAATAACCCCCCTAGGCACTAATCGAGGTGCCTGGGCACCACCTAACGCTTAGGCGGCCGCCTTTTAGAACACTGGTTAACAGAGATCTATATGGCATTAACGTCTGCCACATTAGCCCATAAATAAGTTCATTATGACCACATCAGCACATACAGGAGGCGCATGTGACTGTATCTATAAGGCTTAACGGTCATCCCCAAATCAAATTAGAACCCTAATTGAGAAAGAAGAGATAAGGAGTAAGGCAGAGCATAGCAAATGAATCCCTAGTTTGTCTTTTGTTCCAAATTGAAGCAAGTAATGAGCAATTCTTTGACTTTTGAAGATGAATTTTGGTTTAAACACTCACAATCATTGAAATAGTGTGAAATAAACTTTAAATCTTCAAATTTCTAAAGGACATGATAATGGTGGTGTAGGTAATGGCTAGCAAATCAAGCACCTCATTTCAAACTTGCACTTGTGGTGATGTTATGATCTTTTATGCGTAGAATGAGGTTAGTGCACATGATTATTATAGGGTTGAAATTTCACATATTGATTTTGTTTTAGATTTTTTTTATTTACAATCAATGTCCCAGAATTCAGTGAATTCATACCTCTCATGCTACTGTGGTCATCTAGCACCCATGAAGATATCTTAGACTAAAGATAACCCTGGTAGAAGGTTTGTTGGGTGTTATAACTACAAAATTAAGAATTGTGGGTATCTTCATTGGGTGGATGACAAAATGACAAAGAAAGATAGACTTTATGTTATGCTATTAGTGGATGGAAGCTCACACACAACTAAGGTAAAATTGAGAAAACAAAGAAAATTAAATGCACGGAATTTACGAGGAAAACCCCAAAGTAAATTAAAGGAAAATCATGGACAAATGACGGAGGATTTCACTTGATAAAATGGGATACAACACATTATCTCTAAATATAAGGAGAGAACAATTACACTTCCTCTTAATTTAGGAGAATCAATAACCTCTCTCTTTAAAGCTCTATTTACCAAGCTTTCTACACTCTTAACTTATACAAATGGAATGGGACGGGGAGGTATATATAGTTGTTACAAAATACATCAAATGGTCTACATTCAATCCCACCAACTACAATCTAAGAGCTCACATTTATTCTCACATGCTACAAGTGACGTAAGCTATGACATCACTAAAGATTTATGTAAGCGATGACATCATCGATGTATGATGTAAGCGATGAAATCATCGATGCATGATGTAAAAAGAGGTTGCCACTTTTAACCATTTCCACTTCCTCAACAATCTCCACCTTGGTGAATAATTGTTGAAATAGTTTTAACGATATTTGCCCACATTAAAGTAATCATCCGAGAGATCTTTGTATCCCTTCCATCATTCCATATTTTCCAACTCCATGCATACTTACGTTTTTACCATACCACACAATGATTTACACCATTCAAACTTGTCAATATTAATTGGCTTGGTCAGAACATCTATTAGGTTCTCAGAATCCTCTTCACTGTACTCTAATGCTCTCCACTCGGATTCGCCATATATCGATTAACCATTCCCACTGCTTGTGCAATGTCTGGTCTTGTGCATATCATAGTGAACATTAAACATCCCACTATTAATGCATATGGTACTCGAGACATCTCCTTCCTCTCTGCTTCATTGCTAAGACACATACTTGAGGATAACTTAAAATTAACAGGTAGTGGGTTAAGATTGACTTACAATCTTGCATGTTGAAGCGTCGCAAGATTTTCTTTAAATAGTTCTTTTGAGCTTTCTTCCTGTTATTTCTGTCTTGATGAATTTGTATCCCTAAAATATTGTTTGCTGGTCCTAAATCCTTCATTTTTTGCTCTCTAGCCAACTGTGCCTTCAATTCTTTGATTCGAGCTTTGTTAAGGCCTACCACTTATATGTCATCCACGTACAACAGCGAGATAATAAATTCATTATCACCACCAAATCTCTTGTAGTGCATACTATGGTCTGAACTGAGCCTTTTGTACCTAAAGCTAATAATGAAGGAATCAAATCTCTTATACCAACACCTCGGTGCCTGTTTGATCCTGTATAGATATTTGTTCAACCTGCAAACCAAGTTCTCCTTGCTTATTTTGGCAAAACCTTGTGGTTGGAGCATATAAATTTATTCTTCAAGTTCTCTATGAAGAAATACAGTTTTCACATATAACTGTTTCAGATGTAATTCAAGTGTAGCACATATAGCTAAAATTATTCTGATTGACATAAGTCGTATCATTGGAGAAAATATCTCGTTGAAATCAATGCATTCTTTTTTAACATATCCCTTTACCACCAGTCTAGCACGATACCGCTACACCTGATCATTGCTATCACGTTTGACCTTGTAGACCCATTTGTTACCAATAGCTTTACGTCCACTAGGTAATGGTACTAGTTTCCATGTCTTGTTTTTGTGTAGAGTTTTCAATTTCTTCTTACATTGCTGTCATCCATAGACATGCATCTGAGCTAGTCGTAGCTTCGTGGAAAGTTGCTGGCTCACCCTCATCTGCTAAAAGACAATATGCAATATTGTTCTTCGTAACATATTCCGATTGCCAAGCTGGTGGCCTTCTCTCGCGAGTTAACCTCTGAACTCCTATAGTCTCAGACTAGACTGGTTCTTATATTTTGTGTTTTGGTGTATTTTCAAAAGAAGCTGGATTTTCTTGTACTGAACTATTCTCCATCTGAACTATTGTAGTATCCTAAATTTTCTTTTCGTGTGCTATCGCTTTCATTTTTCTTTTGTAGTTGATCCTCTACAAAGATCACATCCCTAATGATTATTGTCTTACGGGTAGTGGGATCCCATAGGCGATACCCCTTCACTCCGTCACATACCCTAAGAATATATATTTCTTGGATTTCGAGTCCAGTTTCGTTCTTTCTTGGGCATTGTACATAACATACACATGACATTCAAATGAATAGAAAATAGATAAATCTGCTGGCTTTCTAGTCCACATCTCCATTGGTGTCTTTAACTTGATTACCGTTGATGAAGATCGATTTATCACATAAGAGGCAGTTTTGGCTGCTTCTGCCAAAAAAAAGTTAAGTAGTCCTGCCATTCTCAACATGGCTCTCATTCTTTCTGTAAGAGTCCAATTCATCCACTCTGTCACCCCATTTTTTTGCGGAGTGTATGGAACTATGAACTATTTTTTGATAGTTTCTTGCATATAAAGAGTAAGAAACTTGTTGTCTGTATTCTTTGTTCCATTGTCTGTCCTCAAGCTTTTGATCTTCTTTCCAGATTCAAGTTCAACCCGCACTTCGAAATCTTTGAACACTGGAAACACATCTGACTTCTTGTTAATTAGGTACACCCAACATCTCCTAAAGAAATTGTTTATAAAAGACACAAAGTACTTTGCTCCTCATAGGAATATTTCTGGTGATTCCCAAACATCAGAATGAATCAAGTCTAGAATGCATTTACTCTGAGCGATAGATCTACCAAACTTTAATCTATGTTTCTTATTTGTTATACAATGCTCACAAAAAGATAGATTTAGCTATTTTAGCCCAGGAAGTAGCTTTCTGTCTGCGAGAACCTTTAAACCTCATTCTGACATATAGCCTAATTTGTGATGCCACATCATCGTCGATTATTCTTCTTCGCTGGTTGACGGAGCACAAGCGTTACCTTCATGTATTGTTTCTCCCTTAAGCATGAACAAATTTGCACCGATCTTATCTGCCTTAAGAAACAACAAGCGCGCACCTTTGATAATTTTCATGGTCCCATTTTCAATATGAGTTTTGCATCCGAGATTATCTATCTATCCCAATGACAGTAGATTCTTCTTTAGGCTTTTGACGTATTGTACCTCTTGAATTGTGCAAACTGTTCCATCAAACATTTCTATTTTAACAGTACTAACACTGGCAATCTCCAAGGCATGATCGTTACCCATGTAGACAGATCCTCCAGAGATAGGTTCATACGTTTGAATCCATTCTCTCCGAGGTGTCATGTACCAGGTTATTCCTGAGTCTAAGAGCTATACATTAGCGAACAATTTTCTACCTTCTAAGCTCGGTGTTGCCTTGCTGTATAGTACTTCACCATCATCCGAGGTACTTGCCACATTCCCTTGAGCATTTGATGACTCAAAATCTTCACTCATCTTCCTACAGTCTCTTTTGACGTGCCCTTTCTTACCACAGCCGTTGTAACACTCATTATTTATTTTATTGTTAATTATGCCATGTTAAGTTAATATTGTGTGGAATTTATACTTCTAGAAAATTTTATGTCCATAATTTGGAGAAAAGCTCCTCCGTAAATTGTAGATCTCTAAATTTTCATTCCGTGGACATAAAGATCACCTAAATCGGAGTTCCGAGCAAAAAGTTATTGCCAAAACAAAAATAGAGTTGCGGGGCAGCAATTTTGCCTACAGATCGGTATGAGGATTTTGGCATATCGGTCCGGCGTTTAAATTTTGGGGAAGTGATACACTGCAGACCGGTATGGAATTTTTGCATACCAGTTCGGCGTTTAAAAATTTGGAAATTCAGTGGCATACTGGTCCGCCAGTATGAACAGTGCACCGACTTAACTTGATTTAAGTTCGTTTTATCCCTCTTCTTCACCCATTTTTTGACCAAACACACACCCCCACCACCTTAGAAAGCTCTAGAGAGTTCTAGAGAGAGATAGAGCAAGATATTTCATCTATTTCTCATCCATAATCCGAGATTTAAGCTCTGAATTACTTGAATCTTCACCTTATTCACTATTCATCGTCTTTGACCTTGGGATCGCAGCGTAGGGGGTTCAAATCACCATTTTTCTTTCTTCTCTTGGTCTACAAACTCGAGGTAGGGGTTCTTTTATATTCAAAACTCAATAATAGGATTTTATTTCTCGATAATCATTGTGTTTGGGGTGTGTGTTTGTTTGGGAACTTGAATATATGAAAGTTCATGTTATTTTATGATTTATAAGATTTTATATGCACGGTGTGAGGCAAGATATGCCATCTACACTCAATATAAACTGTTATCTGGACGGTATGAGGTATCCCTTGGTGATATTGATAGCATTTGTTGCTAAAATTGATTTGTTGAATAATTATACATACCAAGGGATATGAATAAGATTTATTGGAGTGAACATGGCATAAATTGTGTGATATGTGTCTTTAGTAGCATGTTTACATATTATATATCAACATTATGTTAACCAAATGACTCAGATGTCACGCGGCTTGCTTGTGTACAGACTTATGGCCTATGGTCTGGTTATGTATTTCATGAAAGGCCTATCTCATTTATCACTAGATTGGAGAGCTTGTATCTCTCGAAAATAGATTCTTGACATGAATATATAGTGCTTGCCAGGATGGGAAATAAGTGGGGCTCGGTGCCCTTGGGTTAAAAATCCTTAAACCCCTAGGGAAGCAACTTTTGGCCTCCTACAAGCTACCGGTGAGGAGCCTGGGAACTTAAACAATTGGCACTATGACTTCTGTTGATATCATTGTTCTTATGAAATTAGGATGGTTGATACAATGGTTTTATTACGGTGATGGCCTTATGTTTCTGAAGACTATGGATCATACTTACAGTTCTGATTCTTTGTGATACGGTAATTGGTTGAACTGGAGGTAACCTGCATTAGCACGTTTACATACCATGTATCTGATGATAATAATTTATGATTGCGTTATTGATCAACGGTATGATTTGGAAATACGTTAACAAACTTATTTTGACAACATCATGCCCTATGTTTTCCCCCTACTGAGCAAATAGTTCACCCCTGTTTTCTCTAAAACATTATAGGTACTCACGAGTCCATGAGGACAAAGAAGCGACAGGCTCAGGGACGAAGTAGAGACTTTGATACAATCACTTTTTGTGATGCGTATATGTTTTTTTTTCTGGGAAGCCACGACTAGCCAAAAGATTAATTGTATATACTTTGGGAATTCATGTGGTTTGGGTTTTATAAATATGTGATGCATGCTTGAATGTTATATTATATTTTTGTACCTCATGCTTAATGACACTTGATATATAGGTTGTTATTGAATTATTTTCTTTTCATACACCTATCTTAGTCCTACTAAGTTGGGTTAGTAACACTCCAGGTCTTAATACGGGTGTTATCCTGTCAATTAAGGCGGAGTGTTACAGTTGTAGCACCTGAAATTCTTCTTACTCCTTGATTTTGATCTACTATGATTCTAACTCTCATTAGAGCCACACTTTGATGATCTTCCTCTCGTCATCGTCAGTGCTTCCGCCTGCTTTGAATTTGACCATCTATCTTCTTTATTTTTGCGCATGCTTTCTTCCTTTAGAACCATGGCTGCAAGTTCATCGAAGAATAGATAGTCATACAAGATGTTGTTTGTCAGGTTGATGATGAGTTGTTTGTATGAGTCAGGCAGACTTTAAAGTAGAAGTTCCGCACGTTCAGAAGTCTCTATTTTATGACCCAACGTTGTAAGTTATGAAAATAGAGTATTTAGGGTCAATAGTTGATAAGGTCGGTCACCGGTGTGGATTCCGCCATTCGAAGAGTATAAAGTCTCATTTTTAAGAAGATCTTGTTGTGTAGTGACTTTGCCTCGTACAACCTTGTTAGTGTGTCTCATATTTCCTTTGCTGTCTTCTTTTTACCACACTAGATAACACTCCGTTGGCTAGTGCTAAGTGCAAATCAGCAATTGCGTTGCAATCCATCTCGTTCCACTTGCCATCGTTAGTGATCTTTGCGGGCCTTTCTCCAATTCCTGCTAAGCAATTGTCCTTCCTTAAAATTGCTTTAATCTTCATTTTTCACAATGAGAAATTACTCCCTGTTGAACTTCTCAATTTCATACATTGTCGCCATCGTAGAGCGTGCCTCCTTTCTACCAACTAAATTTGTTTTCTAGTACAAAATCGGCTATGAACCTGGCACTCTGATACCACTGTTATGCTATTGGTCGATGGAAGCTCACACACAACTAAGGTAAAATTAAGAAAATGAAGAAAATTAAACACACAAAATTTACGTGGAAAACCCCCAAATAAATTGAAAGAAAAACCACGGACAAATGACAGAGGATTTTACTTGATAAAATAAGATACAACACCTTCTCTCTAAATATAAGGAAAGAACAATTACACTCTTTCTTAATTTAAAATCAATAACCTTTCTTTTGAACATCTTTTTACCAAGCTTTCTACACTCTTAACTCATACAAATGGAATATGATGGGGGTAGTATATATAGTTGTTACAAAATACATCGAATAGTCTACATTCAATCCCACCAACTACGATCTATGGGCTTACATTTATTCTCACATACTACAATTGACGTAAACCTCGACATCACTAAATACTTATGTTAGCGATGACATTGTCGATGCATGATGTAAAAAGTGGTTGCCAATTTTGACCATTGTCCACCGCCCCAACACTTTATGATTTTTTACAAGAAGATGAAACAAGTGATGGTGGAGAATGAGAAATGAGAAAACAATACAAGTTGTTGAGAAAATGAATGGAGAGATGGAAAAATTATGTGTCAATCTTGAGAAGAAATTGGCTGATGAGAGGGTGGAATGGAAGAAGAAAGAGTAAACATGGAGAAGGAAGTAATGAAGAAAAATTAGACTTTTGTTGTGGATGGTGGTTGTGTTGTTTGTTTTTCTTTGTTTTACGGTAGTTTAGTAGCTAGGTTGGAATATGATGTATCTTTATGGGTAATTAGCAAAAATGACTCCTAAAGTTTGACATGAATCTGTCACTCAAGTTCAATTTTTGGTTGAAGCATCCTTAAAGTTTTAAATTTTTTCTCACTCTTCCAAAATTGGATGGCCCATTAAAAAGATGGATGGAAAACGTGCATTAGTGTCACGAGCCACTCTTTTAACGAGCATTTTTTTGATACTTCAACTAAAATTAGAAACTTTAAAGATGCTTCAACTGAAAATTGAACTTTAGGGATGGGCAAGGGATTCAGGTCAAACTTTAGGGGTCATTTTTGCTAATTACCCTATCTTTTTTGTTAGAGTGAATGTTAATGTATGCTTCATTCCTAGTGGTTATGTACTATGTAACATATGCTTCATTTTGGTTGATGCATGGTTCCTTTTGTTTAATGTATGATTTTTTTTCTCCATGGTTATGTAATCTGTTTAATAAAATCAATATATATATATTCAAAGTAAACACAAATACCAATATATATATATTTATTCAAAAGTTACTTTTTCAACAAAAGCCCATATATCCAAACAAGTTAATATGTTTGGTAGCATAAAACATATTCATATAAGTTACTTGATCAACAAAACCTACAAGTTACATGTTCATAATTAAAGTGAAAGTTTCATACATGTTATTCTCAACTGCATTACTAGTACACTGGCTACTGAAATATGCTTTGGCCCATGTCCTAGGGTCCTGCCTCATCAAATAATCAAATGCATCTACGCTTACATGCCTAAGTTCTTCCAATGTATCCTCAAATTCCTTAGGTGTACCATACTTACATGTTTCCCAGAAACGAGCTTTCAATTATAACCCACCTCCACATTTCTTCATTAGATTGGCATATATATGGCATAGTTCCTATGTTCAGCTAGAGGCAACAGTGCTTCTATGGACTTTTAAGGTCTTTTTGTTGATCACTAATAAGTGTTAAACCCTTTCCATATGTCAAATCAAGGTCATCTTTCAACAACTTTATAAACCAGTCCCCTACTTTCAACTGCAACAACTACCCATGCAATAGGATATATGTGATTGTCACCGTCTTTTCCTACTATAGCCAATAGCTCACCCTTGTAAAAGCCTTTAAGAAAACAACCATCAAACCCTATTACACCATTTTTTAAAAGTAGCTAAAGCAAATCTACATCCTCAAAAAGTGACCAAGTCTAGTGGGATCAGTTCTTATCCATATGTATTTTAACTGTATTGTCTGTATTTGATTTCAAAATCTCTCATGCATAATCCCATAATTTCCCATAACAATCTTTCAAAGACATCTCGATTTCACCTAATGCTTTTTTTTGCTATGTAACATTGAACTAATGACACATCAAGACAATAATTTTTAAGTACATCTGCTATAAAGTCTTTTAGTTTCTAATTAGGATCACTTATCAATTTCTTTTCTTACACTTTGACAATCCATTTAGAGTTTGCAAGTTTTATCTTAAAATTCCTCACACATCTATGTATGGTGTTAAGAGACTTAATTTGGAAGCTATTTTCATTTTGCATATAGCTTGTCTAAAACTTCTAAAGGCAGCCATCAACACATATAGCAAGTAAATGGGTTTTACAATTCGTCGTTAATTGAATTGGATAACCTTTAGCGACATCATAATTAGTCAAGAAAGTTTTAAGTATTTTAGGGCTACCAAACATCATCTTTTTCACTGGCTTAGTACTTTTCTTATCACTTTTGGATTGGAACATGGAAATTTCTACCTAGTTTTTACCCCCATCTTCTCCATCATTTCAATCGGGGCTAGGATACTCATTAGAATGAACCTCATCAGTTTCATAAGCTTTCTCATGCCCCTCCTCACCCTCACATTGGTCACCTTCACTTTGATCACCCTTATTTTGCTCAAACACTGGTTGGTCAACCATTGATTGGTCAGCCACTAGTTGTTCAGTTACTGGTTAGTCTTCCTCATTCAACTTCATTTTACCCTTTTTACTGCGTAACTTCTTCTTAGCTTCTATGAGTTCTTCATCATTATTATTAACAAAATCTACATTATAAGCATCACTTTCAGTCTCTTCACTACAATATTGAGCATCTTCATTATTACTAGCCTCACTAATTACATCATCTTCAATGGCAACTCCATCAGTCCCCACACTGTTTTCTACATACACTTCAATAGCACCAGTAACCTTACAAGTTTCTAACATTGGCCCTATGTCTCTATCATTAACTATCAATCTAACACAAGTCTCTATACTTTTTCTTAGTCAAAAATAGAAAAAGTTATCTATGTTATTATACCCTAACTTAGCCATCATCCTTTTCTACTCAAAATACGACATCTTATCCGGTGCTACATTATAATAGAAACGAACTTTCCCACCAGAATAAAAGAGTAAGGGTTTGGAAATAAATTTGCCCCTATGGTGAAGGTGCAATGCAAAGTTTTCAAGCACGAAAGTAAAAACAAGGCAAAAAAAAAAAAAACTGACATAAGGAATCCAACTAATCATTCTTTATGCAAGTAAAGTAACATAAAAATTCCATTAGTTGGACTTCATAATTGAATATTCCATTTACTTTCTTTTTTTTTGAAAATCGAGACATATCAAATGAACAAACCAACCCGAGTCTATAGTTTATGCATTTTGAGGCATATTAAACAATAGGAAAAAAAAACCCTACCTTTATTCAGTGTTATATAAGAATAGGTCAAAAAGGAAAATAATTGAAGAAATACATACTTGGATTGTGTTTTCAAGTTTTGATTTCCACTGATTAGGCCTAATCTTTAGAAATGATCTCACTTTAACCAGTTAGGGCTCTGGCAATTTTGGGATTTTCTTTCTTTCTCGTTAACACTTGGGGTGAATTTGATTGCCAAAGTTTTCCATGGAAAACTTGGTTAAATATGTAAAATGTGCAATTTTTCATCTTTTATGGGTGTTTGATTGTCTAATTTCTTAAGCAAAATAAATTCCACTTAATTTCTTGGTACAAGTGCATAATGCATAAAAGTAAAAACTTATTTTTTTAGCCTACCCGAGAGAAATTAAGTTCTAGCTAAGGTGGAAAATGACCCAAAGACCAAAAAGCTCAATTTTAGGTAAAATGTAAGAAGTTAAACTCCAAAAGTTATAAAATATGTTATCATTACAAGGGAAAAAGTACATATTTTTCACCTATAAAATAAATGCAATCAAACACCTTTAATTGAATTGCTTATAATTAAATTGTCTATAATTAAATTGTCTAGAATATAAACATTTTCTACCCTAATTTTATACTTGCAATCAAACTCACCCTTAGGGTTTTTAATGGGATAATAGGGTGGCTTGTGTAAAGTTTAATTATGTGTTAACTTTATTCTTTCAATAAAAACATTTTTACTTGTAAGTTGATTATGTTGTTTCATATTAAATCTGAAGATTTACAAGTAACTCAAGCTACTAAAGCGATGCATTGAAATATTATATTAAGAGAAATACGGTGAGTATTGTCATTTGAATTTAATTTCCTAAGGGGTGTTTTCACAAAATTTGTTTAAGTGCAGTTGTTTTTTTTATTATTTTTGTTAGTGTTTTTCTTGTGTCCGTAATGTTTCAGCAACCCAAATTAACGAGAAAACTCTTGAATTATATTACTAATATATATTTAAAATTGTCCCAAAAATTTAGGTCGAATTAAAGTTCAAACAAATTTAATACGGCGAAAAAAAAAGGATATGAATTTAAAATAAAAGATTTAAGTTAAATATAAATAAAAAAGAAAGTTTGAAAACGTCAAAAGGTGATGCCTAGCCCATTGATAGAGTTCTTTTCGAGGCTAAGGTGCTTTTAAGACTTATTTGGATGCATAAGGTACTTTTCAACTTAATTAGGAGAATATGTATTTTAGATTTTTTGTCTTTATTAGACAACTTTATAAATTAAACTTTGACCACTAGACTTGGTTATAAATTAAATTTTAACCCCTCATAATTAAGAAAAAGACAAAGAAGCCCAATTTGGTATCAGAGGGCCGAGCTATCCCAAGCTCCTATCCTCACATATTTCAAACAATGGACGTTGTTTAAATAAATGTCCTTCGAAATTTTTCCCTCGCATCTACGCCTCTATTTTTCGAACAAATCTAGACTACCAACCAATTTCGATTCATAATATCGGAGCAGAAGAATGTTTAACTACTCAGATTGAAGGTTGTTCACATATAGAACACATACCTTTAAAACACGCAGAAAGCAAGCAAGTTATTGTAGAAGCAATAAATTGCATATTAGACAAAAACCAATATTTATTATTAGTTTTGCAACATACACATATAGATCTCCAAAAGATCCTATCATATATCTAACTTCTGGATTTAGAAACCAAAATAATACTAGACAAATTAAAATCATTGACAAACAAATCCCTTTGAATTTTGTCAAAGTAGCTCAATAATAGAAATCATTCGTCATCAAGAATTAATAAGCAACAAAACATTTCGACTTCCAATATAATTAACTTAGTCAAAGTAGCTCAATAATAGAAATCCAAAAATACTTAACTTATATAAAGTAACGTATCTTGATATAAGTAAGGATTTATAATATAACAACTTTAAGTTTCTTAGAACAAATTCTAAATGCCATAAGGTGACGAATTATACAATATGAGAAAATTTAGTACATATCCGAACACGACGCATCAGAATTTAAAAACTATGATCTTTTCAATACGAAAGATTTTAGTATCATCAAGTATCAGAGGAAACTAATATTTCTCGGCCTTTCCCTTGTCAGTTCTCTCCGCCCTAATTTTAAATGCACCTGCATGGGAAAATAGTAAGCCAACCGGGCCCAATAGGAACTATAGAGTTTGTATATGAAAAATACATGTAGACAATCACAAGCAACGTGCAATTTATATAAGAAAGTATGTATATGTCATATACATTATATTTTGTAAAGCAATGATAACATGTCGCGTGGTTCCAACCCCAAATAAGATGATAAAGCCGTTCACCCATGGAAACCACAAGGAGAAATAGAGAATATATATATATACATATATGTGTGTGTGTGTGTCTAATACGAAGAATTATGATACTACGAGGCTCCGTAATCCGGGATTTCACCACTCAAGGTGAAATAAGGGAACCAATGAGGACGATCGCGGTGGAATGAAAGGACAGGGTGTTACAATCTTCCCCTCTTAAATAATTTCGTCTTCGAAATTCTGGTAGAAGGAGTACGAAATAGAAAAATGCATGGTTCCAAATCCGCACTTGGTCTCCCTTCCTTAAAAGAGAAACCACGGCCTCAAACGAAATAAAATTCACTCCGAGAGTCAAAATTAAAAAAAAAACTATCACTAGAGACAATGTGGACTACTAACTGGATCATGACCACTGACAAAATCTAACACCACTCCTAGCGGATCGGGTTGTTAAACCACAATCCACAACACTCTCTCGACATTTTCACAAATGAGGGATCCCCACACAAAACAATCACACGCTCTAGTTTCCTATGAATCCACCAGCAATGGTACTCAGGAAAACATAACTCAAGGGAACACAAAGAATCAACGAAGCACATAGAATTTACAAAAAATAAAAAATTGGACTGGCCATTAATATCAATAGGCCATGTTTCACTTCCGTTGGCAATAAAAGACCATGGGTTTACATATTAGTCATCTGTTGATCAGATAGCTGACTAAAATATAACTCGACAGTAGCCCATTGCTAACTAAATAGGAAAATTCGTCCCGAGTACAAAAGCACATTCACAAAAGAAGTAACAGATTCGCAAGGAAGCAACATGACCACAATAGGAATTATCGATGGAATAAGTCATGAAAACAAATAACATAAATATAATTAATGTGAAGAGAATACCTCTTTTCTAAGGAGAGTCCTATTTGGAAGGACGCACACGGGCCAATCCACTAACACCCAAACCACTAGTTCCATTATTCTTCTGCTGCGTCACTCTGATAGAACGACTCTCCCCTCGCCTAGGACAATCCTTACGGTTGCCATCCCGACTCTTACAAATGAAACACCTAGTTCTAGGACCTTTTGGTGTCGACTTCCTTGAGATAGCCAAAGATGAAAAAGCCTCCTCGGTTCTCACAACTATCCCTCGGTGATGACACTTAATTAACGGCTCCCCGTCGCTCTCAACCCTAATAGGACCACTCGTTATGAGAGGATAACTCTCAAACTCATCGGTTTGAATAGCCTTATTAACTTTCCCCACCATCCCTAAGGTGGGGCCGATCTCAACGCTGACGCTAATGATATGAGAAAATGTAGTATCTACGTTACTAGAATGAGACATCTAGAAAATAAGAACACACGATGAACAAGAGAAAAGAGTTCGATATACAAATAAATGGTCCTTAACGTGGCGTAAGGCAAGACATAATGGAATATGCTCGAAACTCTCATTCAAAATGTGTAATTACCAATGAACCCTACGAAAAGAGTCGGACCTATACCTCTGATACTAACTTGTGATATCCTGAATCCCGTTAAGAGGATTCCACCTCCGGGACCTGGTTAATCACGGATGCCGTGCACGGCGGCGGATTTGAAATGTAGAATCATGAGTTCCAAAAACTTTTCTTAGCTAAAACATGTTCCATGGTAAATCCCTTTTTACAAAATTTCGGCACGTAGAGTTTGTTTAAACAATAAAGCAACCTGTAGAGTTTTGAAACATTACACACAAACACATCCATAACCAATCACATTTAAAGGCACTCAACATATTGAAAACCACTTATACAAGTTTACAAAGAACACGATTCATAATTCAAAACCGACATAGAATACTTTAATAGAGTTTATTTACAACAAAGTAGAACCAAAAGATTCATACAACCTAGTCATTTTCCAAAAAGGACTAGAAATATTCTAAGGACATCAAAGGCCTTCTATACTCAGATATCACGCACCACCCTGGGAGTTGGACCTACAAAATTGGTGAAAGAGGGAATGTGCCAAATCCGAGCTCAGTGGGAACTATATAAATTTTGTATGGAAAATACATATTTCACACACAAGCATGAGCATCTTTTATAAAAAAAAATAAGCACTTTAGTTTACTATGATAATTCGAAAACTATGTAATGCAATGCAATCCATAGACAAGTGCATGCCGAGCCCCACTAGGATTTCTATCCTAGCCACCGAAAATTCTACCCGACTAATCGATCTCATCTCTAAGTGTTTCATAAAATAAACCTCCTATGTATTTTCCTATCACGCGAGGATCTTTAGTCTAAGGCTATCTCATTACATCCCTAGCTTCCTAAGGTTCATCATGCTATAGTGGATCACTCTAAGGTGTGAAGGAGTACTATCCCGCATCTATCCCACACTTACCCAGAAGAGTCGATAACTATAGGCTAGGTATTTATCGTTTCCTCTTTATTTATAGTTCATTATAAATTCCATACTTGGCCGGCTAACCGGTATTACTCTATGATCATTCGTCTAAAGCGTCACGCTATGATTTTCTCTTATCTAGCTATCTAACTATTTATATTATTAATAACTTATGTTCATTATGATATCCAATGCGTCTATACGTGTATTATAATTCATATCATAATCTATGCGTTCATTTTTACGTTATTCACAAGTTATCCGGAACAATACTCATAAAACACACAAGATATAATACAATAACATTTATCAACATCAGCATCACATGACATCCGGATTTGAGTCGTGTCGATGTCATTCGAGACATAGTTTATTTATTCTCAGTAATCTACCATAGGTATCTCAATGATCAATATAATCTCGACAGTCACAATGATACCAATAGTCTTGCAACCCGATCTGCATTTCGTGGCCTTTCACCCACACAGCACCAGGGCCTCCCGTTTGTTTTCGTCTGTGTTTTGTGGCCTTTCACCTACGCAGCAGTAGTGCCTCTCGTTAGTTTCCGTATTCTCAATGTTTAATCATAACACCAATGGTCATCCAAGCGTCACCAGGTCTACATTTCGTGGCCTTTCACCCATGCGATAGCAGGCCTCCCATTCGTTTTCATGCACAGTTTTGGATCTTGCACCCAAAAGATTGTGTCCTAACTTTCGGCCTCGTCTAATGAGACCAAACTTGGGATCAGTCATGGACTACGCGATCTCACCGTCCCACTTTGTATCCACAATAATCGGGTAGTCCATCCCATAATTAGATAACAATATGATGATAAGGTGTATAACTCATTTACGTAGCACCGATAAAGTATTTCCCATCAAGGGCCTTATCAACATTCATGTATATACATATATGTAACAAGCCCTCATATGTGGAAACCAATATGTACATATACAAAAACACAATCATACAACCCATCACACATATATATACCAATGCCGACCATTTATTAATCATTAACATAAGCGTCGTCATCACACTTATAATCAGTATGCTTATCATTATATGGTTATTCACATTATAAGACCAACTGGTTCATTATTGGTACCGCATATATCATTAGGTGTCATGTGTGTTACACTAAGGCCATTAGTGTTTTATGATGGTTCCCAAGTCACATTATCAAGGTATTCTTAGCTTCACATGCTCAAAGTCACGGCAACCAATGCCCCATAATTATGTATCTCACACTATTGGAATGTATCTAACTAGCGTACCCATCACTAGTGTTAACTATCTATATGAAGCGTTAAGTTCATAATTTACTACTTACGGTTCCGCCTTTATGGGTTTTTAAGGAAATCTCCTCAGTAGGGCTTTACACTTGTTACTAATGTGATATATATGTATTTCTACCATTTTCAACCCATAAATAAGCATTTACTGTGCACAATCCCCAAAACCTCGAATTCTGAGGTTGTGTTGCAATTAGAAAATGGGTTCATTGTGAATCTCTAAACACATGTAGTGAAAACATGAAATTAGTTGTATATACATGCAATATATGCGTTAACCCATCATTATCAACAACCAATTAGGGTTTAACCTAACCCAATCCACATGCTTCATTACAAACCTAGGGTTTTATGAAAATTTCCCTACTTGTGTAGAAATCTCTAATGCAACACTTAATAATTTGAAAATAAAGTTTAATATATTTGTTCCCACCTCTATTGATGATAATCCACGAGATTTGAGTGATGGATGAAGTGTTAAGGCCAAATCCCGAAACCCCAAGCTCACCCTCCAAGCAGCCATTAAAGAAAATGAGGTAAAAGATGATGAATAGTGAAGAATATGGAGATTTAAGGCTTAGATCTTAGATTAGGATGAAGAATCAACAAAAGATCTCAAGAATCACTTCTTTTTCTCACTCTAGATATCTCTTGAGGTGGTGTGTATTAATGGCTTGAAACGGTTGTTTTGAGTTGATTAAGTGTGAGAAAAACGGGTCAAAAGTAGTCAAAATAGGCCTGTAATGATGAGTAAGATCGATCCCACTCCTGGAAAAAAGTGCATAGTTTGTTTTCTCAACAAAATCTGATAAGTAAGATCTATCTTACTAGTGTCTTACTAAAGGCAAAAAGTGCACTGTTGGTATTTTGGCCATAATTTTTTGCGCGAAACTCGGATTTGAATGATCCACATATCGATGAAAAGATAATTCAAAGATCTACAACTTTACTTAAGGAAGTTTCCTCAAATTATGAATGGAATAATCCAAAAAAGTGGCAGAAGACAGCCCTCTGCCAAAATATTACCGAACAACCAGATTTTACTAACCGGCCTACTTTGCACGACATTTTAACCAACAAGAAGTATGAATTGTCTCTCGGTCAAAACACAAAAGTTGTAGAATGTATCAAAACCTAGATATGCATGGGAACAAAATCTTAATCGGATAAGAGATGCAGGAGTTACAATAGCTCAAAGTCGGCTAAAAACAATGAATCGCATAAGACCGAAACTCATCATTTACAACTCGAAATCGATTTGGATCACCCGAATCACTAAACGATCACTCACACAAGTGTGAGGAGGCTAATACAACTAATACAAAGAATTATGATAGTACGAGGCTCCGTAATCTGGGATTTCACCACTCAAGGTGAAATAAGCGAACCAATGAGGACGATCGCGGTGGAATGAAAGGACGAGGTGTTACAGTAGAGAGAAGCTAAGGAATTCTTGGTGATACCATAGCCCACACTCGATACAAGATAGCACGGCAAAAGGAATACGATAAAAGATCGTGAGGTTCCATCGAGCCTGTGTTCTCGATTCATCTACACCAACTATTGAAAATCTGATTTCGCACTAGGGTTTTACTTAAAATTTTTGTTCGGTCTATACGCAATATTGAACGATCCTGGTATTAAATTTTCATTAGTAATATACATTAGAAATATACAAAGGCGGTCTAAAAACTTAAGAAGCCAACTTATGTATTTTCAAAGTTAATCTCCACAATGAAATCTCAAGTATATTGATACCATTGTTTCTTTTGGTTTTAAATTAAAATCGTTTTAATTGTCATGTATACCATAAGATTAGTGAGAGTAAACTTATTTATGATTATATAAGTTGACATTATTATGCTTGCTAGTAGTAAATTTGTTTATTGCATGAGATTAAATGTTTTCATTTGTAAGAGCTTTGAGATAAAAT
This sequence comes from Lonicera japonica, assembly GCA_021464415.1. Taxonomy (NCBI): domain Eukaryota; kingdom Viridiplantae; phylum Streptophyta; class Magnoliopsida; order Dipsacales; family Caprifoliaceae; genus Lonicera; species Lonicera japonica. The sequence goes on from CM038468.1 coordinate 18,197,406, forward strand.
ATGTTGAGACTTCCACGTGATAAGAATATTATAATATTTTGTAATTGTTATTTTGTCTTATAATTAAGTATAAACTCTCAAAAGTTCAATAAATGAATGTTTAAGGATAAAGGAATGTTCAACCATTAGAAAATTTGGAGGTTGAATTTTGTAGCATGCTTTGAGGCTATAAATCATGATTAATGATTGCGAACCTTTATTTTAGGACTTGGAGTCATGGATTATTTCTAAGCCACTGACAGTGCCGTAATTGTCTTCTTTTGTAAATAGGATAGGTATTATTATAATGTTAAGCATAATTGAAATACCTTATCCAAAAGGAAGATATTCAGAAACCACTAATGTCAATTAAAGATAAAAGTATATAGCTTATGAATAATGTTCCATTGATAATGGCTACCTTAAAGATATTTAAAGAGCATGCTTAAAGAACAAGTCTTAAAGATAGCCAATGGTGACTTTTACTTGTGAATTCTTATATGCTTTAAGTGTTTCTGATTTTAATTTCCTATTAATTTGTATGTACATGTATTATGAAGAATGAATTATAACAGGAAAAGTCTTTGATAGGACGATTATCGGACCATTAAGTATAATCCTCAAGTATAGACCGTGCTAGATTAATTGCTAGTGTTATAGTACATGGAATGGAGTATGTTGTCTTATTAATGTACAACCGCCATGACTCTCATGAGTAATTTGTTTAATATGGTGTTTATGATAACTGTATTATGGAAACGACCAATCTAATATATTGCGCACATAATGATTATTTATTTAAATCACTAATTATATGGGCCAAGTGGGAGAATGTAAGAATTAATTATTTAATTATTATGTGGCCCACATAATTGGCTTATTTTATTTAGTGATTTATTAAGATAATAAATAAATAATGAGAAAATGGCAAAGTTTTGAACTCTACGGTTTTAGTGAGGATAACAACCCGCTTGATTATATATATATATATATGTATATATATGTATAATTATGTTAGTCCAAGATCCGTATGTTGATTTGTATAGATGCCTGAATGTTATCCGCAATTATGTTTGTTTAAAGATCTATGCAAAATTAATTAACATAGATGTCCCCCACATATCTAATAGTGTAATTATATTCGAGCGCATGGTCACACCTTGTATTGGATGGCCCAATTGAGTATTCAGGTGTTAAATCATTCGTAAGCGTAATTGTTTTTTTTTTGCCTAAATTCTTGATTGTACACTTGCATGGGGTTTGGGTTGGGTATTCTTGACTCTTTTAGTTGATTTATACTTATGAAAACTTCAATTTAAGGATTGCATAGAATCCCCCATAGCATGTTGAAGATTTGGCTAAAACTCACATGGAAAGGATATGATAACGGATAGATGTTTGCTTTACACATATATAATGATTAATTGATGGGTTTAAAGCTTAATTATTTTGATTACAATACATTATAAATGTGATATTTATGTTGCACTTAAGATATTGGTTAGCTAATAATGAGATTCATTAGAAACTAGCTAGTTCGTGACTGTACCGGGCAAATTTCCACTGTACCTTTGAATTAAATATGAGGATCAACTATTCCCCCCATCAATGGAAAAAATGTTTTATGTTGTAATGACCCAAAATTTAATAAATACTAAGCAAAATAATTTGAATAATTTTGTGTTGCGGTGTTTATTTTGTTTGTCTAAAAAAATGAACTTAGTTTCTATACTAATAATGTTGGGTGATAATAAATTAATGTACATGTTATATAAGATACAAGAATAATTTAAATAGAGACTTCAAAAATAAATATTTGGGTGACCAAAAAAATTTGTGTTAGACCATAATTTGTATTTATGTTAGACTAAATAAGTTGTTCTAGTATAATAAATGAGGAGCACAAATGTAGTGAGATTGTAAATAACATGTCTTATAATGTACCAAAAGTAGATAAAATACACATATTTTAATAAAAAAAAATGCTTGTAGGACACTTGTCTTGCATTGAGTGATCTAAGCAACCAAAAATCTCACCACATCCAAGACAAATTATGAGAATCATTATCTCAATCTCTACAAATCTCGTAGTTTCTATGATACACCACTCACCCATTCAATTTAGAGAGAGAAAGAGTATAAGACAAATTATAGAGAAATTCTAGAGAGAGATGAGCAAGGTAAGAGAAGGAGGAGGCTTGGTTCTAAATATTTTTATTATGGTACAATGTGTGCGTAATTATGTAGACACCCTAATTTGCAACCCCTGTTAGAACCTATAATCATAAATTTTCATATGCATGCAATCATAATTCATTTTAGGAATCTTTAGGCGTTTTTAAGAGATTTTAAGGGTCAGTGCCGTAGGTCCTTGCCGCAACCTCCCTGCCGTAAGCCCCCTCTGCATCCTTGTGCCGCAAGTCCCTATGTGACTATTTTTAGCATGATTTTTCTCTATAAATAGGACTCTTGGGATCTCATTTGAAGATCATCAAAAATGGGGTGATTTTAGAAAGATAAAGTCACTTTAGGCAAATTAAAGTGGTTTTGAGAGTTCTTGAGAGACAGAGAGAGATAGAGAGTTATAGAGAGAGAAAGTAGCTTTTTATAGAACGAAGGAAATTTGAAGAAAGGAGATTTTTTCAATAAAAAAGGCCTTTACTTTATTTTAGCGCATCAGGTACACATATGAATTTCAATTATGCAATTAAATACTAGTTTTAATACAAAAAATTAGATAATCTACAAAGAAGTTCACTACTTTTAAACAAGTCCTTTCTAAGTTTAACAACAAAGCTAAAACATTATTTTGACACATTTTCAAAACAAAACCCTCACAAAAATAATTTCTAAACAGGTGGAATTATGAGACTCTAATTTCATTCTATGAATAAATACGTAGGCATTTAATTTTTCTTGGGACCTCGTTGGAAGGATTTGACCGTATAAACATTTGTACTTTTGATGATTGGATACAAATACATGTGAATCCACCAGTTTGATTCAAATGTTTGGACACACAGGTTTTGGATTTGCTAATTTTATAGACTCCGCATGCCAAAAATTTTCTAAACAGGGTTTTTATACAAGAAATGTTTTAGATACTATGTAAATCATTTTAATTCAAACCTACCATCGTGTACGGCACCGTGATTAACCGAGTCCAGGAGGTGAAATCCTCTTAACGGGATTCAGGGCGTCACAGTTTGGGCTTAAGCAAGTGGAAATAGGTGGATTATGGGATATGGGCTTCTATGCAATTAATTAGTCAAGTTTTGGGCTCAAGGTATGGTCAATGAGTCAAAGTTGAGGCCCATAGGTGAGAAACACATCTTAATTTTCTTCACTGTGACTGGCAGTAGTTTTGGGACTATTTTCGGAACGTAAACATCCGAATTAAAGAAAACTAGAAATGCAAAAGTTGTAGGTTTTGGAATCTTCTTTTCAACCATATAAAGAATGCAAAAATCCGAGTTCTAAGTGAGAAGAAATGATCAAATACCGAACTAGTGCAAATCTTCCTTAAATAAGGTTTTTTATTTCGCTTCTTCTTTACATTAATTCTTAGTTGACATATGTCAGCCATTTTTCAATGTTTTCATCACTAAATATATAATTATTACTAAAAAATAAATAAATAAAATAAAATTTTACAACCTAAAGTGGACAAATAAAGATAACTGAGAGGTCGGAAGTATACACAAAATCGTGCTTATCAAATATCCCCAATTTTAATCTTTGCTCATCCTTGAGCAACTTAAATTAATACAAATTCTAAAGAAACTTCATTCCTTGACAGTGGTGCCAATTTTGAACGAGCAACTTTTTTGTCGCAAGAAAAATGCTAATTGAAAAACTCTTATTTTACTATACTACACTAATCACATAGATAGCAAAAATAAGGGATTGAATCCACAGGGGATCAAAGTTTAGGATATATATTAATCTAATTCACTTATTACAATAAGAAAAATTAAATTATATCAAAAAATTAAATTGCAAACTAATCTAATACAAGCTAAATAAAAATGAAAACTAATTCCTAAGATAGATGTATGAAATTCTAACTACTCATCTCCTTCGAATTACATCTATTACAAAGATCCTTACATAGGCTCGAACATGAAAACTTCTTCCTTTCCTAACCGTCACAATAAAACTTCAATGACGAGAACATTCGTTCTTCCAAAAATACAAAACCTCACCGCCTAATGTTGTACCACGAAAATAAAGGCTCAAAACTTTCATTATGTTCTTCCATCGTAAGGATTTACTTGTTCTTGCAAAAACACAAATAACCTTAACACGACGTCACATAACAAAAATTAGGAGTTTAAAAAACCCTTACCATGTTTCTCTAAATGAAAGATGTATCTGTTAAAATCGTAGATAACCTCTCAAAAAGAGTGGAACAATGGGAGTTTAGAATTAAAGATAAAATTGAAGGTTAATAGGATATTGGAATTATTGGATTTTTTATATAGGAAAAGGACTAGGGTTTAATGAAGAAAATATAGAAAGAGGTTGAATGGGGATTCGATTATAGAGGAGGAGTAAGGAGCAAGAAATTAAATGGAGGCTCAGTTTTTTTTTGTGTGGAGGTTGTTGAATGTGTTGCATGATGAGCTAGGATTAATTTGGAGGATGGGCTCAATGTAAAGATACAATTGTTATGGGCTAAATATGTTAGGCGGGCTTAATGAATAAAATGGGCATCGGCTTAAGCAGGTGGAAATAAGTGGATTATAGGATATGGGTTGCTACGTAATTAATTAGCCAAGGTTTGGGCACAAGGTATGGACAATTGGTCAAAGGTGGGGCCAATAGGTAAGAAACATATCATAATTTTTGTCCTTGCACTAATAGCTTCGGGACTATTTTTAGCAACGTAAACCTCTAAATTAGAGAGAACTATGCGAAAGTTGTAGGTGTTCGAATCTTCTTTCTAACAATATAAAGAACATAAAAATTTGACTTTCGAGCGAGAATATATGATAATATTACAAATTGCTGCAAATCTTCCTCAAATATGAATTTTTTTTTCTTTGATTCGCTTATTCTTTACTTCATTACTTTAATGACACAATTCAATCCTTTTTTGATGTTTTCTTCAGTAACTCTATAACTAATACTAAATACTAAAAATAAATAAAACATAAAACTTCTACAACCTAAGGTGGACAAAGAAAGGTAAGTATGAGGTCTAAAATATACACAAAATCGTGCACATCACATTATCATCAACGTGGGGCGAGAGTAAAGCTGGGGTCTAAAGGTGCTAAGTGTGAAATCTCTCTCCATGTGTAGCCTTAGCCTATGAGTTGAAATCACGTATCGAATGGTCTCTATCTCATCCTCGAACCTCCGTATCTGAACGGGAGGCGTAGTTGCAAAGTATGGCCTTTGATCGAGTATTGGACCTGTATAAGTTGCAACTGGAACAACTAGGGCCACGGGGGTAGATTCATTCTTCTTTGAGGTTCCCTCTTTTTGCACATCTCTAGCCGCATGAGGAATGCAAACAAAAACCCCTATATGCAAAAATCTAATTAAGCGTAGTAAAGTGGAAATAATGTATTAATCAAAATCTTGGGGGTAATGAATTAATGATTATAGAAAAAAAAAACTAGAGATGTGCCAAATTATAATAAATTTTTCTTTTGGAAAGCATTTTTCCTTTTCTTTTAATTAAAGTTAAAGAATGCCAAATTATCAAGCACAAGAGATAATTATCAAATATTGAAAGAAATCAAGGGTTAAAAATTCACCACCAATTACTTTGATTTAACTACATACTTAGGAGTTGTTAGAGTGACATACTAAAAACTATGTTTTCGATTTTTATTATTGGTTTTGATATGTTTTATAAAATTGGTTTTGCTATTTTATTGGGAATCTTTATCAGCAATAGTTGCATTATATTATTTATTTAAATATTGTGCATGCATGTGTATCTTTTATTCCATATAATAGGCGATTTAGTGTGCAAAGTTTAGCTTACACACAGAATATTATATCAATAGTTCTTGTGGAATATAAGTTTCTTGCTTTATAGTCTTAGATGGAATTAGATACCCATTGGTAGGATCGTAGCACAAGTTTTAGTAATTTATATTGGCTATGGTAAACAGTAAAGTTTCAACTATTTGTGTTAGTACACCTTGAGTGTACTGAATAGGACCAGTTTGGGTTAATTGTTTTTATATTGACTATATAAAAAAAATTTAAAATCTCGTGGTTATTGCTTATGGTCTTAATTTTCAAATAATTAATATATATATATATATATGGTGTTTATTGTTTTGACTCATAAATAGTGAGATTCATTTATAGATCAATAAATTATGTGAATTAGATAACGCCAATATATGTATGATGAATATTAATTATCAATAGAACAGACATCCCGATATAAGGATTGGTGATAGCCTCTTGAGAAACATTTAAGTTTTGATTATGTCAACCCTTGCATGTGGATTATGACAATCCTACATGTCAAATATAATTTTAATGTGGGGAGAACAATAAGCATTTAAAAGGAGCTCAAAATGTAATTTTGAGATAAGGACAGGAATGCATTTATAATTATCTAATGGCATGAATTTTAATTTATTGAAGGAATTGATTCATAATCGAATTAGGATTCCATATTTTCATATTAAGCCAAAACTCTTATATCTCTTTAAGGTTCCTATCGTAGCCTTGTATATATGCCATGCCAGCCTCTTCTCACGAACACATGAATACTCACTAAGTAGGTTTTATGCCATGGAAAGAAAAGGGAGAAAGTCTTGGAGAAACTACAACCCACGTTCAGTGTAAGATTTGACGGACAGAAGGAATACAATAAAAAATCGTATAGTTTTATTGAGCCATGTTCTTAATTCATCTACATTAGTTCTTGTTCATGTTGAGACGATATCAAACCAAAGAGATTTCGAAGGTAAAATTCGATTATGCTTTTAAGGTTTTACAAAAAAAATTTGTTCGGTCCATACGCAATATTCTACGATCTTGGTAGTAAAATTCCTATCAAGAGTCACCTATGGTGCATAACATGATCCTAGTATTCAAATAAATAGCAATTTCAAGATATAATAATAAAAACAATTTTATCTTTTCAATCTTATGTAAAACTCCAATCATTTTCTTTTATAAAAATAGTAACATGGATTAAAGTAAACTTCCAATGGATCACCACTTAAGGGAAACACAAAGGTTCAATACCCATCCTTATTAACGGTCAAAGTTGTCGAAGAGAATTAAGTGATTAAATCATCTTTAGGAAGTTTTATGGTGTGTAGTTTGTTCCTCAAGGCAATTGTAGATTGCCACTTTTGGAAGTCAATCAAACATATTTTTTTTATTAAGTTAAGAATATGGGTACAACATGTAATAATATAAGCTATTTCAAATATTAGGGCTTCATATGTGACACTCCGAATCCCGTTAAGAGAATTAGACCTCCGGGACCCAGTTAATCATGGTACACCAAGGGTGGGTGAAAAGTTACAAGAAATAGAACACAACTTGTTTTTAAAACCTCATTTAGAAAATTTTAGCATGTGCAGTTTGTATTATTTATAAACCAACCTGTAATAGTTAAAACCATTTTCATACAAAATGTTCACATCCAACCACAATTAAAATCGACACACATATGAAATCCATTTTATACCAGTTTACTAAGAATACTGCTTGTACATCAAAACCAAAATTCAATTCTTATACAAAGGTTCATATACAGTACAATAAAACCAAAATAATTATACAATATCGTCCTTCTTGGAAATGACTAGAAAATGTCTTTGGATATCAGAGGCTTCTATACCATGCGCCACATGAGATGCTAACCTTGTAAGACTATTAAAAAATAGGATGAGCCAAATCCGGGCCCAGTGGGAACTATATAATTTTGTACGAAAAATACACGTTGCATACAAAGGCCCGTGCAGTTTTATATAGAAGGTAAGTGCTTTATTTTTCTATGATAGTTTGAAGATAATGTAATGCAATGCAATGTAATCCACACACACATATGCATGTTGAACCCCACTAAGATTCCCATCGCAGTCACCGAAAGTTATACCACTTATTAGTCAATCCTATCCTCACAAATTCCTATATAAGAACCCTTTCTATGGACTTGCGTCTTTCTAAGAAATGGTATTCTCAGAGTGTCTTAAATAAATCTCTAGCTTCTTACGGTTCGTCATGCCACGATGGATTTGTTCTACAGTGAGAATCAATACTATTCCTCAACGATCTCGTACTTATACCTAGGATCGGTAACTATAGGCCAAGCATGACACGATCCTGGATCGTCTTTCTTAGCTAGGCTAATGGATCCTTGACCCGTAGTCTATAAAGAGACTAGAACCTTGGAATTCGTCGAAGAGATGGAAGGTGGAAACTTCAACCCAACAGTTAAAGAAGCGTGGACCTTGGTATGATCGAAGACGCTACAATCAATTGATGGAAAATTGATTGATAAGTTAAGAACAATTGAATTAATTATTCAACATGTTCAACAAGTTCTTCAAGAACACAAAGAGAAGCTCTCAATATTATTAATATTCAAAACATTACTTAAAACAATGAATCCATCTCCTTTAAATAGGAGAACAAAACAATTAGAAACCTTATACAATAAGGAAACCAATTCTACTTGAAAAAGGAAATAACTTCTAGAATAATCCTAATACAATAAGGAAACTAATAATAAGACAATAAGGAAACTATTCGAAAAGGAAACTACTAATTCTAATTCCTAATTGCATAATGAAACTCAAGAAGCCCAATAATTTAAAAATAACTTAAATTAATATCTTTTAGATTATTCCAATGGGCCTCCTTGCTGTTCTAACCTCTTGAACTTCCACGCCCAATCTTTAGGAATCCCATAATGTAGACACCCCGATCCGTGACCCCCGCAAGAACCCTAACGACCTTCGAAAATTACTGTTTTTGGGTCCGGGACCCACCCGAGTACCCGAAACTACCCTGAAAGGGTTTGTTGGCCAACAAACCTATTTTTTTAAGAGAATTGTCGCACGACAAATGGGTATGTCGCGACAATCGACAATCCCCTTTATGTCGGGCGACAATCCCTCCTGACACCAGACCATCCACTCTTTGATACATCAGTCTGTCAGAAACATCACTTCAGCCGTTTGTCGCGCGACATTGGACACATTGTCGTGCGACATATGCCCTTTTTGGGGAAGTGTCGCGCGACAATCTTCCCCGAGCAGTATAAATAGGCCAACACCCCCAAGGGTTAAAGACAGCAACTGGGGATTGAAGAATTATTGGCTTAGATCTGACTTTCTAGTCTTTCATCAAGCATTCTCGATTCTCGTCTTATTTCTGAAGAATTATCGAATCTATTCCCGGCACTCGACGTGTCCCGTCTTTGGAATCGAATTCTCGAAAATATCGGAAGAAGAAAAAGATTATTATCGCCGAAAATCTCTCCGCCGTATTATATTTTCTCTCTTATTATTATTCTCGTCGGGAAGGTAAAGAAAGTCTCTTCTAGTATTTGACATTAAATATCTGTGTACTTGTTTTATTTCTGTTATTTTGTCCACGTTTTATTTGAATAAACTTATTGCCAAGTTACGAGTAGTCTACCGTTTTCAAAACAAGGAGACCCTGATAAAATTATTTTCAAAACCAGAAGAGTAAGTACAATATCATCCGGATAAAATTCTATTTTCAAAACTCGGATCGGTAAAACTTACTTAGGAATTAAAAACCTGGCATATCCTATCTGTTTCATAGATTGTGATATGTCTGGTAGAACTCCCCTCAAGAGTTCCAATTCCATATTGAATTAGTTCTGATACAAAATCCAACACTTTTTCCCAAATAAATCCAAACCCGAGAAAAATCGTCGTTATCTGAGAAATAACACGGTAAAACTCCCTTTAAAGTAAAACAACTCTTGTCACTTATATTTATCTTTCCTAAAACTAAACATTGGATCTCGGAACACAGAGGTTTTCATCCCTTTCCCCGTTTTCCCAAAATTAAGGTTTTCACTTAGAAAGTAGTAGACTGTCAGTAAAAGCATCCAAGTTTTCCAACATAGAATAAACATATAAAAGACCACTAGAGACCGAAAGGGCGGAATGGGTGCTTAACACCTTCCTAAACCGTAATATAGTTTCCGAACCCTATAGAATCCTGGTTTCGTAGACAAACGTGTAAAGAAAGGCTTGTCTATAGCCTTTCCTCTTACACGACCCTTTTTGTCCGTTTTCTCGTAAAACGTATTGGCGACTCTGAACGAACCCTTTTGCATCTAGAAATAGAACATAGGGACATGTGATATGAATTATCAAAATACTCCAGCAAATAGAATGATGGAATCCGTTCCGACGTTTAAGACGCCCAACGAACGAGGACGAGACCCGAGGGTCGCATTTGCGGATTCTCACAGTGGCGACTCTGCTGGGGACTGTTAGATAACTAGACTCTTATATGTGGACTTTTGTTTATCTGTTGAATACTTGCTTTTACTGCTTTCCCTACTTATGTTAATTGATTGAGAAGAAACCTTTTTCTAAAAAATGGGAGTTTTTCAAAAATACGTAATAAAGATAATGATATTTGTGAAATCAACCTTTCGAACTTTACACGCACTTTCACAAATCATGCATTGGTTCTACGAGTGTGAATTTACCCCAAACCCTCGGAAGTATTATAAGTGAGTAGGGTGTTGGCTTGCTCGGGCCAACATAAATTGAAAGCATTTATTTCCACTCTCCTTGGCCAAGTACGCCCCCGAGGTATATCGAGTGACGAGAACACTCACGTACCCGGGAAGTATATCAAAAGGCTCTTGCACGTACCTGCTCCTGGGGTATATCGCAAGGTCTTGCCAAATAGGAGGGAGCCTGAAGCCTTAACCGTTCATACACCTGCGTTGCATATAAGATTGAGTCAAATAAAACACTTGTCAAACAGCCGTAGGGGATGTACCACCCTACGGCTTACTTTATAACACCTTTTCGAAACCCGAGTCTTTTCTTGGCGATTTTTAGTGGTTCTTTTGGCAAAAATCGAGTCGCATCGTAGTCTTCCTTCATCTTCGCCACGTGGTTTTGTCTACAGCCGTAATACGACGACAGACTGGAAGGTTGGGCCGGTCGAGATCATACCGGAAGACTAGTAAGACCAAGCACACCCGAAATGGCCGATGGGCGCGAGAATCAAGAGACAGAGTAGAGCCTAAGCTGAGGCGTCTGCACCTCAGCCAACTTTAGCCGAGATGCATCGTTTGCTAATGACCGTCAGCATGAATCTAGAGCCACCCATCATCTGGAGAATCAAGAGACATAGCAGAGCCTAGCCGAGGCCCCGGATTCAGGCCCCACTTACCAACAACAAGAGCCACTGATCATCTGGCCACAACCTTAGCAAGGCCTTGATCCCCAATACCAACCATGGCCACAAGTCACCGCAAGACCTATTCCACCACCGGCCCCAGTAGCCCCTCTTAATGAGTACTCAGACATCAACCGACTTCGGGCAGTATATGCAGAATCGGTTATAGCTTGAGAACAGCCCGACGAGGTGTCAAGAGAGAGCGAAGAAATGAAGAAACTGAAAGAGCAGATGAAGGTTCTGCAAAGGGGGATTTCTCTGATAAAAGGGAGACGAGATCACAGATATGAATGCCTTCTCCCTCTACCCAGAAGCAAGATTACCTCAGGGATTCAAACTCCCTTCCATCACCAAATTCACAGGAACCACACCCCCGAAAACTCATCTCCAATCCTACATTCAGATCTATGCAAGTGTTCGGTTGTGGAGAGCCGGAGCTGGCTCAGGCCTTTCACATGACTCTCACGGGGGCCGCCCTGAGATGGTTTTTAGATTTGGAAAGACATCACACAAAAACTTGGGGAGATATCGTCAAGGAGTTCATGACCAAATACGGGTCCAATGAGGATTTGGAAATTACCTGTAAACACCTGGAAATGGCCAAGCAAGGCGAGAAAGAAAGCTTCAGTGATTTCGTCACACGCTGGAGAGAGATGGCCTCCCAAATGTCCAAACGGCCCGATGAAGAAGAACAGTTGGAGATCATACAGAAGAATTTCACTCCAGCTGTACTGAATTGCATGGGAAAAAATGTATTCCCACACTTCAGAGCCCTGTTGAGTATGGGGTCGCAAGTAGAGGAAGAATTGGCCAAGAAGGCAGAGACTGATACCAAGAAAGCCTCATACACCGGGAGAAAGACAGCCACTCCAGCCGTGAATCAACTAAGCTCGTACCCATATCAACCAAACCCATTCCAACAGTCACAACAAGCCCCTCCAATGAGTTGGCCTGCACAAGGAGACTCTTCAAATACCGAGGCCAAGAAAAGGAGAAACTTCTGCACCCTTCCCACTACCCTGGTCAAAAGCCTGGAACTACTCCGAAAGGCCTGACTGATCACCCCACTCAACCCACGCCCCCCACCAAACCCTATTCCCAGCACCTGGAGAATGAATGAGAACTGTGCATACCATCAAGCAGCGGGCCATGACACGGAACGCTGCTTGGCTCTTCGCTATCGTATCTAGGACCTCATTGAAGCCAGAACCATTCCCGCACCCGGCGGGCCCAATGTTACCAACAATCCCCTTCCTAACCATGCTCCACCTGCGGGAATTAACGCCTTGACCACTGATGAGGAAGGCTTTGATCCCGTAGGACTCATTCGAGATGACCCAGCCTATAAGGCACCCGTTGTATTGCCATCAAAGGCTCAAAGTTGCCCTAGGCCTCAATTCGATAATTGACCAATGGATGGCTAAGATGAACTTTCTACCCGGGCAGGGTTTAGGAAAGGCAAATTAGGGGATCCCACAACCACTCACAATCAAAACCAATCCCGAAAAATCTGGGATAGGATGGACCCAGGATAAGAAAAAATAGCCGTGGAAGCCCCGAGGCCCCCCCAAGGAGACAATCTGTATGACAAAAACCTCCCCCGAAACTTCCAGTTGATCGGCAGAGCCAGAGTCATCAGAAACCCCAGAAGGATCAGACCCAGCATCTCTTTGGATACAACAAATTACTCGTTCAGGAAGGGTATACCAGCCACCGCCAATGGATACCGAGAAAACACCACCTCCTAAGGAAATAAGAGAAGATCGAGTACTGGAACAGTTGAAGAAAACCCAGGCACACATCACCATTTGGGGCCTCTTGGTTGCCTCCAAATCTCACAGGACCGCCTTCATCAAACTCCTAGATGAGGCCGTCATATCATCAGATTCCACACCAGAACAACTGCCAAACATGATTGGGTCGCTTACAGTCCAAAGAAGTCTGTCATTTTCAGATGAAAACTTATCTCTATTGGGGAGGAAACACAGCCTGGCCCTCCATATCACTATCCGAACTTGAGAAAAAATCCTGCCACAGGTCCTCATCGATAACGAGTCAACTATAAACGTCTGCCCCCTAAAGACCGCCAGATGCCTGGGTATATTGGATTCAGAACTTTCTCCGTCAGCCGTAACCGTCAGGGCCCACGATAACACCAGGAGGGCCGTCTTGGGCTCTCTAAAGCTCGATCTCATGGTCGGTCCAGGAAAATTTCTGGCCGATTTTCAAATCATAGACATTCCCTCGAGTTTTAACCTCCTGTTGGGAAGAGCATGGCTACATGACATAGGAGCACTCCCCTCCTCCTTACACCAGAAGATCAAGATACCGTTCGAAGGGAATATAATCACCATCCAAGGAGATCCTGAGAGGACCTTGGCAGATATGGAATCACTTATTTTGGGCATCGGGAGCCAGAGCATACAGTTAGGAGGCTTTTCTTACGAGCCTCAAGTACAAGCTCTCATCACCCAGAGAATCGAGTATCTAGCCCCTAATAATATCCCCGGTCTCAGCACCAAGATCATAAATATGCTGATAATGATGAAATATTTACATGGAGCCAGTCTAGGAATGGGGCAGCCGGGATTACTTCAAGCCTTGGAACCGGTAACAAGGTATGAAAGGGAAGGTTTGGGGTATCAACACACTGAAGAAGACAACCAAGAGAAAAGGAGCCGAGGGCATCAGTATCCAAGTTTTAGCTCTCTGAATGGATTTTTCGTCATAGAAGGAGAGGACTTCCCATTTTGCGGCTCTCAAGAGCCTTGGAGAAACAGCGACGGAGAGAACCTTCCAGGATGGGAAATCTTCTATGAAGAGGACCTTTATATCAAGGAAAACGTTATACACAGTTTCTCTACCAAATTGATGATTGGGCCGAAAGAAGAGAATGAAGACAAGGAAGATGAAGAAGAAGAACTGATCGGAGATCTCTTCGACATCATGGCCCTAGGGGATGACTAGCCAAGAGACGACCCTGTACACTTGATACACGCTGATCCGGATTACTAAAAAAAGGGGGAAAAGATTGAAATTGTAAGGGTGAGAGATAAGAGTGGGGGTAAGACTAAGGAGGAGTCGCTCCTAGATTTACTTTTTAAACTTGTACCTGTTAGCACTATTATTAATGAAGAAGACTCTGTTTTACGTTATCCTTTTAGTTTTGATTCTGTAATTGCTTATATGGAGATGGAAAGACTAAACGAACACCCTGAATGGGAGGAGCAGCGTATACAGAGTGAGGAGGGAGACACTATCTTGATTAACCTCAGGATGGAAGAAGAAAGGAAAGAGGTCCGTATTGGGGCAAGTCTAAACAAGACGGAAAAAGAAGAGTTCACACAAACTCTAAATGAGTACGTGGATATCTTTGCCTGGTCTTACACAGATATGCCAGGTTTGAACAGCCAGATAGTCATGCACGAGATACACACCAAGCCGGAATTTAGGCCCGTCAAGCAGAAGTTGAGAAAACTTACGCCAGAATGGTCCCTGAAAGTGAAAAAAGAAGTGATGAAACAACTAAGTGTGGAGTTCTTGCGAGTAATCGAGTACCCTTCATGGTTAGCCAACATTGTGCCCATTCCAAAAGCGAATGGGAAACTCCTGCATGTGCGTAGATTATCGAGATCTCAATAAAGCCTGCTCGAAAGACGATTTCCCATTACCCAACATTGATTTGATAGTGGATAATACCGCCAACCATGCCCTGAAGTCATTTGTAGATGGTTTCGCTGGGTATAATCAGATTAAGATGCACCCGGATCACCAAGAGAAAACTGCATTCATCACGCCATGGGGGACATACTGCTACACCGTTATGCCATTCGGGCTGAAGAACGGTGGGGCAACATATCAGAGGGACAGCAACAGCTATCTTCCACGACATGATTCACAAAGAAGTAGAAGTGTATGTGGACGACATGATAATCAAGTCGAAAGAGAGGGAAGGCCATGTACCTAGCCTTGCGAGCCTTCTTTGACCGGCTCCGCCAGTATCAGATGATACTCAATCTGCAGAAATGTGTGTTCGGGATAACCAAAGGAAAACTCCTGGGATATGTCGTCAGTAAAAAGGGAATCGAGGTAGACCCTGCCAAAGTCCGAGCTATCCAAGACATGCCTGAGCCTCGTACCGAGAAAGAAGTCCGAGGATTTTTGGGTAATTTGCAGTACATCAGCAGGTTCATCTCTCAGCTTACTCAAACTTATAAACCCATCTTCAAACTCCTGAGGAAGTCTTCACCAGGAGAATGGGACGATCAGTGCCAGGAAGTTTTTGATAGAATAAAAGACTACCTCTCTAAACCCCCAGTGTTAGCCCCACCACAGACTGGACTGCCACTAATTCTATACTTGACCGTCATCGATTCGGCTGTAGGGGCCATGCTTGCCCAACATCTGACCGATACACGAAAAGAACAGGCCATCTACTATATCAACAAGAAATTATGCCCATTTGAGATAAATTACACTCCGTTAGAGAAATCATGCACCGCTCTCATCTGGGTAACGCAGAAATTACGGCATTACATACTGGCTTTCCCGGTCATCCTGGCATCACGAATTGATCCGTTAAAATACCTCTTCGAGAAACCAACTCTCTCGAATCGTATGGCAAAATGGTTATTCTTGCTCTCTGAATTCGACATCACTTACGTGACTCAGAAGGCAGTCAAAGGCAAGATCATAGTTGATTACCTAGCCCACAATCCGATATTAGGGGATATGCTAAAAGAAGCCGAATTCCCGGACGAAACCATCATGAATGTCGAGATCGATAAAGACTGAAATTGTACTTTGACGGGGCCGCCAACCGAAACAGAAACGGGATAGGCATCCTGTTAGTCTCTCCAAACCAAACTCACTCCCCGGTATCGTATCGTCTAGACTTCTTCTGTCCTAACAACATGGCTGAGTATGAAGCCTGCATAATCGGGTTAGAGATCGTACCCCAAAGGGGTATAAAGAGAATACAGGTATACGGAGATTCAGGATTAGTGGTCCGCCAAGTTCTGAAGGAATGGAAGATCAGAAATGGAAAATTAGTCCCTTACTTTACCCGACTAGAGGAAGTCGCAAGAAGATTTGAACACTTGGAGTTTTACTATGTCCCCAGGTCATAAAACAGTTTCGCTGATGCACTAGCAACCCTGGCCTCTATGATCGATATCCCGGAAGGGATGGAAGAAATAACTCTTACATTACAAAGGAGATCAGAACCAGCACACTGCATGGCCCTTGAAGTATAAAATGAAGAGAATGGGGACTCAACCACTTGGTTTTATGACATCTGGAACTTGTTGAAAAATTACCAGTATCCCGAACAAACAGACAAGAGAATCCGGGTTATGCTCAGAAGATTAGCATCAAGATTCATACTTTGCGCCGGGAGGCTATACAAGAGGAACTACGACGGGACCCATCTTCAATGTCTCAATGAAGAAGAATCCGTCAAAGTGATGGATCAGATACATGGGGGCAATTGTGGACCTCACATGAGCGGCCATACACTTGCCCGCAAGATCATCAGACAAGGCTATTACTGGTTTACCCTGCAGAACGATTGCATTAATCACGTACGCCGTTGTCACAAGTGCCAAATCTATGCTAAATCTCAAAACTTCCTCCGAAAGAGTTGTACAATATGACTGCTCCCTGGCCTTTCGCAACCTGGGGAATCGACGTCATTGGGAAGATTTCGCCCAAAGCCAGCAACAGCCATGAATTTATACTAGTGGCCATCGACTACTTCACCAAATGGGTAGATGCCGAGTCTTTTCAAACCTTGATGCCAGGAAAGTTGCCTGATTCATCAGACAGAATATCATCTGCCGGTATAGGGTCCCACACGAGATCATCTCGGACAACGGCACTCACTTCGAAGGAAAGGCTAATACAGTCATGGAAGAATACAAAATCACCCGGCACAGATCTTCGCCGTATAGACCACAAATCAATGGGGCAGTTGAAGCCGCCAATAAGAATTTAAAGAATATCTTAAGTAAAATGACCGACACCTGTCGAGACTGGCTGAGAAATTACCGTATGCATTGTGGGAATACCGCACCACCGAGAGAGTCTCCACCGGGGCCACCCTATTTTCACTTACATACGGGATGGAAGCAGTCCATCCCTGTTGAGTTAGAGGTCCCCTCTCTCAGAGTAATGCTAGAGAATCAAGTCAATGAACTGGAGTGGGTCCAGGCACGTTATAACGAGCTGGCCCTACTTGATGAAAAAAGATTGAAAGCCACGTACCACCACCAAGGGTATCAGAAGAGAATCGCTCGAGCATTTAACCAGAAAGTGAAGACTCGGGGTATTAACGAGAACGACATCGTATTGAAAGAAATTCGAGAGCTAGCCAGGGACCCAAGGGGAAAGTTTGGACATAAATGGACAGGGCCGTACATCGTCAAAGAGATCGATACAGGGGGTGCCGCCATACTCACTGACTTAGACGGACAATTACTACATTCACCAGTCAACATGGACCGACTGAAGAAGTATTACCTATAGATGTAACCTGTATAGATAAGAACTACGTAAACCTGAGCCCCCAACTCAAATTTGTGTTTTTGAAAAATCAAAAAAGGGGAATGTAAGCAACCTGAGAAATGACTTCAGGCCCGGTTTAAACTTTGTAAAGAATTTTATTTCCAATAAAACAATCCCTCATATATTATTAAGGTGGTTCAGAACACCGAAAGTTACAAAGGAGATACAGCATACAGAAGAAACTAATCCCTAGGGGTTGGCCACACTGGGTCCTCAGTGGCCAAATCAATACGAGCCTCGTCCAGGATCTGATACGCAAAGACAATGTTATCGTCAGTGGCCCCAGTATCCATGAATCGGAATCACTCTATTTGAAAGGGGTCATCAATCAGTTCTCCTTCCAGAGATTGCCAACGAGAGCGGATAATGTCAGCCCGAAGGGGCCTAGTAATACCAAAACCTGCATAGTTGAACTGACGAGTCAGTCGAGCACGCCACATCCTCTCTACCGATAAAGAAACATGCGGGGTCACAAATTTAGACTCAGAGGAGAAGTTGTTCATACCAAGGGGAATGTCCTGAGGAACGTTAAACTGACGAAGGAGACGTCCTGGGAGATAAAAGGAGGTAAACCTGTAGACACCCCGATCCGTGACCCCCGCAAGAACCCTAACGACCTCCGAGAACTACTATTTTTAGGTCCGGGACCCACCCGAGCACCCGAAACTACCCTTGGTGGGTTTGTTGGCCAACAAACATATTTTTTGGAGAGATTGTCGCACGACATATCACATTGTCGCGCGACAATCCCTGATATGTCGCGCGACAATCATGTCTTGTCGCGCGACAAACCCCTCTGCACCCGACCAACCACTTTCTGACACATCACAGTGTCAGAACCATCACTTCAGCCGTTTGTCGCGCGACAAACCCCTCTGCACCCGACCAACCACTTTCTGACACATCACAGTGTCAGAATCCATCACTTCAGCCGTTTGTCGCGCGACAAAGAGATATGTCGCGCGACACTTGCCCTTTCTGGGGGAATGTCGCGCGACAATCTCTCCCGAGCACTATAAATAGGCCAACACCCCCAAGGGTTCTAGACGGCAACTTCTCACCACAAATTCCTTATTCTCTCTGATATTTTCTAATCTTTAAGCCTTCTTTGGAAGCATCTGCGATAACATTTATTTCCGCCAGAGTCTCGGATCTAATCTTGGCACCCGGAGTGCTACATTCTAGAGTCAGACCGCCGGAAATATTTCTAAGAGGAAAGCTGATATCCGTCAGAGGTCTTCTCTGCCGTATTATATTTTCTCTCTCTTATTCTTATATATATCGCCGGGAAGGTAACTAAAGTCTCTTCTAGTAATTAAATAAGATATTTGTATAAAACCACTTGAAACGTACAAACATAAGTGGCGACAAGGTTATGGTAGATTCCTAACGCGCTTGAAAATCAGGTTTTTTTAGTTATTTCCAGAAAGCAGTAGAATATCAGTAAAAGCATCCAAGTTTTCCAAACATAGAGTAAACATATAAAACCACTAGAGACCGAAAGGGCGGAATGGGTGCTTAACACCTTCCCAAACCGTAATATAGTTCCCGAACCCTATAGAATCATGGTTTCGTAGACAAACGTGTAAAGAAAGGCTTATCTGTAGCCTTTCCTCTTACACAACTATTTTGTCCGTTTTCTCGTAAAACGTACTGGCGACTCTGAACGAACCCTCTTGCATCTAGAAATAGGATAGAGACACGATATGAATTATCAACACATAGAAGCAAATGGAACAACGGAATCCTTTCCGATGTTTCAGACTCCCAGAACCAGGGGCTGAGACCCGGGGGTCGCATTTGCGGATTCTCACAAAACCAGAGCCCAAGGAGCCGAACGTAGTTCTGACCCCCTGTACTAAGCACCATCGCCCTCAGCTTTCACCAAGGAATGTTCCACCGAATAGCCCGAAAGTTCTCCGAAAACCAAACCGTCCAATCAGAGGAAGACATGGTCAAAGCCCCAAAGAGGGAACAACGAAAAAAGTGCGTCGGGTTGTCAAGCCGCACCCCATTAAACCCCACCGATCGAAAATGCTCCAGCAAGCCACATATATAGCAAACGCGGGCTTCCCCTGAGGAAAGGTGAGGCTGCCCTTTGAAGATCATCTAGGCCATTCAAAGTCTCTGCAAGAACGACCGGCACTATAGACTCCCCATTTCTAGCCTGGTAAATCAGACTCAGAATAGTCGGATCAACACGGGAAGAGCCCGTCACCAGTAACATATCAGAAACAAGACAGATCAAGGCCGTCGCAGTACGCCCCACACTATAAGAAGCTCTCTCTTCGTAACGATGAAAAAACCTCACCATTTTATGGAGGTCAAGCAGCCCGTCGATAATAAAACCATCACAGGCCACTTGGGGAATGGCTAACAAAGCAATCAGTATATCTCGAGGACTGATTTCTTCTATAGGAACTGCCATCGGGAGACGGACGTCAGAACGCAACAGCCAGGAGAACTCCTCATAAGTTGGACAGAGCTCATCTAGTCCAAAGCAGAAAAGATGATCCGCAGGACTCCAGAAATACAAAGCACCTAACAGAAGGAAAAATCTACAGGACGATAGCACCAGCCCGCTAAAGGGCTAAAGACACCAAAGTTTAAACCATTCTCAGAAGATATCAGAGCATCTCGAGTTTCAACATAAGAAAAATCAGAATTTGTGCGATAAGAAGACATTTTTGAAAGGTGTGAGGATGAAGGAAGGAAGATAGGTGTATTTATAGCAAAAAAGAGGGTCATGTGCCTGTTTGTCGCGCGACAAACCCATGTCCAGGAGGGATTGTCGCGCAACAATCCCTTTTGTTGCCACCCTGTTTTTTCTTTTCTTACACGTAAGAGTCATTCTTGCCAAAAAGATCGCTTCTGGATGCATTCTTGTTCTCACTTTGTTCTTTTGCAGGAATCCTAAGTGTCACTACGCTACAAGGTATGGCTCCTAAATTACTGACTCATATATTTATATATCTTTCACAGACAGAGAATAATAGTATATCATCAGACATAAATAAAGATCTTTCATAAATCCAATAAAAAGAACAGATGTCAAAACTAAATGTCTGTCTAAACATGACTAAAAAATAAAAAAACTACATATCTGTCTGAACTAACTAAATGCAGGAAAAGCTAATCTATCCAGGCGCGCTTCGACACGCTCCCACTATCACCCGAACCCTCATCCGGAGTAGGATCGACTGCTGGGACATCCGAATGAGAAAGGAACTGCTGCCTGAGAGGACCCCGTAGACTGGACCAGTGTCGTAGGACGAATCACCGAAGACCGGGATTCGCCTAGAGGTCCGACTGGTACTCCTCCGAGACTCCGTCCTAGCTCAAGAGGAAGATAAAGGGTCATCTGTTCACAGGGAAACATCGATCGCCCTCTGATAGTCGCGCATATAAATCGTAGGGTCTCGACCAACGTACTGAAGCAGATTCCAGCTATATAGATACTGGGAGTGCCAGGCTCTCAGATCCGCCACACGCACGCTCACCCGCTGCAAAAAGAGAAAAGAAAAAGAATCAGCACAGTAAAGATAAATGAACATGGATATGAAGAGATATTGAGGGAAGATAAAACGTATACCTCATCATCAGAACGGCCACCCAAGCAATCAAATGTATCCTCAAGGAGAGGATACTCAGGCACCGTATATCGACGTAGACCGGCGTCAATATAAGAGATGTCCCGAGGAAGTGGTGGCAGGTCTATCAGATGAACAGATGAACCCGCCGGTACAGCAGCAGAAGTGGACCCACCCTTCTCGCGGATCGGGAACAAGGGAGGCCGAGAAGAAGAACCCCCGAAACTTGGAGATCGGGCCGGAGGGACCATAGCAGTCGACGGAAGAAGGGTCAGTGTGGCGAAAGTATGAACACCTGGGGGATCCACCAAAGCCGTCGCTCTCAGAGGCGGGACCCCGCTAGAAGGAGTGGTCACAGCAGCAGGAGGGATCCGCCCAAACTGCTCATAGTCGATATTGAAGTCCGCAGGCTCCCAGGACTGCTCTGAAAAATCTGTTTCACCTCCCTCAGCTGCCTCAATAGCCTCAAAAACTACCCCCGGAGATACCGATGGACCAGTAGGGAACTCAAAACCCTCGGTAGGCTGCTCCTCTCTAGGCATCGTCTGAGGTGGCTGCTCTGGAACAGTTGACGTCCTACCTCCCTCACCGCCCTCAGGCCTATCATCACCTCCCTTAGGCTTATCATCGCCTCCCCCAGCACCAGCAGGGACGTCCCTCTCTCTCTCAGGATCATCATCGTCAGAGTCCAAAATGTTGTCCCTCTGATCAGGGACAGGCGGCTGCTGACCGAAACTGTCCGAGACAAATGAGCCTGCCCTCGTATATAGTTGGGATTGCCTCCCAATGCCCGGTACCTCTCATAGAAGACCCGATCCTGAGTCCCCTTCGGTTCCCTCATCAAGTAACGGGCGGCGAAGACAGCATAATCTCCCTCCTCGATGAAAGTCTGAAAATCGAGCCCGTCGACCAACGCCTTCACCGTCACAGGGTCAATCTCACCCGTCCGCCTCATCAGAACAGGCGAAAACAGGGGAACTCTAGGCCACTGGGCCGGTGTATGCTGGCGAATAACTCTTTTCGCCCAAGTAGAAGTGAAGGCCGTACTCGTCCCTGATAAGCCGCCTAGTCTTCGAGGCAGTCAGAGCACGGCCATATCCGAAATGAAGACCCAGATCACCCCAGGGGGCCCACTCAATCTGAACAAAAACAAAAAATTTTACTTTCAGTGATTTATATTTTATTTACCATTTATCTATTTTGAAAAAAAAGAATACTAAAGATAATTACCTGCTCCTCCAACAGATCATGGACAGACAGCAGCTCCGGTCTCCCGAGTCTGATATACGTAGGGAGTCCTGTAGTTCCCCGCGATGAATCGGCGGAAAAAAGGAAATTGGTCCTCATTCTCAACGAGGAGATCCACTTGGGCGCGACCCAGACCGTATATGCCATGAACCAACTCTGAAAAGGAAACATAAAGAATATCAGCAAACAATCAACGGATAATATGTACAGGATTGAAACAAAGATAAAGGAACAAAAGTGTATACCTCCCACAGCAAAGAAAATTCCTTGAGATTCAGGGCTAAATGACGAGAAACCTGGTCCATAGCATCATATAGAACAACCAGAATAAAGCCCCCAATCATAATCGAACATGATGCTGAAGTCTCTAAGATAAGGCAACCACCAAATATGGGCCAGGTCCCCCCCACGAGCCTCGAACAAGTCAAGGAGCGTCAAGTAACAGGAGGACACGAGCATACTGACGCACCTCCTGGCGGGTCATCGGCGCTCCTGAAGCAATCAATCTGGCTCTCTCCGTCGCCAGACGCGTGACCAAAACAGCTCGAGGAATCGTATCACCAGAACTCTGTCGCTCCGGAAACCATCCTAGAGCACCGACGATGCCCTCCGCTGTCAGACGCAAGGGGACGTCAATCTGGATAGGGACACCCCCTGAGGGAATCCCGGTCAAAGCAAATAAATCGAGGGGGGTCATCGTCATCTCCCCCCAACTCCTAATGAAAGGTATGGGTTGTGTCCCACCAGTGACAGGTCAGAGCCGACACCAACACAGCTGTCCTAAATACCCGCTCCGGGAGGGCATCGAAGAAAGAACCGAAAGGAGTCGCAAGGAGCAACTCCTGGACAGGGGCCGGTGCCTGTCGCTACTCTAAAGAAATGGTGTTGGGGGAACCTCAACCACGGCCAACCCACTGCAGACAAAAGAACGAGTACATGATTATGAGGGTACTTTGGTGTAATTATGAGAGATATAGGGCTATAGGGGTAAATTATGTAATTTTCCAAACCTGAGGATACTTTGGTGTAATTATGAGAGTTATAGAGTTATAAGGGTAAAATATGTAATTTTCCAAAACCTGAGGGTACATTGGTGTAATTATGAGGGATATAGGGCTATAGCGGTAAAATATATAATTTTCCAAACCTGAGAGTACTTTGGTGTGATTATGAGGGATATAGGGCTATAGGGGTAAAATATGTAATTTTCCAAACCTGAGAGTACTTTGGTGTAATTATGAGAGTTATAGGGTTATAAGGGTAAAATATGTAATTTTCCAAAACCTAACGGTACATTGGTGTAATTATGAGGGATATAGGGCTATACGGGTAAATTATGTAATTTTCCAAACCTGAGGGTACTTTGGTGTAATTATGAGAGTTATAGGGTTATAAGGGTAAAATATGTAATTTTCCAAACCCGAGGGTACTTTGGTGTAAATTATGAGAGTTATAGGGTTATAAGGGTAAATTATGTAATTTTCCAAACCTCAAGGTACTTTGGTGTAATTATGAGAGATATATGGTTATAGGGATAAAATTATGTAATTTTAAAAAACCTGAGGGTACTTTGGTGTAATTATGAGAGTTATAGGGTTATAAGGGTAAATTATGTAATTTTCCAAAACCTAAGAGGTATCACAGGTAAAAAGTATGTGTTTACTAAATCGGACGTTATTTCTAGGCAGACATGCAAACTAACATTGTTTAAAATACATGCAGAAAACGACAGAAATAACAGAACAGATAAAAACACGAAAAGAATACATACCAGAGATCGTCGACGAATTTCGTGAGAAACAGGCTCCATCAAGAGCCACGGAACGTCCGAGATCGGAGCAGCCCGGGTAACGTCTCGGTAGACCACCGCCCGACCGCGGTCTACCCCATCCTCACCGTACCAATCAAGGTCCTCCCAGTCACATGGTGAGGGCTGCACCAGAGAACGCCCTGAGCGTCGGTAAAGGTGACCTCCTCCTGGTCACCCTCTAATCTATCTGGCTGTGCAGGATCCATCTGAGTGTAAGTAGAGTATGAGAAAATTGGAAAAGTCAAGAAAAGCGGCAGGGCTTTCGCGCTTGGGAGAAGAGAGAAAGAGAGCTAGAGAGAGAAAGAGGAAGGAGAGAATGAGGTGGAATGAGCTCAGCAAGGGGCTTATATAGTGGAGCAGTTTGTCGCGCGACAAATGGCCACATTGTCGCGCGACAAAGAGCCTAGCCACCGAAGTGTTGCGCGACAATCACCTCCCTCCCTTGATTTTTTGACCTTTGTCTCATTTTATCTCCTGCAGGGGTACTTCAGAGAAGCAGTTTTCGAAAAAATTGCTAAAAACCGCACACCCAGGATGAAAATTCGAGGAAGACTTTCAAATCATCTCTCCGAAAATGAGAGAACAAAAACAAACGGTTAAAGTAGTCTCTGATCTCCCAGAAAGGACCGAGACCATCAATGAGAAAAAGCAGGATATCAAAAAAAAAAGATGGGAAAAGAAAAAAATTGAAAAAGTAGAAAAGAGAAAGAACCCGCATAAGCGCCCAAAGCGAGCGAGAGAGACAGAAATGCAGAGTGACAGGGAGAGCCACACCAAAAGTGACAGCTAGGCCAAAACTGACTCAGGGCTTCGTTTTGGGTGAGTAAGGCTCCTGATCACAACAAAGGGATAAAAGACTCCTGGTCAAAAACAGAGAAGGCCAGGAAAAGTCTTTCCCAAAAGAAGGAGAAATAAGGGCATTGAAAAACATAATACGATGTGGGCCCACCAAAAGAGAAAAATAAAAAGAGAGTAGAGATCAGAGATTGAACTTTCAAACAAATTTTCTTTTCAGCACGTTACAGAAGAGATGATTTGGAAAAACCTCGGACCATCCCTCTGCGGAGAGCAAAAGAAATCTGAAAACTGCCTTCTGGGAGAAGTATCTTCACTCAAGGGAAACATGAGAGTAAAGTTCGGAAAAGATACAGAAAACGGACATCCAGATAAAAGATTAGATCTCGAGAAGCTCTTTTCACCCTCACAAAAATTTCTCTCTCTCACTCTAGCAGAGAGACAACAATTAAATTCACCAGAGTACAACACAAGCCCTTGCCAGAGGCAAATCACAAAGACAAGTCCTCGCCAGAGGCAAAATTACTCATGAAAGCCCTCCCAGAGGCAATTTTCTTTCTTCTTACAGATCGAAGCCCTCCTAGAGAGGCACAGTGTAGCAAAGGTAGCCCTCCCACCTGAGACGAAGCCCTCCCAGAGAGGCACAGTGTAGTAATGGTAGTCCTCCCACCTGAGGCGAAGCCCTCCCAGAGAGGCACAGTGTAGAAATGGTAGTCCTCCCACCTGAGGAGAAGCCCTCCCCGAGAGGCACAGTGTAGCAATGGTAGTCCTCCCACCTGAGGCGAGAAGATCAAAAGCCCTCCCAGAGAGGTACAGTGGAGCAATGGTAGTCCTCCCACCTGAGGCGCAAAGTGGAACAAAAGGTAGTCCTCCCAACTGAGGCTCATAGAACAATGGTAGTCCTTCCATCTGAGACAAGCGGAGCAAATGAAAGCCCTCGAAAGAGGCAATGAGGAAACAAAAGCCCTCTCTGGAGGCAAAACCAAACACAAAGCCCTCTCCGGAGGCACTCACGAACACTTTTTTGCATACGCACACTTCCTTAGAGTTCTCGCGAGAGCCATGGACCATGATCTCTTCCAGTCGCCTCAATTCCTTGCAAGCAAGGAGCTTGAGTCGAGAGGGTCTGTAGACACCCCGATCCGTGACCCCCGTAAGAACCCGAACGACCTTCGAAAACAACTATTTTTGGGTCTGGGACCCACCCGAGTACCCGAAACTACCCCGAAAGGGTTTGTTGGCCAACAAACCTATTTTTTTAAGAGAATTGTCGCACGACAAATGGGTATGTCGTGCGACAATCCCACTATGTCGCGCGACAATCCCTCCTGACACCAGACCATCCACTCTCTAACACATTAGTCTGTCAGAAACATCACTTCAGCCTTTTGTCGCGCGACATTGGACACATTGTTGCGCGACATATGCCCTTTTTGGGGAAGTGTCGCGCGACTATCTTCCCCGAGCAGTATAAATAGGCCAAAACCCCAAGGGTTAAAGACAGCAACTGGGGATTGAAGAATTATTGGCTTAGATCTGAATTTCTAGTCTTTCATCAAGCATTCTCGATTCTCGTCTTATTTTTGAAGAATTATCGAATCTATTCCCGGCACTCGACGTGTCCCGTCTTTGGAATCGAATTTTCAGAAATATCGGAAGAAGGAAAAGATTATTATCGCCGAAAATCTCTCCGCCGTATTATATTTTCTCTCTTATTATTATCCTCGTCGGGAAGGTAAAGAAAGTCTCTTATAGTATTTGACATTAAATATCTGTGTACTTGTTTCATTTCTGTTATTTGTCCACGTTTTATTTGAATAAACTTATTGCCAAGTTACAAGTACTCTACCGTTTTCAAAACAAGGAGACCCTTATAAAATTATTTTCAAAACCAGAAGAGTAAGTACATTATCATCCAGATAAAATTCTATTTTCAAAACCCGGATTGGTAAAACTTACTTAGGAATTAAAAACCCGGTATATCCTATCTGTTTCATAGATTGTGATATGTCTGGTAAAACTCCCCTCAAGAGTTCCAATTTCATATTGAATTAGTTCTGATACAAGATCCAACACTTTTTCCCAAATAAATCCAAACCCGAGGAAAATCGTCGTTATCTGAGAAATAACACGGTAAAACTCCCTCTAAAGTAAAACAACTCTTGTCACTTATATTTATCTTTCCTAAAACTAAACGTTGGATCTCAGAACACAGAGGTTTTCATCCCTTTCCCCATTTTCCCAAAATTAGGGTTTTCACTTAGAAAGTAGTAGACTGTCAGTAAAAGCATCCAAGTTTTTCAACATAGAATAAACATATAAAAGACCACTAAAAACCGAAAGGGCAGAATGGGTGCTTAACACCTTCCCAAACCGTAATATAGTTTTCGAACCCTATAGAATCCTGGTTTCGTAGACAAACGTGTAAAGAAAGGCTTGTCTATAGCTTTTCCTCTTACACGACCCTTTTTGTTCGTTTTGTCGTAAAACGTATTGGCAACTTTGAACGAACCTTTTTGCATCTAGAAATAGAACATAGGGACATGTGATATGAATTATCAAAATACTCCAGCAAATAGAACGGAAAAATCCGTTCTGACGTTTCAGACGCCCAACGAACGGGGACGAGACCCGGGGGTCGCATTTGCGGATTCTCACACATAAAATGCATGATCATCGCTTAAGTTTCTTGCATCAACCATGTGAAATTCTATGGAATCCCTTTTGAATTTTCATGCTCTATCCTTGTGATTCATTATGTGTGGATTATCATTTGGAATGCCTTGAACCACCATAGTTGAATAGAAACTGGAGCTCGGCCGGATCATATCATACCCCTCTTCGTCAAGAAGATTCGTCCTCGAATCTTGGTTAAGCATTGTTTGATTCAATCCACATTTAGCAATTTGCTGCTTGGCCTTCTTTGACAAACGGAATTCATCGAACTTGAGGCGATGCTTCAACTCGATCATCTTTAGTTCATTGAAGAAACTTCCCGGCTAATGATTCGGATGGAAATCGTACTTGTCCACGCCAATGAAGTCTACATGCTCCATGTCATTAACTTTCAACTTCGGTTCTTTGGCTAAAATATCTTCCTTTCCCTTTGGAAAGATCTTCCTCGCTTTCATGGCTGCCTTGGAAATTCCTTTCTCTCCTCCGCAAATAATCTCCGTGTTCCTTTCAAACTTACGAGCTCCATGGCTGCCATGCTACTCACTTCCTTCGCTACAACCGGCTTACCTATAATACACTCATCAAATCAAAAAAACACAGTGTCATTCGTGCCAAGAGTGCATTTTTTGAGGTTAGCGGTTAGCGCATCAAAACTCATCATAAGCAATTGATCATTCAAACTAATTGATTGTTTTGCTCATTGTATTTGTGTTATATTAAGACTAAATTTAATAGGCTTGAGAGGAACTATGATGGAAATGAAATTCAAGAAGGGATTTCAATTTTTTCGTATAACGGTTAATTGTTTGGAAAAGAAAATCTCGTACAACTCTCAGAAATCGAATAACGTAAGGCTCATCTATATGTGTTTGATAATTATGATGAAGTACAAGAATTTGTGAAGTATGTTATTGTAGGTCGAAAAATACCCTAGAGGGGGGGGGGGGTGAATAAGGTTTTTAAAACTTAATGAGATTTTTAAAATCAATTTAAAAATATTCAATGTCTATGTCAATCAAGCAAACAATAAACAAGGATAATTCCAATCACAAGGTGCAAGTAACACAACATAAGAGTTAGAAAGATTGAACCGATCAAAGTCGAAGACTTTTTGTCCACACGGTTCGACTTGTTAGCCCCTACTCCGCGCTCGGTTAGTACCCCGAGAAATTCCACTATAACCGATCTCTTTCCGGGTGAAGATCAAACCTCTAAAAGTGTATTCTTCTCACACACTCTTACAAGTATTGAATCTCTCTCAATACTCACACAAGAATTTACTCTTGCTATCTTAAGAGATGAACCTCTCTTAATGTTTGAAAGAAATGATTTGGTGACTAACACCAATGTATAATAGCTCAATAGTGTATGAAGATTACAACTTAAGCTCACACTAAGAGATATCAAATTTGATCAATAAAATATAGCTCAAAATAAAGATGATTGATCAAAAGCAATGTTCTTGAATCTTTGAAAATGAAAGTAGATGAAGAGAGTAGTGTAGGAATGATTCAAGAGGGTTTAAATAAGTCTTAGAAGGTGTATATATAGTCTAAGACATCATATGGCCGTTTGGAGGGAGTTGGTAAGAGTTTGGTGCCAAAAATGGTAAAAAATCAGAACTCCAACAGCTATATTCTGGGCCATCAGTCCAAAAACCCAATTTTGTCACTTTTGCAAATAAGATCTAAGACCACTTTTAATGCATGGGAATGTAAAATATAGTTTCCTAAGACACCTATTTTTGTTAGAACTTCAAATAGGATCATTTAAAATTAAATAAGAATTAATTTCAAAACTAGTTATGTAAAAACTCAAGATCATTTAAAGATCTTGAGCAAACTCAATTTTGATCAATCTAGTTATGTAAAAACAAAGTATATGAGCTATATTAAGAATCAAATATGAACCTTTACAAAGGTAATTAAAGCACTCACTCAAATAGAAACTAATGAGTCTTCGAGGGCTTTGATTGTTTCTTCATTTCTTTTCTTCCTTGGCTTATCATTCATCATAGAGGTGCCATTGATAGAGCATTGATCATGGAGGCTTTGTGATGTGTGAGATATTGAAAGCATACAACTTTGTAGGTGAATGATCTTTATTCCGCTTTTCGATTTTGTCCACGTGTGATCAATTTAATGTGGCTATAACTTTAAACATCAGCTTAATTAAATTACACATGATTAATGTTATTGTTATTATCAAAACAAGATTAGTGACTATAAGGTCAACAATCTCCCCCTTTTTGATGATGACGATAAATTAATGTGTGTTTGCGATTAAGATTATAAGTTGAGTTTTCTAACGGGAAAACTTCCCGTCAAACTATGCATAAAATAGAATAAAGCAGACATGCATAACACAAGTTCAAACCAATGCAGAAACTTAATTAATACTTCAAACTTTATCTAAAGTTCAACAATTAGATGAAATACTAGAGTTATAACCAAATTAAAACCATAACAAGCATAAAACTAGAGTTGATAGAAGTTTATAAAGAAAGCATAAAAGGCATACTAGATAAAGTGTGTACCAAACACTTATTATTTTCTCCCCCTTTGTCATGATCAAAAAGAGGAGAAGAGAAGGAGATCACTCGTCGGGACCTTCTTGTGGCCATTGACCCCATTCTTGATTGCCATGCCACGAATTCCATGGTGGAAAGACATAGTCGGGGTGGTAGTGGAGGAATGCGGCTTCATGTACTCTTTGCCTTTCCTCAATGCGGTTGAACCTATTGTCCATGGTCACCGAAAGATGTTGGATGGCTTGCAAGATAGCTTCATTTGGATGTGGCGTGTGAATGGCTTGTTGAGAGCTAGAGGGAGCTTGAGTGGAAGGTCCTTGAGGTGGTATGTCTTGCTCCATGGGCTCGGTTTGAGCCAAGTTCTCATCATCATCACTATCACCATCCTCATCAATGTCAAGAGGATCATTTGAAATCTATTCTCCATTCTCCATGTGATATCCCATTTGACGAATAGTCTTGGCACTATAGGTTTCATCGGACGTTGGAACAATGATTTCCATCTCATCTTCAAGGGGAATGTCATAAAATTAAAAGAGTCGGGTGAGCGCCATGGCATATACCAATCTTTGTTTCTTGCGATTGGTGATACCAAAAAAATGATTGAACATGAGATCTGCAAAGTCAAGCTTGTGTCCCATTGCGATTGCCCATACCAAGAAAACGTCCAAAGCATTGACGGAAGCCCTACTACCTCGTCTCGGAACAATGGAATACCCGATAATGGAATAGATAAGTCAGTTTTGCAAAGTAAGCATAGAGGCTTTGATTTCAAGTCCCGCACCACTATAGTGGTGTCTAAACCGTCGCTTAAGAATAGCAGATAGGGCAGCGGATTTCTCAAAACCAAAGAGATTGCCAAAATTCGACAGGACGTCCGTCACATTTTCAGTTGGAAAACCAAAGATCCGACTAAGATCCAATTTAGTGAAGCTAATCATTCGTCCATTTATGAGGTGTTAAGACGAAGTTTGTTTGGACGTTCGAAATCAAGTGCCGGGTGATGAAGGTTAGCATAAAATAATCTAACTAGACGGGGATAGACATTCTCACGAATTGTTAAAAAATTGATAATGCCTTGTCTACGAAAAAGAGCAGTGATGTTAAGACCATAAGAAGAAAATAGCTCAATGTTGAATTGTTTACCTTCAACAATAGTACGAATGGCATAGTCGGAGTTGAAGTTTGCTTGAACTTCGTCGGAGATGAACAATGGTTGTTGTGGAACTTGTGTAAGAGCGGGCGAAGATGTACCTACTTGCGGTACAGACTTGCGAGGGCGACGAGAGCGAGGTGCTTGAGACATATTTAGAGAGATTGAGAAAATGATATAGACTTTGAAGAAACTAGGGTTTGAAGAGAAATTGAGATTTTTGGGTTTCAAAACTAGTTTAGATGATGGAAAAAAGTGGTGAATAGGTTATATGGATGAATTTAGATGAGATAGTAGATAGATTGGGTGTAGAGTATGGTTTTTGGGTAAAGGATTCAAATGGAGGCTAGGGTTAGGGTTTGAGAAGGAATAAGATGGGTTTGAAGGATTTGAAGTGAAATAGGTGTGATTTGTAGGTGATTTGATGTAGAATGATGAAGATTTATGGATTAGAATGTGTTTTGGTGAAGAATCTAGAGATATAGGATGGTTTGTGAAGGTTTTGGGTGTGTGTGGAGAGAGGAGGCTCGAAATTGATAGAGAGGGAAGTGAATGAAACAGGGGAAAAACAGGGTATAAAGAGAACAGCTCTCAACCAAGCATCAGTCGACTGATGAAGGCCCTTTAGTCGACTGATGAAGGCTTAGTCGACTGAGTGTAATCCCTTAGTCGACTGATTGAGTCTGTCAAGCCCAGATTTGCTCATTTTTGCTCTAAATGCCAAATTGAACTTTGAAGTGCTATTGTGGGCCAAATATGTACTACAATAAAATTATTAGTACACATAATAACGTGTAAATGAAATACATGAAACTACGATGCAAAAAAAAAATTAACAAAACAATATTATAAGCTTTATAAACAAGCATAATTGATCAATATACATGAGTATTTTGGTTAACTAGATATCACATGCTCTAGTCATGCCAAGTTCACGTTGAATAGTGCAAAAGCGATCATTCGGGAAGTGGTTTAGTAAAAATATCCGCAAATTGCGATTCGGTGCCAACGAATTCAATATCAACATCACCTTTTTGCACATGATCACGAATAAAATGATATCTTATCTCAATGTGCTTAGTATGTGAATATTGTATAGGGTTCTTGGTCAAGCTAATAGCGCTTGTGTTGTCACACTTAATGGGAACGTGGCTAAGACTTAATCCGAAGTCTTCTAGTTGTTGTTTAATGTATAAAGTTTGAGCACAACAACTTTCGGCCGCCACATATTCGGCTTCGGCCGTTGAAAGGGCCACTGAGTTTTGTTTCTTGCTTGACCAAGATACTAGTGTGTGTCCTAGAAAATGACAAGAGCCACTAGTGCTTTTCCTATCGATTTTGCAACCGGCAAAATCCGCATCGGAATAACTAATCAAGTCAAATGAGTTCTCTCTTGGGTACCACAAACCCAAGGAACTAGTACCGAAAAGATAACGGAAAATCCGTTTTACGGCAAGTAAATGTGACTCTTTAGGATTCGCTTGGAATCGTGCACAAAGACATACACTAAACATAATATCCGGCCTAGAGGCCGTCAAATATAATAAACTACCGATCATACCTCGATATTTCTTGATGTCTACGCTTTTACTTATCTCGTCTTTGTCAAGCTTCAATGTTGAACTCATAGGAGTGCTCCTGGATTTGGCACCTTCCATGTCGAATTTCTTCAAGAGCTCCTTCACGTACTTCTCTTGATTGATGAAGATGCCTTCTTTGCATTGCTTCACTTGTAATCCAAGGAAGTAGTTCATTTCTCCCATCATGCTCATTTCGAATTCCTTTTGCATACATGTGGAAAAATCCTTACAAAGATTTTCGTTAGTAGAACCAAATATAATATCATCAACATAGATTTGTACAAATAGCATGTCATTGTCATGATTTTTGATAAATAAGGTAGTATCAATTTTACCTCTAACAAAACCATTGTTAATTAAAAATGAGCTAAGTCTATCATACCATGCTTTAGGTGCTTGTTTTAAACCATATAATGCTTTCGATAATTTAAACACATAATCCGGATAAACATGATTTTTAAAACCGGGAGGTTGTTTTACATAAACTTCCTCTTCAATAAAACCATTCAAGAAAGCCCTTTTCACATCCATTTGATATAATTTAAAATCCTTAAAACATGAATAAGCAAGTAGCATGCGAATGGCTTCTAAACGAGCTACGGGTGCATACGTTTCTTCATAATCAATGCCCTCCTCTTGATTGTATCCTTGGGCAACAAGTCTAGCCTTATTTTTAACAATTACACCATTTTCATCCTTTTTGTTACGAAATACCCATTTAGTACCTATAATAGTATGATCACTAGGTTTGGGAACAAGTGTCCACACTTTGTTTCTCTCAAATTGATTGAGCTCTTCTTGCATAGCCATCATCCAAGATTCATCTTGTTCGACTTCAATAATATTTTTAGGCTCATATTGAGAAACAAATGCCACATTATTGCATACATTTCTTAAGGAAGATCTAGTCATAACTTTACTAGATGGCTCTCCAAGAATTTGATCAATAGGGTGGTTGGACAAAAATTTCCAACTCCTAGGCAAATCATTCGAGTCTTGCTTGGTTTTGTTTTCTAACTCCTTAGGAGGAGCTTGAGCACTCGATGTTTCTTCCTTAGATGTATCATTAATTTGAATATTCGAGATCTTTTGGATAATTTCAATATCATCATCGGAATGTACTATGGGTGAGAAAGAATTTGACTCATTAAATACAACATGCATAGACTCTTGGACTACTAAACTTTTCTTGTTGTAAACTCTATATGCTTTACTATTAATGGCATACCCAAGAAAAATTCCTTCATCGGATTTAGCATCAAATTTACCTAAGTGATCACGATCATTCAAAATAAAACATTTGCAACCAAAAACCTCAAAATATGCAATATTTGGTTTCTTGTCATTCCATAACTCATAAGGTGTCTTATCTAACTTTTTACGAATGATAGTACGATTAATCACATAGCATGCGGTGTTAACGGCTTCCGCCCACAAATATTCCGGCAAAGAATGTTCATTAAGCATAGTCTTAGACATCTCTTGAAGAGATCTATTTTTTCTTTCAACAACACCATTTTGTTGAGGAGTTCTAGGTGCCGAAAAATTATGATCAATACCATGCTCATCACAAAAGTTCTCAATATCAACATTGTCAAATTCTCTACCTCTATCACTACGAACATGCACAATAGAGACGCATTTTTCATTTTGGACTTTTCTACAAAATTTAGCGAAGACATGTAGAGTTTCACTTTTGTGGGTGAGAAAGAACACCCAAGTGAGTCTAGTGTAATCATCAACAATAATAAGAGTGTACAATTTGCCACCTAGACTAGCAACCAAAATAGGACCAAACAAATTAAGATGCAACATATCAAGTGGTCTAGATGTAGTAATATCCTTTTTAGACTTGAACGATGATTTGTGTTGTTTACCAAGTTGACATGCATCACAAATTTTATCTTTAACAAATTTGGTTTTAGGCAATCCTTTGACAAGCTCTTTCTTAGACAAAACACAAATTAAATCCATATTAGCATGTCCTAGTCTCCTATGCCATAACCAAGATACATCATTTATAGCGGATAAGCATTTAACATCTTGTTGTGATAAATCATCAAGCTCAAGAGTATACACATTGTTAGTTCTATATGCAACAAGTAAAATGGAATCATCACTAACATTCTTAACAATACAACGATCGGATTTAAAAATAACTTCATAACCCTTATCACATAATTGACTAATACTAAGTAAATTATGCTTCAAACCATCAACTAATAGAACATTTTCAATGCATGTAGAATGCTTACCAACCTTACCTATACCGATGATTTTTCCCTTGGCGTTGTCCTCGAAAGTCACATTCCCTCCTCGCTTGGGAATTAGACTTAAGAAGTTGTTCTTATCTCCTGTCATGTGCTTTGAGCAACCACTATCCAAGAACCACTTGGTTTTGCTACCCTTGGCTTTCAAGCACACCTACACCATGACTTTGAGTAACTTCTCCTTTGGTACCCAAAATGTGTTGGGTCCCTTTGGGTTAGCAAACATAATGGTTCCTTTTGGAACCCAAGCAAGCTTCCTTTTAGGTAAACCTTCATTTCGATAGAAACAATGATCCACATGATGAGTATTTCTACCACAATATGAGCAAAGATAAGTGGGATCATAAGGTGTATATGTTTTAAAGAAGTTTTTGTAATCCTTTTGGTTGTCAATTTGGTTGTAACCCAAACCGGCTTTGTCAAATACACACCTTTGCATTCCTAATAGTTTATCCAAATTATCCCTACCATTGGTGAATTTGGCTAAGCTATTAGTTAGATCATCCACTTGATCTTTTAATTTGACATTTTCTACTACAAGTGTGTTTGGAATTTCCTTTTCCTTTCCTTTCTTCAAAGTATTGATTTTATTTTTCAAAACCATGTTTTCTTTCTCAAAAATTTCACACTTGTTAGAAATTATCAAATTCTCCTTTTTGAGGCTTACAAACTTCTTAGATAGATTTTCAAATTTGCTATGCAATTCCTCAAACCTTTTATATAACTCATCATAGTCATTTTCATCATGAGTATCATCATTTATAGAAACATTGTCATCACTAAATGAATCATAAATAAAGTCTACCTCATCGTCTCTTGCCATAAGGCAAAGATTTGCCGTCTTCTCGTCGCTAGAGTCAGCATCGGACTCACCCTCTTCGGAATCACTCCAAGTCCCCTTGAGGCATGCCTTACTTGTTTGAAGGCTTTATCTCTTTTATCTCTTCTCTCCTTTCTTCTAACCGGGCAATTGGTTTTGAAGTGTCCTGGTTCATGGCAATGGAAACATTTCTTGACTTCTTCATTTTCAACTCTTGGTTGAATTGATCAATCAATGTTCCTCTTTAATGAAGAACCAAAGTTATTTCCTTTTCCTTGAAACTTCTTCTTCTTGGCTAGAAATTTCATGAAGTTTCTAGAGAGGAGAGCCATGTCATCGTCACCGCCCATTGACTCTTCATCATCCTCTTGTTGACTTGCCTTGAGAGCAAGAGTCTTCTTGGCTTTTGAATTAACTTCTTCTTCTCTCTCCAATTCCTTCTCGTGGGTTTTAAGTGAACCCAATAGTTCATCCATGCTTAGCGTTTTAAGGTTCTTGGCTTCTTGAATAACCGTTACTTTGGGTCTCCACTTCTTGGGAAGAGTTCTACGAATCTTTCGAATCTTGTCTTCATTGGAATAAGCCTTTCCAAGGAGATCTAAAGTATTAGTAATAATGGAGAACTTACTATACATAGAAGCAAGTGATTGATTAGGCTCTATTTTGAAAAGCTCATAATCATGAACAAGCATATCAATATTGTCATCCTTGACTTGTGAGGTTCCCTCATGAGCAACCTCTAGTTTGTCCCATATTTGTTTTGCGGTTTTACAACTAGAAATTTTGTTGTATTCGTCCATAGTTAATGCACAATGTAAAGAATTTAAGGCTTTAGCATTAAATTGGATTTTCTTAATGTCATGCTCATCATATTCGGAAATTGATTTAGGAGTGACATTACCCCTTTCATCGGTTTTGGTAATCTCATAGGGTCTAATGAGTGTAACCCTCCATTGTTCAAAATCACTAGCTTGAAGAAAAGTACACATGCGATTTTTCCAATAGTTATAATTTTTGCCATCAAATAGCGGTGGCCTAGTGGTGGAAGAACCTTCGTTAAGTCTGGTTCCTTGATAGATAGACATGATCGTGAACTCTAAGATTGTAAAATCAAAATAAGAGTATAACCTCTGATACTAATTGTAGGTCGGAAAATACCCTAGAGGGGGGGTGAATAGGGTTTTTAAAACTTAATGAGATTTTTAAAATCAATTTAAAAATATTCGATGTCTATGTCAATCAAGCAAACAATAAACAAGGATAATTTCAATCACAAAGTGCAAGTAACACAACATAAGAGTTCAAGAGTTAGAAAGATTGAACCGATCAAAGTCGAAGACTTTTTGTCCACACAGTTCAGCTTGTTAGCCCCTACTCCGCGCTCGGTTAGTACCCCGAGAAATTCCACTATAACCGATCTCCTTCCGGGTGAAGATCAAACCTCTACAAGTGTATTCTTCTCACACACTTTTACAAGTATTGAATCTCTCTCAATACTCACACAAGAATTCACTCTTGCTATCTTAAGAGATGAACCTCTCTTAATGTTTAAAAGAAATGATTTGGTGACTAACACCAATGTACAATAGCTCAATAGTGTATGAAGATTACAACTTAAGCTCACACTAAGAGATATCAAATTTGATCAATAAAATATAGCTCAAAATAAAGATGATTGATCAAAAGCAATGTTCTTGAATCTTTGAAAATGAAAGTAGATGAAGAGATTAGTGTAGGAATGATTCAAGAGGGTTTAAATAAGTCTTAGAATGTGTATATATAGTCTAAGACATCATATGGCCGTTTGGAGGGAGTTGGTAAGAGTTTGGTGCCAAAAATGGTAAAAAATTAGAACTCTAACGGCTATATTCTGGGCCATCAGTCGACTGAGCAAAGCTCCTTAGTCAACTGAGTGAGCCTCAGTCGACTGAGCCTCTATGCTTAGTCGACTGATGAGCTCTGGTCATCAGTCCAAAAACCCAATTTTGTCACTTTTGCAAATAAGCTCTAAGACCACTTTTAATGCTTGGGGAATGTAAAATATAGTTTCCTAAGACACCTATTTTTGTTAGAGCTTCAAATAGGATCATTTAAAATTAAATAAGAATTAATTTCAAAACCGGTTTTTACTAGAATGTGTGTTTTGAAAAGATCTTGAGGAAACTCAATTTTGATCAATCTAGTTATGTAAAAACAAAATATTTGAGCTATATTATGAATCAAATATGAACCTTTACAAAGGTAATTAAAGCACTCACTCAAATAGAAACTAATGAGTCTTCGAGGGCTTTGATTGTTTCTTCATTTCTTTTCTTCCTTGGCTTATCATTCATCATAGAGGTGCCATTGATAGAGCATTGATCATGGAGGCTTTGTGATGTGTGAGATATTGAAAGCGTATAACTTTGTAGGTGAATGATCTTTATTCCGGCATTTCGATTTTATCCACGTGTGATCAATTTAATGTGGCTATAACTTTAAACATCAACTTAATTAAATTACACACGATTAATGTTATTGTTATTATCAAAACAAGATTAGTGACTATAAGGTCAACAGTTATTCTTGACTAAAAATGTTATTTTTCCTTATATATTTTTAACCAATAACCAAAATAGTTCATTTATATCTAGTGAGCACAATGACTTATTAAGACCGAGGGGGGGGGGGATGTAAATATATAAATAAGACATGCCGATAGGTTCCCTAGATGGTTTGAAAATCGTGTAAGTGTTAAATTTTTTAATCACATTATAACCTACAAATTTCTTAATCCTAATTCATTTATTTAATGTACAAATGGGTAAATAAGTAAAAGAGTTGGAGTGTCATACTCCTGATCATGTTAGCAAGCAACTTTGTCTTGGGATACTGACCGAAGAGTGAAACGTACAGTACAAGGGTTGTGTATTAAATGGTTATAGGTTTCCCATAAGAGATCATGACAAGTATAGAAAAACTCAAAATAGTATGTGGAGTAGTTGTTATAGGAGAACAAGTATAACAATAAAATTTTAATATTTAATATAGAATTAAATTTTGCAATTAGGGTATACAAGTTGTTATCTATACCTATAGTACAATACTAAGCATAGTGATGTGATCGCAACAAAAATGATCCAAATGTCCAAAATGCTTGATGTTAATTTAAGGGTTACAATATTGTTTCCCACCTAATTTGTTTTTCACTTCCCTTTAATTTATTCATACACATTAATTTCAAAACATCACTCTCTTATTCTAAATCTCTAAGGTTTTGTTGGGTTGGAGTTTTAAATGTCTAATTTAAAATTTGTTTTTAAGTATAGTTTTTTAAAAGTATGCTGTTTGGTAGAATTTAGAAGTATGTTGAAAAGTGAATTTGATTTTTTTTTGAGTTTTTTTCAACTAACTAAAAATTTCATAAAAAAATTCAAAAAATAGTCAAAATGGATCTTATTTTATAGATCTCGACGAGTATGTTTTAAATATATTTTTTTATTTAATTTTGATTTTTGAATTTAAAGTTATGGTGCTTTAAAAGTTTTTTTTAGATAGAGAAAGTAAAGTTAAGGTTTTTTTTGGGAAGTGTAAAAGTAGAGTTGTTTTTTAGTCGATTTTTTAAAATTTGAAGAAAAAAAAATAGACAGGTACCAAACAGGGCCTACATTTTTTATTTTTTTTGTATTTTATTCATTTCTTAAATTTTTTCTAAAGCACAAAAGAACAAATAAATAAAAAAGATTCTTTTTACTTGAATGAAGTTTTAAAAATTGGTGAACCAAACATGATTTAAAAAAAAAACACAATATTTTTCAAAAACCTAACCGTCTCTCAGATTAATTTTTTTCTTTCTCATTTCCTTTTAAGTGTTAATTCATTTCTTCTTCTTTTTTTCCTTTTAACTTCTGAAAATAATAATTAATATATGACTAATTTTTATAGAGGATTTTTTTAGCATAATTAAACTTATAATTAATGAAAAGTTAGACTGTTTATTAAGTTTTCTTTTAAAACAAATATATAACTCTTCAATGCGAATTTTATTTAGACTAGATAACGGGTTGATTCATGTCAATTCTATGTCGTGTATTAACAAATGCGGATCATATTTGCCTCCATTCGAACACGACTCAATAAGTTATTGTGTGATAATTTTCGAATTCTCATATACGACTTTTTGCTATCGAGTGACACTACATGACCAGTTAAGTTGACAAATTTTATTAATCATTTTTTTAAATGCAAGACATATGAACGACTAAAATTACCTACAATGTAGGTTCAATAGTCAATAAACTTTAGTTGCGTATATAAATGAACACTAAGGGTGAATCCATATTCATTTGTTATCATTGTGTTAAACAGGTGAACTCGAGAACCACCCAAATTCTTTAAGGGTTCACTCATCTAGTAGCTCAAAGTTTGTGTTGGTTAACTATTGTACATTAATTTTTTTAATCAAAAATTCACATCAACTTTCCTCTTTTTTTTTTTATTCAAAACTTAATTTTTGGGTTTATAGTTTCTCTGAAAGAGGTCTTAGATATAGTAGAAAAAAATAAAAATAAAAATAAAAAACCCTAAACCACAATCATATTCCGTGCATATCTTCAATTATATCAAGTCCTTTAGGATCTTTTCTCAGTTTAACTAATGATTTCTTTGAAAAAAAAAATTATTGTATCAAATAGTACATATAAACCAAACATTATATTTTAGTTTCGGAATATTAAGGATATTAAAGGATCTTACACATCAAATGGCACAAATTATATCAAACCATTTTTCCCCTTTGGTTGAAAAATGTGCCCTCCTGAGTTGAGTTCATTCGGGTTGAGTCTCACTTGTAGTATCAAGTTTTATGATGTATATTCCTATCTCTTTTTAGAAAAAAAAATTAAAATTTTCTTTTATTAAATTAATCTTACTTTGAATGGAGGTAAATTAGTTAATGTGTAAATTCTCATAATATTAGATTGATCTTAATTTTAATCATTGATTTAGTTAATTTTTTTTCTTAAAATGTGAAAAATTCCAAAAAAAAATGTTTTCTTTATAGCGTATTAACACTCTAAATAAACTTTTAGCGCCTTAATATAATATTTAGTAACACTTTCTATGTTAATGAGGGCTAAAGCTGGTAGGATTCTGATTGTGATGGCTAGGATTGGTTAGGCCTTGTTTGACTGAGTTTTTGAGTTGAATTACTAGAGAGTGAAAATAAGTTAAAAAATGAATTTTATTTTTGTTAAAGGGTTTTTTTTTAACTAATTCCAAAAAAATTATAAAAAAGTTTAAAAAAATAGTTACAATGTATCTTATTTTATAGATTTCAAAAAGTAAGTTTCAAATATATATATCTAATTTCTATTTTTAAATTTGAAGTTATAATGTTTTAAAAAATTATAAAAATAAAAAAATAATGTTGTTGAAGGAAATTACACGTAGTGTGCTATCGTCTAAATAGAATATGTATTAGGGATTTTATTGTGTAAATTATACATTATGGGCCATATTGGGCTTTCTTGTTAATCCATATTTACTATTGCATTTGTACCCTATTTAAATGGCTCATCTAATGAAGAGTTGAATAGAATTATTCCCACAACACGTTATCAGCACGCTCAGAGCTAACAACCCTAACCCTAAAAAAAAAAAAAAAAACCTTAGCCGCCGGCCACCATCTTCTCTCTCGTCGCCCAACCTTTAAGGTATGTATGTATCATTAATTCATTGAAAGTTATGTATATATATAATCAATTGGCCGAGAATGCATGTACATATATATATTGAAACAACCATGGCCGTTAGTATTTGTGACTTTGTGTATGTTATTAATTGGATATTAAATCTCTCCTCTCTTTTCTTTTAAATTGAATATATGCACATGTCCGTATAATATATAAATTTTTTTTAACTGATGCTTAATACTTGATACATGATGCTTGATGTTTGATCCCTTCCTTATTTAACTGACGCATGCCTGCCCGATAGATTATATATATATATGGTTATGTAATGTATATATAATAATTATATAATTATATATATGTGTATATATATTAGTTTACATTAGTTCGAGACATAATTAATTTCATTAATGGTGGTCTAAGGCATCTAGCATGATTAATTTTATGCTTCAATATTAGTTTATTAATTAATTAAATTACCGTTAGACCCCTTATCTCGTGATAGAAATATGTTAGTAAATTATAATATAATCTTTTATATATATGTCAATTAATTTGTGCACAGAACTTGAAAGAAATTTTAAAAGTGTATTGATAAATGTGTATATTTGCTTATTATTATTAGATTCATTTGTTTTTTTTATCATTATTTATGAATATGGATGGCTTTACGGCTGATTATGCACTGCTCATTAATGGATATGCACGATTTAAGCATATGGATGGATTTAATGAACGTATATATGCACTGCTCAACAATACATATATATTGAACCACTCGGCATGCACTGCACGGTTATTATTTTTTTTCTCTCTACTTCTTCTCAGAAAAAGC
Organism: Lonicera japonica; assembly: GCA_021464415.1. NCBI lineage: Eukaryota > Viridiplantae > Streptophyta > Magnoliopsida > Dipsacales > Caprifoliaceae > Lonicera > Lonicera japonica. The sequence continues at coordinate 18,240,322 of CM038468.1, forward strand.
AATAGCACATTATTGTTTCACTTAAATTTGGCAAACAGTTTTTATTTTCCTTAAATTTCTGTTTTACATAAAAAATAGTTTTTATTAATTTTCTGTTTTATCATAAAAAACAGTTTCTATCTTACTTAAATTTCTGTTTTACATAAAAACAGTTTTTATCTAATTAAATTTCTGTTTTATTTTAAAAACAGTTTTTTTATATTTAATATATTTACTGTAACAAAAAATGTTCATATACGCTGAACCAATTCAATTAGGAAATATGTACCTAGTTGGTTGAATTTTTTTTTTTTTTCAGTTGCATGCATCAAAATACCGACAACCGAATTGACCAACTCTGGCTGTATAATTTGGAACCAATCATTGAATTGAGCTGAACTAAAAATCTTAAGAAATCGATTGGTTCAATCCAATTCGCGCTAGTTCAATTCAATTTTTCAGTTTTAGCAGTAATTTGCACTCTCACACACCGCTAAAAGTGTTAATAGGAGAGTTCATGTAGTAACGAGATTCTCCTACCAACTAGTCTAGTTATATATATATGGAGCAAGTAAGATTATAATGAGAAATTCCTTCACGTTAATGATAAGAAAAGATTCCCATTTAGAGGGGTAAATAGATGAATTTTATTCAATAATCTTTTTCTTTCTTTTATAGAAAACGAATATTTAGCTTGTGCTGTGTATTTATTTAAAGTGTGAGTACTTCTTCCATTTTTATTTTAAAAAAAAAGGCTCCAGTCAAGCATTTGTAACCCTCCCCAATCAAACTATTCCTTAAAGGGATTAGAAACTGCTCTAGCTTGCATTTTTTTTCTCTTATAGAAAAAGAATATTTAGCCTGTACTGTATATTTATTCAAACTGTGTGTACTTTTTGTTTTTAAAAAAAAAAGAAAAGAAAAGAAAAGAAGCTCTAGTTAAGCATTTGTAGCCCTATCCAATCAAACTATCGCTTAAGGGATTTGAAATTGCCCTAATGGGAGTTGCGCCTGCGTCATCGCAGCCTGTCATGCTCAATCAACTACCCCGTCAAACTGCCATTGGTGGAGTTTGAATCCTGCCCATTCTTGTAGAGAGTGTACAGTCATACCTTATGAGTTAGATGTTATTGGTATTACTAAGCCACCAATGTGTGTTTCACGGATTCAAGGACTTAGGAAAGGAAAGTCTTTCCTTTCCTTTGTTTGGTAAGCACAAATTCCGGAAACACTTTCCCGACATAGGGAAAAGTAAGGGGTAAAACCATTCCTCTCAAAACACATGGGATTGATTTTCCCATGTGATTTCCAAACATTAATTACAAAAATTTTGGACAACAGTACCCTTACCTACATACTTTCCATGTTTTACCAAACACAAGAAAGGAAACATGACAGGAAATTTAGTTTCCCACCTCCATGAGAAAGACAAGGGAATTGATTTTCCTTCCGTGAACCAAACGAGTCCTTAGTTCTCTTAATTTATGTTCAACGTCCAGTCAATGACTATGATAAAATTTATTCTAAAAAAAGATTAGTAAGTTACACAGTTGGAAGCAACTCTTCCGATTAAAAGCTTGAATCTGCATATGGCCCTATGTATAAGAAGACAGGTAGTGATAACATAACATTTCCTTGGCTGCTACCCCAAGAAAATGAGGTTTAATTTGGGTCACTACTTACCACATGAGACACATTATTATACGGTAAGTTGGGCAAATTAGTCATATGATATGAAATAAAGCACGCAGTGGTTAATAAAAAGTAAAGTAAAAACCTGTTCATAGTATAAGAAAATGGTAAAGTTGAGTTCAGTTAAGTTCATTTACATACACCACACTATCTTCTAGGGTGGGACACCACCTTAATTATATGACGTTTGGACTACAAACGCCTAATTGTTTGGCATTTGGAGTGTTGTCCTTTCATGCTTTTACTCTCTCTCTCTCTCTCACAAACACACACAAACACGCATGCACGCACACACACACTCACACACTTTTACTCTATATGTACACCGTTGCTTAAAAAATACCACACAATATTTATTTCATAATTCTCGTTTTACCATAACATTCATGTAACTAGCATAAAAATATCATACTTACCATATCACTAAGGTTTTAGATGAAGATGCTCTAAGGTATGCAGAAAGCTCGATCTCATGGCACTAATGCTTCTCAAAATTTAACATTCAAGTATCCTGTTAAAATAAGAGCATACAATTTTTCTGTTTTTTTTTTTGGAAAAACAGTTTTTTTATTAGAAAATAAAACAAATTTTTTTTTCTGTTTTTTGGAAAAACAGTTTTTTGTTTATTAAAAAATAAAACAGTTTTTGTTTTTCTGTTTTTTGGAAAAACAGTTTTTTTTATTTATTAAAAATAAAACAGTTTTGCTTTTCTGTTTTTTGGAAAAACAGTTTTGTTTTTCTGTTTTTGGAAAAAACAGTTTTTTTTTTATTTATTAAAAATAAAACAGTTTTGTTTTTTCTGTTTTTTGGAAAAACAGTTTTTTTATTATTAGAAAATAAAACATTTTTTGTAGTTTTTTTTTCCTACGATACATGCAATTTTGATATTATTTACTGTTATATATATCATCATTGTGTTGCATGTTTTATCTATTTTATATATAGTGGGAGTATAGTGGTAGCTTAAAGCTCCTATACAATTTTTTGCGCGTAATTTAAATTTTAATTTGATAATATCACATGATGGGGGAGATGATTTTGAGCGTAGCGATCTTTCGATCTCGTGTCATGTTTGAACTATTAAATTTTATTTAAGATTTGTGCTGCCAAATATTATGTGTGTTGTGCTGATAATAATATCCTTATTAAATATCCTTATTTTTGGCGCATAATTAGATGACTTCTAAGAGCATTGTTGCTGACTTGAACAAAGGAGAGAAATTGGATGGTGACAATTATGATATTTGGCACCATAAAATCCAATATCTCCTTGATGAGCAAGAGGTTTTGAAAACCTTAACCTAGTCTTTGACTCCACCATCGGAGGATGGCAATGGTGCCCAACATCGGCGCGATTAAGAGGCCTACACTCAGTGGGTCAAGAAGGATCGTTGTGTGCGCTTTGTTATGCTTAGCAGCATGCACAATGACTTAATCAGCGCGTTCGAGGACTGTAAGACTGCTCAAGAAATGTGGGATGCCCTGAAAGCTAAGTATGGTTCCACTTCAGCTACTAGGTTGCGCGCGTTGACTTTGAAGTTTGACTCATATAAGATGCGTTCTAACACCCCGATGAAGCAGTATCTTAGACATATGTCGACTATGATTCGCGAGCTCAAGGCAGCTGGGAATAACTTGAGCGATGAGCAGCAGGTTCAAGCTGGGATTCGTTCTCTACCTGATTCGTGGGAACATATGAGAGTCAATATGACGCACAATGAAAATATCAAAACTTTTGATGATCTTGCGCGTCATTTGGAGTTAGAGGCAGAGCACTTGGAAGCTGCTAAAGCTAATAATTCCTCTTATGTGGTTCACTCTTGTTCGCGCAAGGCATTTGGGTCTAAGCGCAATAACCAAAATAATGGGAAAAGGAACGATGATGAACGTGCGCCTAATAAGGCAAACTCTATCAAACGCAAGCGGGGCAAGCGTGGTGGTAAGAAGGGCAATGCCGACAAAGCATGTTTTAACTGTGGTAAGGAAGGTCACTTCGCTCGTGACTGCGCTGAGCCGAAGAAGGTACTCTCAAGTTCTAATTCTCCTTTTGTTTATGTAACAAGTCATGTTATGGTAGCTCATCCTTCCTATGATTGGATTGTGGATTCAGGAGCGTCCGAACATGTCGTGAGGGATAGAGTTGGATATGTAGAGTACCGCCGAATACTAGCAGGAAGCAGAGTACTTTACGTGGGCAATGGAGAAGCTGTTCAAGTTATAGGTATTGGTACCTACAAGCTGTGCATGCGCGGTGGACGTGACCTATTGATCCATGATGTATTGTTTGCTCCTGATATCCGACGGAACCTTTTATCAGTTTCTGCTTTGCTTAGGCTAGGATTTCGAGTAGTTTTCGAGAACAATAATGTTAGTATTTTTAATGGAACAATTTTTTATGGTAGTGGTTTTATTTCGGATGGATTATTTGTTTTGGATATTTGTTATTCCAATAATAATAATTATATTTCTTTTGTGACTTATACTGATAATTCTACAATTTGGCATGCTAGACTTGGTCATATAGGCCAGGACATAATGAGTCGATTAGCTAGAGAGGGCTTATTAGGTCAGCTCGCTAAAGTTAGTTTGCCCAATTGTGAGCATTGCTTAGTAGGAAAGTCAACTAGAAAACCGTTTAGAAAGGCCACTAGAGCATCTTTTTCTTTGCAATTAATACATTCAGACATCTGTGGCCCACTTAGTGTGAGGGCAAGGCATGGTGCTAACTATTTCATCACATTTATAGATGACTACACACGTTACGGTTTTGTATATTTGATCTCCCACAAGTCTGAAGCATTGGATTGCTTTAAGCGTTTTATGAGGTTGGTTGAGAATCAAAGTGGAAGGACCATTAAGGCTCTTCGTACTGATCGTGGACGTGAATATTTAGCTGAGCTATTTAAGCAGCTTTGTGATGAAAAAGGTATTCAGAGGCAGTTAACTACTCCATATACTCCGCAGCAAAATGGTGTAGCGGAGAGAAGGAATAGAACCCTTTTGGATATGGTTAGATCGATGATGGCGCAAGCTAACCTCCTAATATCTTTCTGGGGGATGCTATCTTAGCTGTTGCCTACATCCTCAACCGTGTGCCTTCTCAATCTGTTTCATCAATGCCTTATGAGCTTTGGATGGGCAGGAAGCCTGACTTAAGCCATTTGCGCCCATGGGGCACGGCGGGATATGTTCACACTAGTTCTCATTTGCATGGGAAACTAGGCCCTAGGGCGCATAAGTGCATATTCATTAGATATTCTGAGGAATCTAAAGGATATGTGATGCTTAGTGAACAAGAAGATGGAACTGTTTTTGAGATTGAGTCACGAGATATGGATTTTCTAGAGAAGGAATTCCCCAAGAGAGGGGATGTGGACAGAAACATAAAGTTGTTTGAAATGGTCGAATTGAATGAAGGCGTTTCAAATCTGAATGAGGATGTTGAGAGCGACTCGCTTCCTAGTGGGAGTGTGCAACCTCCTAGTGGGAGTGTCCCTCCATTAGAGAATGATTCCCAAAGTCCACACTTGCGTAGGAGCAATCGTGAAAGTATCCCATGTCGTCGTTTTGAGATTGAGGGGGCAGCTTTTATGTGTACTCCGCAAGATGTAGATGAGTCTAGAAATTATCAGGAGGCTATCACATCCCCTGCTTCGAATGAATGGAAAGTTGCAATGATTGATGAGATGGAGTCTATGAGGAAGAACAATGTCTGGGACTTGGTAGATCTTCCGCCGGGGCGAAAGACTATTGGAAACAAATGGATTCTAAAAGTCAAACGCAAGGCAGATGGTTCCATTGATAGGTATAAAGCTCGCCTTGTGGCGAAAGGCTACACTCAAAAGGAAAGCGTTGACTATGAGGAAACGTTCTCACCGGTAGTGAGGTTTGCCTCAATTCATCGCATTTTAGCTATTGTCGCTCATATGGATTTAGAACTTTTTCAGATGGACGTTAAAACTGCATTTCTCAATGGAGAACTAGATGAGGAAATATATATGGATCAACCTGTTGGTTTTATAACTAGCGGGAAAGAGCGCAAAGTTTGCAAGCTCAAACGATCCATTTATGGGTTGAAGCAGTCATCTAGACAATGGTACCTGAGATTTCATCAAGCCATTTCTTCAAATGGGTTTACGATGATCGAGGAGGACCATTGTGTGTACGTTAAACGTTATGGGAATAGTTTCTTAATTCTGTCTTTATATGTAGACGACATACTATTAGCTGGAAACAACAAGGAGATGGTTGTCGCCACACAAACATGGTTGTCTTCAAATTTTAAAATGAAAGACATGGGAGAGGCAAGCTATGTGCTCGGAGTTAAGGTCCTAAGAGATCGATCAAGGAAACTTCTTGGTTTGTCTCAAGAGACTTACATAAGAAATGTACTTGAGCGTTTTCAGATGTAAGCTTGTAAACCCATAGACACTCCTGTTGAGAAGGGTAATACCTTAAGTCTGAATATGTGTCCTAAGATTCTTGATGAGAAGGAAAAGATGGGTCGTGTTCCGTATGCTAACGCTGTTGGTAGCCTAATGTATGCGATGATGTGTACACAGCCTCGACATTTGCTATGCAGTTGGTCTTGTTAGTAGATTCCAAGGGAATCCTGGCGTTGCTCATTGGAAAGCAGTGAAGAGAATACTCCGATATCTGAAAGGGACAGCTGACTATATGCTTTGCTATCAAGCATCGAATTTGCGTGTGGTTGGATACACCGACGCTGACTGGGGAGGGGACCGAGACGGACGCAAATCGACGTCAGGCTATGCTTTCTTGCTCAATGATGGAGCAATATCATGGTGCAGAAAAAAGCAGACTTGTATTGCACTATCTATGATGGAGGCGGAGTACGTTGCTTGTTCAGCTACTGTTCAAGAAGGTGTTTGGTTGAGAAGATTCCTTCGAGAGTTTGGCATTGTTAAAAGCGCTTCAGAGCCGATTACGATATATTGTGATAATTCGGTAGCTCTTGCATACTCCAAGGATCCCAAGTATCATGGGAAAACCAAACACATAGACATTAGATACCATTTCATTCGTGACATGGTTGCGCAAAAGGAGGTGGTCCTTAAGCATATCTCTACTAGCCGCATGGTTGCGGACCCCTTGACTAAACCTATAATTAGAGATGTTTACCAGGCTCATGTTAGGAGTCTAGGGTTACGTAGGTTGTGACTATTTGCTTCCTGACCATAGAGGATATTTGATGTCGTTGATATTATTATTAATGATTTTTTTGAAATTTGTTGCTCTTATGTTATTATTTTAATATAACTGCTAGCACATACATTACCCATGGTTGGGATATCATGGTATGAGTATGTCAATAGGTATGGATCAACTCTCTCACACGAGTGATCGCCTTTGGCGCCTGGAAGGCGAGCAAAGATGAGACACGTCAAGCTTATGGTGTTGTAATAGTGACCTGAGCTGACATTGATTGAAGTGTCGACTTAGAAAGGGCCAAGATAAAGCCTTTCGAAGACTGAATATGGATACCCCACTATTCAAATATAACCTGTGAATAGCCGGATGCGAAATTTCATTTAGGCGCTGAAACGAGCGAGCAAGTAGATTTTTTGGGTTAGGCGCCTGATAGCGACTGGACTAAGATCTGTACGGTGTTTGGTAGTGACATACGCTCTTTATTAAAAGAGAACTCCACCGTAACATATAAGTCATTCTACATGTGCTTCGCGACCTATATAAGGAAGTGAAAGAATGATCCCTGCTTCTTAATTGTGTGAGTCCTTATGGATTGATACAATATGTATGATCCTTTACTATTTTTGCCCTATGTGACTTTTGACTGTATCATGAAGAGGAAGTTCAGTGTATGCTACTTTGATGTGTGTATCCTATGGTTAAGACTGATGCAGCCTAAAGGGACATCGTTGGGAAAGCAATTGAATATAATCTAAGTGATATGAGGGCGAAAGGATGATTGTTTGGTAGCACGTTCAAGTTTTATGATCATTGGTACCAAGTTATGTCGCTTTCTGAGAATAGCGACGTAGCTGTGAGAATAAAACGGGAGAATTTTAAGTGTTGATCTGAGATGTGACTCCGAGGGATTGGAAATGCTTAATCTGAATTTTGCTAAATAGGTCAGGGGTAGAACGAGACGCTATGGGGATGTTCTATGCCGGTTCTTTGGGAATTTGGCATAGTACTCCAAATATTTTCTTTTCAGGTGGCTCGCGGTCGCACAACTCATTTACTAAGTATGAACGGAGAATCTAGAATGATGCAAGGGAGAATGCGATTATTTGCCCACTATGTACGAGTGGGAGATGTTGGTTTTTGGGCCTATTGGTTTAGTCCAATAGGGACACCCATAGTGGGCCTTAGGGTTTCAAAGCCCTTTAAGGCTAATGATATATATTTAGGTCTTTAGACCTAAATAATATACATAATACACAACACAAATCTAGAGGCGGCCGTCATCTCTTCTCAAGCACATTCTAGGGTTCCTTGTAGAGAGTACTTGAAGCTGTGGGCATAGTGGTAGTCGTTCGTGTAACGCTACACAACGCGAGTATCGTAAGGCCAATTTCACAAGATCCAATATTATTTCCGCTGTGCATACAGGTACGCATACTTGTATTAATTTTGCAACAAATTTATACCATATATATGTATATATGTATGTCAACAAAGTTCGTATGTATTTCTACATAGTTCGTGTGTAAGCGTTTATTCATGTTGGGTTATAGGGCTTACTGGATCAAGGCGTTCGAAGAATTTTATTTTCCGGGCTACCACCATTGGGTTGCCTCCCTATTTCCATTACAAGGTATTCAAACAGCCTTACAAACGTGCTTGTTACACGCTCTTGTGTTGCATACTTAAACACCGCCGTACAACAGTTCAATTCAATGCTCCAAAGTGAATTGAGTACAATTCAGAATAGCGCTAATGGCTCTAAGATTGCTTACATCGACTTCTATGGATCGGTAAATGACACCATCACTAATCCCCTAAAATACGGTGAGTAGATATATTTTAGCTTCATGTGTTAACTATTTATAATTTCTTCACGAAATATGAAAACATTTGTCTGAAGAAAACAATATATGAATGATTCTTAATATTCATTTTGACAGGTTTTGTTGAAGTGAATAAAGGGCGTTGCAGAACAGGACTTTTTGAACAAGGGGCATTATGTGATTCAGTAACCATTACTTGTACGAATTCGTCTACGTATATATTTTGGGACACGACGCACTTTACTGACAAGGCATATTCCATCGTCTACAAGGCCAATCTACCCATTATTAATAATATTATTACTTAGTATCTACCAGTTTAGATTATCCTATTTATCATTATATTTCTCCGTCGTGTATTATTCTCGATAAAGAGAAAAATAAGAATAAGGGTTCTATTATTGTACGTAATGTGGGTCTTATCCTATTTATTGCGGCAAAAGACAACAGTTAATGACGCAATATACTTAACCTATTTTGGTATCTGAATTAAGAGCTTGCATGTTTATATCAAATTTGCTAATATTAGCGGAGGTAATGGTCTCAACATATTCAAGAAAAATGTGGATTTAATTGAGTTGTTCAATAATTAATGAAGGGAACCACATGTCGGGAATTAATCAATTTGCGGACCATACAAATCGAAAGAAACAGACAGGAAAGTTGGAAAAAGAAATGCAAAAAATAATTTTGGAATTAAAATGACTTCTCAATAAAAAAAATAAAAAATTAAGCAGATAAATCATAATGGAGGCAACAAGACGGAGCCGCCTTCATTTAATACTCGAATTCTGACACAAACTTAGTTCACCAAGCAAGACAGTGAGAATTCTTAACTTTCCATGTGAAAAGTGATAAGTTGATTATCACAAAAAAGAAAGGGTGACTTTTAACCTGGTGATACAAAATATGTTACCACCAAACCCCGGAAACAAAATAAATCACATTTGATGCATATAGATCCTAAGAATAAAATTATATATATATATATACGTTTCATATTATTCTTGCACTTTTCTGTCCCAAATTAAATTATCAATTTCACTTTCACATATCATGATACATTAATTTTAATATAATTATATGTTAAGAACAAAATTTGTGTTTAATATTGAGAAATTTTTAAAATTGCCTGTCTTAAAAAATAAACTTTGGGATATTTATCTATATATGGATTTGAAGCAAAAGAAAAGGAAGAGACACCACCTTATTTATATTACAAAGGAAAGAAACATCACATCACCAATTTATCAAATCAATGGCTCACATCTATATTATAAGAGAAAGAAATATTAAGTCACCAGTTCATTAAATCAATGGCTCACATTTAGTTATAATAAATAAGATAATTTTTTGACCATTAGATGAGTTTTCAAAATATCAATTCAATAAAGTCAACAAAAATTTTCTTTATCTTATTCCACCAATCTACTCTCTTATCTCTCATTAACTTCTTTTTAAAATTTAAAATATATTAACTTTAAATACAATAACTAAAATTTGCATATTTGAAATCTACTTATCGATACCTATAAAATAAGATCTATTATGATTATAAAGTTATGTGTAAGAGAAAAAAATTTCAAGAAAAGCTATTGTAACCCACTTTTTTTCTCTCTAAACATATTTATCCATATAACTTACATTTAGATCCTTTTACATAATTTATCTGTTTCAAATATAGTTGCAACCTAATTCTTCCTTTAGTTTAAAAATAATATATATATATATATATTTAATCTTTTACAAACTTAAATATTTTCAATAAAAACATATATATATATATATTAAAAAGTACATTACTTTTGTATATATACCAATGTTACTACTAATAGTACCATCTATTTACGATTAAAATTTTAAAAATATATAATGTCATTGTAATAGTAATAGGGCACATTATTTTATTTTTCCAAAAAATTTCTTTTATATATATTGGTGAATGATTAGGGATGTCAAAATAGCCCAACCCGACCTTAATGAGGTGCGAAGCTTGTTTAAATTGAAACATATCACCTCAATCTGATTGAGTCAAATTTATCTTTTGGTGCATCGAATTCGGCTTTAGCAACCCCCCTCCCACCTTTATAACTAGATCGGTTAACATCTCTATTTATGATAACTCATTATGTTGGTTCAAAAAAAATTTCGCCCATTATAGAGTGATTTGTTACGTATATAGTTTTTTTAATTAATATTTTAGGTTGGAAGCTATTTAGATATTTTATATTATTTTTTTAATTTAATTATTTTCAAACTGTTAATATGTTTATGTTGCCATGCCGTTTGGTATGGGAAATACCTAGTTTAGTGACGCAACCGAAATAGCGCGCTTCAATATAGCCCAAGTGCAGGCACGTCAAGTTATAGTATAGTCTCGGAAGTCCGAGTGTCGAACCACAGGGATAAGTGAAAAGGGATGGAATGGATTACGGATTTTTACGGTTTTCTGATTCTTGTAAGTTGAAAAGGTTGTAGAACAACGGAAATGTAAAACAGTTGTGAAAATTAATAAGAAAACACTAAGGTATGTGGAGGTTAGTTACGATTTAAGAGACGGTGATAAATAACTCATACAAAGATTTCAACACAAGGTTTCTCAAGATGTGGGGAATGTTGGTGTTTCTCTCAATAGCAAAGGGTGCGACGCTAGGCGACTCATTCCCGGGTTGAAACTATATCAAGAGAGAGACAAACAACATTCCACTAAAGACGAGGTTATCATTCCTACTTCTTAGTTACGGGTGTGAAGCAAGGCAACCCATTCCCAATGAAGCTAATTCGAGATAGATATGACAAACTCATCATTAAAAGATTTGACATAAAGCAAGTGTAGTAATCTCATGATTTAAAGAATGAAAATTATAAAGTGAATCCTAACAATGAAACGGAATAAGGTTTATGGGATAAATTAGTCAACTCATCATGTATCACATATGGTAGAAAATAAAGAGTCTAAGTATCACATAAAGTGTAAGAAGCACTCAATATATCAATAAATGAATCAAAGATAAGCTAAACAAATTTAAAATCCATCTATGGAGTTTTAAGAACTATTCATAATTTCTATGAAGAGGGAAAAACTCCATGGATGGGGAAAAGGGACTACAAGCTTTTCAGAACCATATAAATATGTTGTATGCTCATTAACAACCAAGAACTAAATATACAAGGCATATAAAGTCTTAACTTAATATGAAAATACCTAGAAAGCTTGAAATAATGGAAGATATGATGAAGAAGAAGAAGATTCACAAATATTTATCAAACTTTAAATATGGATTGAGCCATTAATCACCAAAAATCATATCACAATCAACCTCCGTAACCTTAGTAATAGACTACTCCATAATAGATGCAAGAACAAATATTATAGAAGAAGAAATCATTCTTACAAATCAAAAACTTACAATGGAGAAATGAAGAACAATGAAGAACTAGCTCCTCCTTTTCTCTAAAACTCCAAAAATGTATATAAAACTAGATAATCCCCTATTTTCTAAGCTAAGAGAAATAATATATATTAAAAGGTTGCAAAATATCTAACTAAATATCTAAAATAGCTTGAACCACTAAAATAGCCCATTTTGGGTGTGAAATGGCCAAGTTGCCAGGGCCATGATCGATCATGGCCAACCCATGATCGATCATGGGGTCTTCTGCCTGAATGCCAGTTTGTACCATGATCGATCATGGTTAACCCATGATCGATCATGCTTCTGGGAAATTCCTCAGATCAGCATTTTGCGAGCTTTTCACTAGCGCTTGATCAATCATTCGAAGGCCATTGCATCCTATGCCTATAAACACATAGAAACACAACAAAAGCACACCTAGCGGGACGATGTTAGATACAAAACTCGCCAAGACACTAATCTCGAGATAAGTGGATAATTAGGCAGAATTAAAGTAACAAACGCGGCATGCGACTCCGGGAAAGAGCTTATGCATGTCAATATTATGCGTTTATCATTTAGTTACAATATACAAGATAAATTTTGGACTATTAGATGTGTTTTCAAAACCTCAAATCAATAAATTCAACAAATTTGTTCTCTCTTATTCCACCAATTTAGTCTCTTTTCTCTCACTTTTCTTTATTATTAACTTCTTTTTCAAATACATTAACTTTAAATAAACAATTAAAAATTATTAAAATTTGCATATTTGAAATGTACTTATCAATACCTATAAAATAAGATTTATAATGATTCTAAGGTTACACGTAAAAGGAAAAAAAATTCAAGAAAAATTATTGTAACTCACTTTTTCTCTCACTAAATATATTTCTCCCACTAAATATATTTCTCCATATAACTTACATTCAAATCATTTTACACAATTTATTTGTAACGACCCAAAATATCCCACATCGATAGTGTACGTAGGGAAGGTCCTTGGTATATATGTGAGAATAATGAACATAATTTACAACATGAGTTAGCCATTTTGGGAGAGAACTCGGGTGATTACATATGGTATTAGAGTGGACTCATGATGACTATCAGATGACGTGCAGATATTATGAGTCAGGTCTATGCAGCTAACAATGAGCCGGAATTACTTGATGCAGCTAACTAGAGCCGAGATTGATTGTAACACCATTGTCTTAATTATGAGATTAATGAGACTAAGTGTCGAAATCATGTGCTAGACTGAGATTTGACGAGTCTAAGTATAGTGACTAGTTTGTAACTGGTATGTGACATGTGTTAGTGGCCCATTAGTTGGGTCGAGTAAATTGATATATGGTTGGGTTGACCGTTATAAGTGATTTATAGCTTTTACTTGTCTTTATGTGTTGACAATTAATTGTGTAGTTTGTGACATATGTGTTTTATTTATTAATTTTTAGTAAAGAATGCTAGAGGCTTAATTATAAGTCATGATTGATGTATATGGGTGTTTATATTGTATTTGAGCAACATATTGAATATTGAAATTATGGTTGGTTTAGTGTGTTTAGTGTGGAAGTTGTGACGCGAACCCGGATCGTCTTTCCTAGCCAGGCTAATAGATCCTCAACCCTTGAACTACGAACGTAGCAAAAACCTTGGAATACGTCAAAAGATAGAAGGCGAAAACCTCAACCCAACGCTTAAAGAAGCGTGAACCTTGGTATAATCGAAGACGCCACAATCAATTGGTGGAGAATTGATTGATAAGTCAAGAATAATTGAATTAATCAATTCAACATTTTCAACATGTTCTTAGAGAATATAAAAAGAAAACTCTCAATTTAATTAATATTCAAAACTATCATCTAATACAATGAAAAGAACTCCTTTAAATAGGAGAAACAAAGCTAGAATCCTAATTCAAAAAGGAAACAAATTCCTACTTAGAAAAGGAAAATAATAACTCCTAGAATACTCCTAATACAATAAGGAAATTAATAATAAGGAAACTTATTCAAAAAGGAAACTACTAATCTAACTCCTAATTGAATAATGAAATAATAATAATTCTAATAATTAAAAATACTTAATTGACTTCGCGCGCTCCATGACTTCGGTGTTTGACTATGCGTAAATCCTCTAGCTGCGCGCGTACTATTATGCTCCAAGGTCATCCAATACCAATACGGACCCTACCAATCAATGCTTTAATCAAGTCCGTGCTTGTGGTAGCCTGGATCACATCATTACCCTTTTCTTCAAGAAGATTTGTCCTCGAATCTGGCCTACCCATTCCTCGATTTAACCAGTCTTTGACCACTTCAACATTCGGACACAACTTTGGAACTTGGAATCTCCTATGCCAATAGAATAGGTTTGGGTTCAACATGCGCTTGTTATGGGAAACAGTTGACTGTTTGAGTTTGTCTTAGATAAAAATTGCCTCGGCGTGGAAGATGCACCTATTTAGGGTGAATAATCGCCTATTGGTGGCTGAACAAGCGCCTAATGGGGCCAACAGGTAACTGTTGTTGAGTCAGTTGCACAATTTTTAAAGGTTTCTAGAGCATTCTTTCTTCATTTCCCCCATTTTCATTCTGAGAAAATAAAGAAAGCTCTGTGCACTATCTCTCTCTAGATTTTCATCTTTATTTAGCTTCCAGAATTCGATTCGGCTTTAGGAGAAATTGTTCTACATGAACATAAGGATTGCGGTGACGTTGGAATTTCAGGATTTTACCAAATGAGGCTTCAATCTTTGCATTCTTTTCTTCTCTTTGGTTTATTGAGTTAAGGTAGTGGTTAAATTGTTTTTAAAATTCGATTTTTTGACCTAAGGTCTTAATCTTATTTTGATAATAACAATAAATCAATCATGTGTAATTTAACATGTTTCTTGATATAAGTATATAGTTCATTTACTTGGAAAATTCAAGAAAAACACGACAATGATCACTCTTTCACTATTCGATCATTGAACAAGACAAGGAAGATCAAATCTCTCAATGCAAATCACGAAGCAAAAATGATCAAAAGACTACATGAAAAGCTTCAAGGAAAAAGCTTTAAATGAAGATCAATCCAAAGAAACAAATCAAATCATTCAAAGACTCGTTAATTCAGTAATTGAGTGGGTGCTTAAGATTTATGTAAAGTTACTTTTTTGATCAAATATTTATAGTTCAAACGTATTCATGAATCCTTTAAAGATTGATTCAACCAAGCTTGAAATTGAATTTATTTGAAAAACATCATTTTACAAAGTCCGAGTTTCAAAATAAATTCTTATTAATTTAAAATGATCATAGTTTAAGCTCTAATAAAAATAGGTATCTTAAAAACATATCTCTGAGGTTCACAAATCATTAGAATTGTATTTGGAACTAAATTGTTAAATTGAAAAAATATTTTTATTTTACCTTTAAAATTCGCTCAATTTTTGCACTGTTTTGATCTAACGGTATGATGGAGGCCTTCCCGGACTCTGATCATTTTAAATTTTTTACATTACTTAGACAACATCTCGTAGCACTTTTGACCAAAATTTGAGCGTGATCCAACGGTCACAGAGAAATTATCAAAACAAAGTTAAATTTTTTGTCAAAACTAGTTGTTGAAAAATTTGAAAATATATATACCTTTGACCCAAAACCTTTCTTAATTACTCCCAATGGCCATATGATTTTGCAAGCTATATATATGAGGTCCTAGACATGTTTTAACACACCTTGAATCATTCTAATACTCTATCATTCATATATTCAAATATACAAAGATTCAAGAACACATTTTGATTAATCTTTCATCTTTTGAGCTATATATTTTTGATCAATCTTGATAACTCTGGTGTGAGTGTCATTTGTAATCTTCAAATACACTTGAGAGTTATTGTATTGGTGTGTATCACCACAAACAATTCATTCTTCATTTCAAAAGAGAGTTTGTCTCTTTATAGAGCAAGAGAGCATATCTTATGAGAAGTGTAGTGGGTATAGCTACATTGTGAGTGTTGTGTGCATAGAAATATTTGTATTGAAGTTTGATCTTCACCCAAAAAAGATTGAATAGTGAAAATTCTCGGAGAACTAATCGAGTGCGGACGTATGATTTAGGAAACCGAACCGTAAAGACAAAAAGTCTTGAGCTTCATATTGGTTTAATCTTTCTAAACTCAAGCTCTCTTTTTATTGCTATATTATTGCTTATATTTTGAGATTTCTTATTTGCTTGTCTGGGGATTGATTACTTGAAATTGATTATTTTCTTGATATTGTTGCTTAGCTAAGTTACTTTGCTTAAATATTTTAAAAATGTTTTAATTCCGTATCAAGTTTTTAAAACCCTATTCACCCCCTCTAGGGTTGTTTTTCGACCAACAATTGGTATCAGAGGTTGTACTCTTATTTTGATATAATAATCTTAGAGTTTACGATCATGTCTATACATCAAGGAACCGGTTTTTAGAAAGTCTCTCCACCTCTAAACCACCCCTATTTGATGGTAAAAATTATAGCTATTGAAAAAGCAGAATGAGTATATTTTTACAATCAAGTGATTTTGTACAATGGAGAGTTATACTTGAAGAATCCTATGAAATTACTAAAAGAGAAGATAGCAGAAAAATTGTTCCTAAGAAAATATCTGAGTATGATGAAAATGATATTAAGAAAATTCAATATAATGCTAGAGCCTTGAATGCTTTAAATTGTGCATTAAGCTTGGATGAATATAACAAAATTTCTAGTTGGAAAACGGCTAAAGAAATTTGGGATAAACTTGAGGCTACCTATAAAGGAACCACTCAAGTTAAAGACGATAAAATAAATATGCTTGTTCATGATTATGAACTATTTAAAATGGAGCCTAATGAATCTCTTTTTTCCATGTATATTAGATTTTCTATTATTACTAATGATTTAGATCTTCTTGAAAAGGTTTATTCTAATGAAGATAAGATAAAAAAAATTCTTAGGATTCTTCCAAGAGAAGTGGCGACCGAAAGTGACAGCGATTCAAGAAAGCAAAGAATCTCAAAACATTCAGCATAGACGAGCTTTTGGGATCTCTAAAAACTCATGAGAAGGAACATCAAAGAGAAGAAGAAGCGGATACAAAATCAAAGAAAACTTAAGCTCTCAAAACTATACAACATGAAGATAATGATGTATAAATGTGTTGGTCGAAAAACAACCCTAAAGGGGGGTGAATAGGGTTTTAAAAATTAAATGCGGAATTAAAACGTTTTTAAAATATTTAAGTAAAGCAATTTACCTAAGCAATAATATCAAGGAAATAATAAATTTCAAGTAATCAATCTCAATACAAGCAAATAAGCAATCTCAAAATATAAGCAATAATATAGCAATAAAAAGAGAGCTTGAGTTAGAGAGATTGAACCAATTTAAAGCTCAAGATTTCTTGTCCTCACGGTTCGGTTTCTTCAACCATACGACCGCACTCGGTTAGTTCCCCGAGAATTTCCACTATTCAATCTTCTTCTGGTGAAGATCAAACCTCAATATAAATGTTGCTATGCACACAACACTCACAATGTAGCTATACCCACTACACTTCTCACAAGATATGCTCTCTTGCTCTACAAAGAGACAAACTCTCTTTTGAAATGAATAATGAATTGTTTGTGGTGATACACACCAATACAATAACTCTCAAATGTATTTGAAGATTACAAATGAAGTTCAAAACACTAGAGTATACATTTTCAAATCAAGATTGATCAAAAATACATAGTTCGAAAATGAAGAATATAATCAATGAAATGTAAAATAAAAAATTGAATACTTGTTCCAAATAAAATTCTAAATTTTTAACTTTGTATACATTCTTCTTGTAAAATGATCATTTAAAATTAATAGAATTTATACTCGGTCTTTGTAAAAATGTTTTTCAAATAAATTCAATTCAAGGTGAATAAATCTTTAAAATATGTTAAATTTGACTATAGGGATGTCAATAAAGTAAGTTTACATAAATCTTAACCTCATATAGTCTTCGAATGCTTTATTTGTTTCTTCTTGATCTTCAAGCTTTTTCCTTGAACTTTTCATAGTCTTTTGATCCTTTGGCTTCATGTTGCATTGGGATGATCTTCTTTGTCTTTCCAATGAGAAAGTGAAAGATTGATCATTGTCATGTTTTTCTTGAATTTTCAAGTAAATGAATGTATACTTATTTAAGAAACATGTTAAATTACACATGATTGATTTATTGTTATTATCAAAATAAGATTAAGACCTTAGGTCAACAATCTCCCCCTTTTTGATGATGACAATAAATTAATGTGTGTTTACAATAATAAGCATAAATATCATATAAATGTAAATAAATAATACGCACCCCCTCAATTTATGCAAAGATGACAATTAAAAAATATTGCAAATATTTGAGATAGTTTTAAAAATATTATTATTATTATTATTTATTTTTTAAATAAAGCTTTCAAAAGTATGAATGTAGAAAAGCATTTAAAGTAAGTTTAAAACATTTAAAATCTTACCACAATATTTAAAGTCGGTATAAAAAATCTTACCACAGCATTCAAAGTTATAAAAAATCTTACCGCAGAAAAAAAATCTTACCGCAGAAAAAAAATCTTACCGCACACATTTTATCCCCCTATGTCAACATCAAAAAGGGATCTAGACCGTGTGAGGGTGGTGGAATCTAGATTGCATGCGGTGGGCGCTGTATTTTTGACTTTTTAAGATGACAGCTTTTCGTTTTCGGGATTCTTTTAGTGCTAGATGCCTTTTGTCCCTTCTTTCTTGTTATCTCCGTCGAGATCCAGTTTCTTCATATAACTTTCATATGGGGTACCCATGAGGAACGAAAAGTAAATCACAAATATGCCGAACACCTTCCGTTGTACAGGTTCTTCTTGTGCTGCTTGCACTTATAGATGCAAGAGATGTCAGCCATGGTGTGAATATGCACAAATTTTTCTGGATGTGATTAGTCGTCAAGATTATCGCACAATCTTCACTGTTTTCGGGGTAAAGAGTGTTGTAAGTTTTTTGCAAAATATTTCCGAACATCAATATCTTGAGACTCTCAATTCATTTCTTTTTGAAGCTAAGGAGAGAGTCGAGAATCCCAGTAAAGGCTCCGCTGCACTCATTGTTTCTCTTGAACAGAAGGTAGAAGAGTTACAATCACGAGTGACAGCGTTAGAGGCTTTGCAATCACGAGTGATAGCATTAGAGGCTCAATTAGGAGAGTCTTCTAGCGCTAACCCATACTTTTCTTTTGCTCCTCCGATGTGCCAAGAAATTGGTACAATTTTAGGGCACTAATATATATCTTGAAGAGCATATATTATTACGTTTGTTGTATTTTTGGAGCTTTTCAGGTATTTGGAATTAAATCGAGAAGTTTTAAATCAAAGAAAAAAATGGCTACGTGCAAGGCCTGAGTTCAATAAATTTCTGGCACTAATCCGTACAGAATTTGAAGAAAACTCCAGAGACAAAAGTTCTAGATTTTTGAGTTAGCTACGCGTGGGAGAAAACCTTATATCAATCGGAGTTTGGAGCGCGAAGTTATGGCCAAAATAAAATCAGTGCGCTAAAAAATTAAGTCTAGCAGGCCAATTGAAATAGCAAGCCCAATGCATTAGTCAAGCAGCCAACAATTAAAGGAGTAGTAGCCCAGTGGCCAAGCCCATCTAGTCAATTTAATGCCCAGCATTATTAAAGTCCAAGCCTTAATATTGGAATCATCATCAAATATAAATAGCAATCGAGCAATCAAATTGGGAGAGCCTTTACTTTTATTTTTTTCCTTTCTTTCTTTTCCATAAAGCAGCCGCAAGTTCCAATTTTCTTCCTCTCTTCCTCTCTCCACATTTATCGAGAATCATAGCATCAGCCGTGATTTTTTTTTTCTCTTTTCTTCCTTTCTCTTCTGCCGAGTACAGTTATTGGTTTCAAGATATTTATTTCAAATATTTGGATACTTTGCGGACAATCATAATTATAGTTCAGAATTATTTTATTCTTCATTAATTTAGTTGCGCGAACCAAGTTAGTATTTAATTCATTTAATTATGCATTATTTAATTATGTATTATGTTTTAATTGCGAGCATGCTAGGCTATGTTATTTTCTAGAGTTGAGGATGAGTATATTTGATTGATTCCCTTGCACGTATTCATGCCAATTGACTTTACCAATTTAATGCTTTAATATTAAAAATATTTTTTCCTATTGAATGCCTATTTTAATTGATAAAAAAATAAGATTAGATTCTCACTATTTTTTGTTAGATTCACCTTATGATTTGTTGAGAGCGGATATAGGGTGTATTTTGACGGATATAGTGAATGTTTTGATTTTATACATTTGTTTGACTGTAGAAGAATTAACACTTGAATTTTATAATTTAATTGGGCTTAATTGAATTTATTTTTCGCATCTAATAGAGTCGAGAGACCAAATTAGTGCGAGACAGAGAGTAGAGTTTGTTGGGCATGAATACTAAGAACATGATATTAAATATATGACTCCGCCACCCTAGTATTTTATTAATTGATTATTTCATTAGTATTTTTATTAGTTTATTATTTTATTCATATTCTTAGTTGATAAATCATCCCATTCAATTTCTAAGCTAGATTAGGAATTAATTATGATTAGTGAGAGAGATATGTAGGTTCCATCCATCAAGTCCCTAGGGTTCGACCTCGCTCTTGCCTAAGCTATACTAAGTACTGATTCGTACACTTGCGAGTAATTAAAACATTCACAACATCCTCCTAGAGGTTCTTCAGGGCTCCTATCGTCGGCAGAAAATATTGCACGGGATTTTAATCCGACTACCAAGAATCTTCCAGAACATGAGGTTTTTCCAATCGATGCTGATTTGGTGGCATATCCTTCCTCTAGAGGATATTTAGGGCTTCTCATGTCCGCAGAAGAAGCTGCACCTGATATCCTTCCGACTATAGGGAATTTTTCAGAGCATAGTGCTTTTCTGACTAATATGGGTTTGCCGGCATATCCGACTCTGTCAGATTACCAAGCTGCTTTAAAAGGTTATTCACTACAATTTTCTCAAAGTGGTGTTGGTGCGGAGGTTGCCGAGCTAATGAGTCCGGATTGGACAGCTCTATTAGATATGGAGCATAATTTTGTTGATTATTCTTCTTCCAGTCTCGATGCTGTTTTGAATTTTGATGCTGATGATCTTCAGATTCTTTTCTATTCTTTTCTTTGAATGACAGATAATGATTTTTAGACTGCAAAATTATTGTCAGTTTACATTAACATGCAAAATGAAGACTTTGTGATTTTTTTTTTATCAAGTTGACAAGCACCACAAAATTTATCTTTAACAAATTTAGTTTTGGGTAATCCTTTAACTAATTCCTTTTTAGATAATTTGTGAATTAAATTCATATTAGCATGACCTAATTTTTTTATACCATAACCAAGAAGCATCATTCAAAACGGATAAATATTTAACATCTTGTTGAAACAAATCATCAAGTTCAAGAGTATATACGTTATTAGATCTATAAGCAACAAACAAGATAGAATTATATCTAATATTTTTAACAATGCAATATTCGAATTTAAAAATAATTTTATAACCTTTATCACACAATTGACAAATACTAAGCAAGTTATGTTTTAAACCGTCAGCAAGTAGAACATTATCAATATAAGAATATTTCTTACCAACTTTACCTATACCAATAATTTTTCCTTTGGCGTTGTCTCCTAAATGTGACATTGCCTCCTTGTTTAGGAGTGAGACTCAAGAAATTTCTCTTTTCTACCGTCATGTGTTTCGAGAATCCATTATCCAATAACCATTTTATTTTGCTAGCTTTTGCTCTCATGCAAACCTACACCAAAATCTTAAGCAACTTCTCTTTTGGTACGCAAAATAAGTTGGGTCCTTTGGGGTTAGCGTACATAGTGGTTCCTTTAGGAATCCAAGCAAGTTTGTTCTTAGCAAAATTATTTTCTTTATAATAACAAGAATGTGCATTATGAGTGTTTCTTCCACAAAATGAGCAAAGATTAGTGGGATTATGCGGTGTGTATATTTTGAAGAAATTTTTGTAATCCTTTTGGTTATGGATTTGATTGTAACCCAAACCGACTTTATCAAAGACACACCTTTGTACTCTCAATAGTTTATTCAAGTTATCTTTTCCATTTGTGAACTTGGTTAGACTATTGGTTAAATCATTTACTTTTTCTTTCAAATCCTCATTTTCTAGTTGTAGACACCCCGATCCATGACCCCCGCAAGAACCCTAAACGACCTACGAGAACTACTGTTTTTGGAGTCCGGGACCCACCCGAGCACCCGAAACTACCCCGAAAGGGTTTGTTGGCCAACAAACCTATTTTTAAGTGGGATTGTCGCACGACATATCAGTGTGTCTCGCGACAATCACTGGTATGTCGTGCGACAATCACTCCTATGTCGCACGACAAACCCCTCTGACCCCGACCATCCACTCTCTGATAAATCAGTCTGTCAGAGACATCACTTCAGCCGTTTGTTGCACGACATTGGACACATTATCGCGCGACATATGCCCCTTTTGGGGAAGTGTCGCGCGACAATCCTCCCCCCGCACTATAAATAGGCCAACACCCCCAAGGGTTCAAGGACATCAGCTTGGATTTGGAGAATTATTGGCTTATATCTGACTTTTTAGTCTTTCGTCAAGTATTTTCTGTTATAATCTTATTTCTGAAGAATTATCGAATCTATTCCCGACACTCGACGTGTCCCGTCTCTGGAATCGCATTCTCGAAAATATCTGAAGAAGGAAAAGATCATTATCGCCAGAGATCACTCTACCGCATTATACTTTCTTTCTTATTATTATTATTCTCGTCGGGAAGGTAAAGAAAATCTCTTCTAGTATTTAAATTATATATTTGTGTACTTGTTTTACTCCTGTTGTTTAGTCCACGTTTTATTTGAATAAACTTATTACCAAGTTACAAAGGAGTCTACCGTTTTCAAAACAAAAGACCCCGATAAAGCCATTTCCAAAATCAGAAGTATAAGTACATTATCATCCGGATAAAATTATGTTTTCAAAACCCGGACTGATAAGACTTATCTAGAAATTAAAATCAACATATCCTGTCTTTTCTATAGACTGTGAGGTGTCTGATAAAATTCCCCTCAAAGAGTTTTAGTTCCATATTAAATTAGTCTCGACACAAGATCCGAACTTTTACAAAAGTAATCACAACACGAGAAAACCGTCATTATCTGAGGAAATAATACGGGACACTCTTTTAAAATAAAAGGTTTTGTCATTTGTATTTACATCTTTCAATAATAAAAACATCGAATCTCGGAACACAAAGGTTTTTATCCTTTTTCCCGCTTTTTCCCAGAAATTAGGGTTTTCTCACTTGGAAAGTAGTAGAATGTCAGTAAAAGCATCCAAGTTTTTCAACATAAAATAAACGTATAAGACCACTAGAGACCGAAAGGGCGGAATGGGTGCTTAACACCTTCCCAAACTGTAATATAGTTTCCGGACCCTATAGAATCCTGGTTTTGCAGACAAATGTGTAAAGAAAGGCTTATCTATAGCCTTTCTTCTTACACAAACCATTTTGTCCGTTTTCTTGTAAAACATACTGGCGACTCTGAACGAACCCTCTCGCATCTAGAAATAGGATAGAGGGACACCCGATATGAATTATCAACACCGATCGAAGCAAATGGAGCGACGGGATTCATTCCGACGTTCCAGATGCCCAACAACGAAAGCGAGACCCGGGGATCGCGTTTGCGGATTCTCACAGTGGCGACTCTGCTGGGGATCATCAGAAAACTAGACTCTTATATGTGGACTTTTGTTTATTTGTTGAATACTTGCTTTTACTGCTTTCCCCACTTATGTTAATTGATTGAGAAGAAACCTTTTTCTAAAAATAGAAGTTTTCAAAAATACGTAATAAAGATAATGATATTTGTAAAACCCAACCTTTCGAACTTTGCATGCACTTTCACAAATCATGCATTGGTTCTATGAGTGTGAATTTACCCCAAACCCTTGGAAGTATTATAAGTGAGTAGGGAGTTGGCTTGCTTGGGCCAACATAAATCGAAAGCATTTACTTCCACTCTCCTTGGCCAAGTACGCCCCCGAGGTATATCGAGTGACGAGAACACTCACGTACCCGGAAAGTATATCAAAAGGCTCTTGCACGTACCCGCCCCTGGGGTATATCGCAAGGTCTTGCCAAATAGGAGGGAGCCTGAAGCCTTAACCGTTCGTTACACCTGCGCTGCATATAAGATCGAGTCGGCTAAAACACTTGTCAAACAGCCGTAGGGGATGTACCACCTTACGGCTTACTTTACAACACCTTTTTAAAACCCGAGTCTTTTCTCGGTAATTTTTAGTGGTTCTTTTGGCAAAAATAGAGTCACATCGTAGTCTTCCTTCATCTTCGCCACGTGGTTTCATCTACAGACGCAAAACAACGACATACTAGAAGGTTGGGCCGGTCGAGATCATACCGAAAGACTAGTAAGACCAAGCACACCCGAAATGGCCGATGGACGCGAGAATCAAGAGACAAATCAGAGCCTAGCCGAAGCGTCTGCAGCTCAACCAACGTTAGCCGAGATGCATCGTTTGCTAATGACCGTCAGCATGAATCTAGCAAGCCTCACAAACGAACAACAGAGTACCCGAGTTCGAGTAGAAGATTTGTCAGCCGGACGAGCCGCACCACCGGGGTTTGAACGGCTACCACCAAATCGAGATCCGAATCAAGGGCAATCATCGCAAGTACTTCCCCCAGTTCAAGGAACCAATCCAACCCAAACGGGCCCTGTCATGGCCGGTCCCGTTTAGACTGATCCCAACAATCAGAATCAATGGGCCCCGGATTCAGGACCCACTTACCAACAACCAGAGCCACCCATCATCTGGCCACAACCTCAGCAAGGCCTTGATCCCCAATACCAGCCATGGCCACAAGTTCCCCCAAGACCTATTCCACCACCGGCCCCAGTAGCCCCTCCTAATGAGTACCCAGACATCAACTGACTTCGGGCAGTGTATGCAGAATTAGTTATAGCTCGGGAACAGCCCGACGGGGTGTCGAGAGAGAGTGAAGAAATGAAGAAACTGAAAGAGCAAATGAAGGTTCTGCAAAGGGGGATTTCACTAATAAAAATGGCAGACGAGATTACGGATATGAATGCCTTCTCCCTCTACCCGGAAGTAAGATTACCCCAGGGATTCAAACTCCCTTCCATCACCAAATTCACAGGAACCACACCCCTTAAAACCCATCTTTAATCCTACATCAGATCCATGCAAGTATCCGGTTGTGGAGAGCCAGAGTTGGCTCAAGCCTTTCACATGACTCTCACAGGGGCCGCCCTGAGATGGTTTTTCGATTTGGAGAGGCACCACACAAAAACTTGGAGAGATATCGTCAAGGAGTTCATGACCAAATACGGGTCCAATGAGGATTTGGAAATTACTCGTAAACACCTGGAGATGGCCAAGCAAGGCGAAAAGGAGAGCTTCAGCGACTTTGTCACCCGCTGGAGAGAAATGGCCTCCCAAATGTCCAAATGGCCGGATGAAGAAGAACAATTGGAGATCATACAGAAGAATTTCACTCTAGCTGTACTCAGTTGCATGGGAAAGCATGTATTCCCACACTTTAGAGCCATGTTAAGCATGGGGTCGCAGGTAGAGGAAGAATTGGCCAAAAAGGTAGAGACCAATGCCAAGAAAGCCTCATACACCGGGAGAAAGACGGCCACTCCAGCCGTAAATCAACTAAGCTCACACCCATATCAACCAAACCCATTTCAACAGTCACAACAAGCCCCTCCAATGAGTTGGCCTGCACAAGGAGACTCTTCAAGCACCGAGGCCAAGAAAAGGAGAAACTTCTGCACCCTTCGCACTATCCTGGTCAAAAGCCTGGAGCTACTCCGAAAGGCCGGACTGATCACTCTACTCAACCTGCGCCCCCCACCAAACCCTATTCCCAGCACCTAGAGAATGAATGAGAACTGTGCATACCATCAAGCAGCGGGCCATGACACGGAACGCTGCTTGGCTCTTCGCCATCATATACAGGACCTCATTGAAGCCGGAACCATCCCCGCACCCGGCGGGCCCAATGTTACCAACAACCCCTTCCCAACCATGCTCCACCTGCGGGAATTAACTCCTTAACCACTGATGAAGAAAGTTTTGATCTCGTAGGACTCATCCGAGACGACCCAGCCTACAAGTCACCCGCTGTGCTGTCAGCAAAGGCTCAAGTTACCCCAGGCCTCAATCTGATAATCGACCAATGGATGGCTAAAATGAACTTCCTACCCAGGCGGGGTTTAGGAAAGGCAAATCAGAGGATCTCCCAACCACTTACAATCAAAACGAATCTCGAAAAATTTGGGATAGGATGGACCCAGGATAAGAAGAAACAGCCATGGAAGACCCAAGCCCCCCCAAGGAGACAATCTGTATGACAGAAACCTCCCCCTGGATTTTCAGTTGGTCGGCAAAGCCAAAGTCATCAGAAATCTCAGAGGGATCAGACCCAGCATCCCTTTGGATACAACAAATTACCCGTTCAGGGAGGGTATACCAGCCACCACCAATGGATGCCGAGAAATCACCACCTCCTAAGGAAATAGGAGAAGATCAAGTACTGGAACAGTTGAAGAAAACTCAGGCACACATCACCATTTGGGGACTCTTGGTTGCCTCCAAACCTCATAGGACCGCCTTCATCAAACTCCTAGATGAGGCCGTCATATCACCAGACTCCACACCAGAACAACTACCAAACATGATCGGGTCCCTTACAGTCCAAAGAAATCTGTCATTTTCAGATGAAGACTTGTCTGCATTAGGAAAGAAACACAGTCTGGCCCTCCATATTACTGTCCGGACTCGAGGAAAAATCCTGCCGCAGGTCCTCATCGACAACGGGTCAACCATAAATGTCTGCCCTTTGAAGACCGCCAAATGTCTGGGTATCTTGGACTCGGAACTTTCTCCGTCAGCTGTATCCGTAAGAGCCTATGACAACACCAGAAGGGCCGTTCTGGGTTCCCTAAAGCTAGATCTCATGGTCGGTCCCGGAAACGTTTCAGCCGACTTCCAAATCATAGACATTCCCTCCAGTTTCAATCTCCTGTTGGGAAGAGCATGGCTGCATGATATAGGAGCACTCCCCTCCTCCTTACACCAGAAGATCAAGATACCGTTCGAAGGGAATATAATCACCATCCAAGGAGATCTTGAGAGGACCTTGGCAGATCTGGAATTACTTGTGTTAGGCATCGGGAGCCAGAGCATACAGCTGGGAGGTTTTTCTTACGAGCCTCAAGTACAAACTCTCACCACCCAGAGAATCTAGTATCTACCCCTTGATAATATCCCCGGTCTCAGCACCAAGATCACAAATATGCTAAGAATGATGAAATACTTACCTGGAGCCAATCTGGGAATAGGACAGCCAGGATTACTTCAGGCCTGAGAACCAGTGACGAGGCATGAAATAGAAGGGTTAGAGTACCGGCACATCAAAGAAGAAAACCAAGAGAAAAAGGATCGAGGGCATCAATACCTGAGTTTTAGCTCTCTGAATGGGGTTTTCGTCAAAGAAGGGGAGGACTTTCCCTTTTGCGGCTTTCAGGAGCCTTGGAGAAACAGCGACGGGAATAGCCTTCCAGGATAGGAAATCTTCTATGAAGAGGACCTCTATCTCAAGGAAAATGATATACACAGCTTCTCTACCAAGTTGACAATCGGACCGAGAGAAGAAAATAAAGACAAGGAAGATGAAGAGGAAGAACTGATTGGAGATCTCTTTGACATCATGGCTCTAGGGGATGACGAACCAAGAGACGACCCTGTACACTTGATACACACTGATCCATATTACCAAGAAAAAGGGGAAATGAGTGAAATTGTAAGGGTGAGAGATAAGAGTGAGGGTAAGACTAGGGAGAAATCGCTCCTAGATTTACTTTTTAAACTTGTACATGTAAGCACTATTATTAATGAAGAAGACTCTGTTTTGCGTTATCCTTTTAGTTTTGACTCTGTAATTGCTTATATGGAGATGAAAAGGCTAAACGAACACCCTGAGCGGGAAGAGCGATGTATACAGAGTGAGGAGGGAGACACTATTGTGATTAACCTCGAAACGGAAGAAGAAAGGAAAGAGGTCTGTATTGGGGCAAGTCTAAGTAAGACAGAAAGAGAAGAATTCACACAAACTCTGAGGGAGTACGTGGATGTCTTCGCCTGGTCTTATGCAGATATGCCAGGTTGGAACAGCCAGATAGTCATGCACGAAATACACACCAAGCCAGGATTTAGACCCGTCAAGCAGAAATTAAGAAAATTTATGCCTGAGTGGTCCCTGAAAGTGAAAGAATAAGTGATTAAACAACTGAGTGTGGGGTTCTTGCGGGTGATCGAATACACTTCATGGTTAGCCAACATTGTGCCCGTTCCAAAGGCGAATGGGAAGGTTCGCATATGTGTAGATTACAAAAATCTCAATAAAGCCTGCCCGAAAAACGATTTCCCATTACCCAACATTGATTTGATAGTGGATAATACCGCCAATCATGCCCTGAAGTCATTCGTAAATGGTTTTGTCGGGTATAATCAGATCAAGATGCACCCGGATCACCAAGAGAAAACAACATTCATCACACTGTGGGGGACCTACTGCTACACCGTTATGCCATTCGGGCTGAAGAACGTCGGGGCAACATATCAGAGGGCAGCTACCGCTATCTTCCACGACATGATTCACAAAGAGGTAGAAGTGTATGTGGATGACATGATAATCAAGTTGAAAGAGAGGGAAGGTCATGTACCAGCCTTACGAGCCTTTTTTGACCGCTTCCGCCAGTACTAGATGAGACTCAATTCGCAGAAATGTGTGTTCGGAGTAACCAAAGGAAAACTCTTGGGTTATGTCGTCAGTCAGAAAGGCATCGAGGTAGACCCTGCCAAGGTTCGAGCTATTTAAGATATGCCTGAGCCTCGTACTGAGAAAGAAGTTCGGAGATTTTTGGGTAATTTGCAGTACATCAACAGGTTCATCTCTCAGCTTACTCAGACTTGCGAACCTATCTTCAAACTCTTGAGGAAGTCTTCACCAGGAGAATGGGATGATCAGTGCCAGGAAGCTTTTGATAGAATAAAAGACTACCTCTCAAACCTCTAGTGTTAGCCCCACCACAGGCCGAACTGCCACTAATTCTATACCTGACCGTCATTGATTCAGCTGCAGGAGCCATGCTAGCCTAACATCTGACCGATACACTGAAAGAACAGGCCATCTACTACATCAGCAAAAAATTGTCCCCATTTGAGATAAACTACACGCCATTGGAAAAATCATGCACCGCTCTCGTCTGGGTAACACAAAAATTACGGCATTACATGCTGGCTTTTCCGGTTATCCTGGTATTACGAATTGATCTATTGAAATACCTCTTCGAGAAACCAGCTCTCTCGAACTGTATGGCAAAATGGTTATTCTTACTCTCCGAATTCGACATCACCTACATGACCCAGAAGGCAGTCAAAGGCAAGATCATAGCTGATTACCTGGCCCACAATCCAATATTAGGGGACATACTGGAAGAAGCCGAATTCTCAGACGAAACTATCATGAATGTCGAGATCGATGAAGACTGGAAATTGTACTTCGACGGGGCCGCCAAACGAAACGAAAACGGGATAGGCATCCTGTTAGTCTCTCCAGACCAAACTCACTCCCTGGTATCGTATCGTCTAGACTTCTTCTCCACCAACAACATAGCCGAGTATGAAGCCTGTATAATCGGATTAAAGATCGCACTCCAAAGGGGTATAAAGAGAATACAGGTATACGGAGATTCAGCATTAGTGGTCCACCAAGTTCTGAAGGAATGGAAGATCAGAGATGAGAAATTAGTCCCCTACCTCACCCGACTGGAAGATGTCGCAGGAAGGTTTGAGCATTCAGAGTTTTACTATGTCCTCAGGTCACAAAACAGTTTTGCTGACGCACTAGCAACCCTAGCATTTATGATCGATATCCCGGAGGAAATGGAAGAAATAACTCTTACAGTACAAAGAAGATCAAGACCAGCACACTGCATGGCCCTTGAGGTAGAGAATAAAGAGAACGGGGACTTAACCGCTTGGTTTTACGACATCTGGAACCTGTTGAAAAACCATCAGTATCCCAAGCAAGTAGACAAGAGAACCCGGGTTACACTCAGAAGATTAGCGTCAAGATTCATACTTTGCGCCGGAAGGCTATATAGGAGGAACTACGACGGAGCTCATCTCTAATGTCTCACTGAAGAAGAGTCTGTCAAAGTGATGGATTAGATACATAAGGGTGATTGTGGACCTCATATGAGCGGTCATAGACTTGCCCGTAAAATCTTCAAGCAAGGATATTACTGGTCTACCCTGCAGAACGACTGCGTTAACCACGTACGCCGTTGCCACAAGTGCCAAATCTATGCTAAATCCCAGAAGCTTCCTCCGAAAGAGTTGTACAACATGACTGCTCCCTGGCCTTTCGCAACCTGGGGAATCGACGTCATTGGGAAGATTTCGCCCAAAGCCAGCAACGGCCATGAGTTCATATCTTAAGCAAGATGACCGACACCTGTCGAGACTGGCCAGAGAAGTTACCATACGCATTGTGGGGATACCGCACCACGAAGAGGGTCTCCACCGGGGCAACCCCGTTTTCTCTTACATACGGGATGGAAGCAGCCCTCCCTGTTGAGTTAGAGGTCCCCTCTCTCAGAGTAATGCTAGAGAATAAAATCAATGAATTGGAGTGGGTCCAGGCACGTTATAACGAGCTGGCCTTACTAAATGAGAAGAGATTAAGAGCCGCGTACCACCACCAAGGGTATCAGAAGAGAATTGCTCGAGCATTTAACCAGAAAGTAAAGACTCAGGGTATCAATGAGAACGACATCGTGTTAAAAGAAATTCGAGAGCCAGCCAGAGACCCGAGGGGAAAGTTTGGGCAAAAGTGGACAAGGCCGTACATCGTCAAAGAGATTGACACTAGGGGTGCTGCCATACCCACTGACTTGGACGGACAATTGCTGCATTTACCGGTCAACATGGATAGTTTGAAGAACTATTACCAATAGATATGTATAGATAAGAACTACGTAAACCTGAGCCCCAACTCAAACTTTTGTTCTTTGAAAAATCAAAAAGGGGAACGTAGACAACCTGAGAAGTGACATCAGACCCGGTTTAAACATTGTAAAGAAATTTATTTCCCATAAACAGTCCTTCATATATTATTAAGGTGGTTCAGAACACTGGAGGATACAAAGAAGATACAGTATACAAAAAAACCTAATCCCTAGGGGTTGGCCAAGCAGGGTCCTCAGTAGCCAAATCAATTCGAGCCTCATCCAGAATCTGGTACGCAAAGACAATATTCTCCTCTGTGGGCTCAGAATCCATGAACCGGAACCACCCCATTTAGAAGGGATCATTAATTAGCTCCCCTTCCAAAGACCCCTAACGAGAACAGATGATGTCAGCCCGGAGGGGCCTGGTAATACCAAAACGGGCATAGTTGAACTGACGAGTCAGTCGAGCACGGCACATCCTCTCTACCGATAAAGAAACATGCGGGATCACAAATTTAGACTCAGAGGAGAAGTTGTTCAGACCAAGGGGAATGACCTGAGGAACGTTGAACTGCCGAAGAAGACGTCCTGGGAGATAAAAGGAGGCAAACCAGAGCCCGCGGAGCCGAACATAGTTCTGACCCCCTGTACTAAGCACCTCCCCCTCAGCTTCCACCAAGGAATGTTCCACCGAATAGCCCGAAAGTTCTCCAAAAATCACACCGTCCAATCAGAGGAAGACATGGTCAAAGCACCAAAGAGGGGACGATGGAAAAAGTGCGTCGGATTGTCAAGAACGCTCCAACAGCCACATGTATAGCAAACGAGGACTTCCCCTGAAGAAGGGCGAGGCTCCTTTTTGGAGATCATCTAGGCCGTTCAAAGTCTCTGCAAGAACAATCGGCACTATAGACTCCCCATTCCTAGCATGGTAAATCAAACTCAGAATAGTCGGATCAACACGGGAAGAGCCCGTCACCAGTAACATATTAGAAACAAGACAGATCAAGGCCGCCGTAGTACGTCCCACACTATAAGAAGCTCTCTCTTCATAACGATGAAAGAACCTCACCATTTTGTGGAGGTCAAGAAGACCGTCGCTAATAAATCCATCACAGGCCGCTTGGGGAATGGCCAACAGAGCAATCAGCATGTCTCGAGGACTAATTTCCTCTATGGGAACAGCCATCAGAAGACTAACATCAAAACGCAACAGCTAGGAGAACTCCTCATAAGTCGGGCAGAGCTTATCTAGCCCGAAACGGAAGAGATGATCCGTAGGGCTCCAGAAATACAAAGCGCCTAACAAAAAGGAAAAATCTACAGGAGGATGGCACCAACCCGCTCAAGGACTGAAAGCACCAAAGTTCAAACCATTCTCAGAAGATATCAGAGCATCTTAGGTTTCAACATAAGAAAAATCAGAATTTGTGCGATAAGAGGACATTTTGGGAAAGGTGTGGGGATGAAGGAAGGAAGATGGGTGTATTTATAGCAAAAAAGAGGGTCATGTGCTTGTTTGTCGCGCGACAAACCCATATCCAGGAGGGATTGTCGTTTGGTGTCACCCTATTTTTGCTTTTCTTACCCGTAAGAGTCATTTTTGCCAAAAGAATCACTTCTGCATACACTGTGCTCACTTTGTTCTTTTGCAGGAACCCTAAGTATCGCCACATTACAAGGTATGGCTCCTAAAATTATCGATTCACGTAATTATTACCTTTTCATCACATATAAGGAATAAAAAACGCATCATCAGACACAAATAAAGATTTTTATAAAAACTAATAAAAGAACAATTTTCAAGAAACTAAATCTCTGTCTAAATATCTAAAAATAAAACTACATATCTGTTTCAAACTAACAAAAAGTGCAGGAAAGAAAAGCTAATCTACTCGAGCGCGCTTTGACACGCTCCCACTATCGCCCGAGCCCTCCTCGGGAATAAGGTCAACCACTGGGACACCCTGAGTAGAGGGGACTACCGCCTGGGAAGGCCCCATCGACTGGACAGGAGCCGTAGGATGGATCACCGAGGACCGAGAGCGCCTAGAAGTCTGACTACAACTCCTCCGAGACTCCGTCTGGGCATAAGAATAAGTCAGAGGGTCGCCCAGCCGTAAAGAAACGTCAATCACCCTCTGATAGTCACGCATGTATGCTGGAGGGTCTCGACCGGCGTACTGGAAAAGGTTCCAGTTGTAGAGGTGCTGGGCATGCCAAGCCCTCAGATCTGCCACCCATACACTCACCCGCTGTGAAAAGCATAAAATAAGAGAATCAGCACAGTCGAAATAAATAAATATAGATATAAAAGTATCAAGAAAAGTTGAAGTAGGTACCTCATCATTAGAGCGACCACACAAGAAGTCAAAAGCGTCCTCAGGTAGAGGATACTCAGGAACAGTGTATCGACGTAAACCGGCACTGACATAAGAGATATCTCTGGGAAGTGGAGGAAGATCTACCGAAGGAATAGACGAGCCCACTGGAACATCAGCAGAAGTGGACCCACCCTTCTCGCAAATCGAGAATAGGGGAGGCCGAGAAGATGAGCCACCGAGACCTGGAGATCGAGCCGGAGGGCCCATAGCAGCCGACGAAAGCGGAGTCAGTGTAGCATAAGTACGGACGCCCGGAGGATCTACAACGGCTCCCGCTAGAAGGAGTGGTCACTGCAGCAGGAGGGGTCCGCCCAAACTGCTCATAGTCAACCCCAAGGTCCGTAGGCTCCCAGGACAGCTCAGAAAAAGCTGCTCCCTCTCTCTTAGCAGCCTCAATAGCTTCAAAAATAGCCCCCGGAGATGCTGACGGACCGGTGGGGAACTCAAAACCCTCGGCATGCTGCTCCTCTCTAGGCGTAATCTGAGGAGGCTGCTCTGGAACAGCCGCCGTCCCACCTCCCTCACCGCCCTCGGGTCTATCATCACCTCCATCAGGCCTATCATCACCTCCCTCAGCACCAGCAGGGACGTCCCTCTCTCCCTCAGGGTCATCATCATCGAAATCCAAAATGTTGTCCCTCTGATCGGGGACAGGCGGCAGCTGACCGGGAACTGTCCGGGACAAATTAGTCTGTCCTCGTATGTAGTGGGGATCACCTCCCAACGCCCGGTACCTCTCATAGAAGACCCGTCCTCGAGTCCCCTTCGGCTCCTTCATCAAGTAACGGGCAACGAAGACAGCATAATCTCCCTCCTCGATGAATGTCTGAAAACCGAGTCCGTCAACTAACGCCTGCACCGTCACCGGATCGATCTCGCCCGTCCGCCTCATCAGAACTGGAAGGAATGAAGGAACTCTAGGCCACTGGATCGGTGTATGCTGGGGAATAACTCTCTCGCCCAAGTAGAAGTGGAGGCCGTACTCATCCCTGATAAGCCGC
This sequence comes from Lonicera japonica, assembly GCA_021464415.1. NCBI lineage: Eukaryota > Viridiplantae > Streptophyta > Magnoliopsida > Dipsacales > Caprifoliaceae > Lonicera > Lonicera japonica. The sequence goes on from CM038468.1 coordinate 18,274,950, forward strand.
CTGGTCCTCGAGGCAGTCAGAGCACGGCCATATCCAAAATGGAGACCCAAATCACCCCAGGGGGCCCACTCAATCTGAACAAAAACAAATTTTATTTCAGTTATTTGTATTCTATTTTACTAGTTAAATTATTTAAAAGAAAGGATACTAAGATATTTACCTGCTTCTCCAACAGGTCATGGACGGCAGCAGCTCTGGTCTCCCGAGTCCGGTATACATAGGGAGCCCTATAGTTCCCCGCAATGAATCAGCGGAAAAAAGGAAACTGATCCTCGTTCTCGACGAGGAGATCCACCTGGGCACGACCCAAACGGGTATACGCCAGAACCAACTCTGAAGAAGAGACATAAAGAATATCAGCAACAACAGATAATAAATATAAGGGACTGAAGCAAAGATGAGGGAACAAAAGTATATACCTCCCATAGCAAAGAAAAGCCCTTGAGGTTCAGGGCTAGATGGCGAGAAGCCTGGTCCATAGCATCATACAAGACAGCCAGAATAAAGCCTCCCCAGTCATAGTCAAACATAATGCTAAAGTCTCTGAAATAAGGCAACCACCAAAGATAGGCTGTGTCCCCCCCCTCTGGCCTCGAACAGATCATGGAGCGTCAACAAGAGAAGAACACGGGCATACTGACGCGCCTCCTGACGGGTCATCAGTGCTCCAAAAGCAACTAGCCGGGCTCTCTCTGTAGCTAGGCGCGTAACCAGGACAACCCGAGGAATCATGTCGCCCGAACTCCGTCGCTCAGGAAACCACCCGAGTGCACCCACGATGCCCTTCGCCGTCAGACGCAAAGGGACATCAATCTGGATAGGGACCCCCCGAAGGAATCCCGGTCAAAGCAAATAGGTCAAGGGGGTCATCGTTATCTCCCCCCAGCTCCAGTGGAAGGTATGAGTGGTGTCCCACCAGTGGCAGGCCAGAGTAGACACCAACACAACCGCCCTAGATACCCGCTCCGGGAGGGCATCGAAAAAAGGACCAAATGGAGTCTCAAGGAACAACTCCTGGACAGGGGTCGGTGCCTGTCGCCACTCTAAGGAAATAGTGTTGGGAGAACCCCAACCTCGGCTGACCCACTGCAGACAAAACGGAGATATAAAAATATTAGAAACCTGAGGGTACTTTTGGTGTAATTATGAGAGATGTAAGGTTATAAGGGTAAATTATGTAATTTTCCAAACCTGAGGGTACTTTGGTGTAATTATGAGAGATATAGGGTTATAAGGGTAAATTATGTAATTTTCCAAACCTGAGGGTACTTTGGTGTAATTATGAGATATATAGGGTTATAAGGGTAAAATATGTAATTTTCCAAACCTGAGGGTACTTTGGTGTAATTATGAGAGATATAGGGTTATAAGGGTAAATTATGTAATTTTCCAAACCTGAGGGTACTTTGGTGTAATTATGGGAGATATAGGATTATGAGGGTACAATATATAATTTTCTAAAAACCTAAGAGGTATCGCAGGTAAAAGTATGTGTTCGCTAAATCGGACGTTATTTCTAGGCAGACATGCATACTAACATTGTTTAAAATACATGCAGGAAACGACAGAAATAATAGAACGAATAAACACACGAAGGAAAGGAATTCAAAGAAAACATACCAAAGACCGTCGACGGATCTCATGAGAAACAGGCTCCGTCAAGAGCCACGGAACATCCGGGACTAGAGCAGCCCGAATGACGTCTTGGTAGACCACCGCCCGACCGCGGTCCACCCCATCCTCGCCATACCAATCCAAGTCCTTCCAGTCATCATGGTGAGGGCTGCAACGGAAGACTCCCTGAGCGTTAGTAAAAGTAACCTCCTCCTGGTCACCCTCAAGTCGATCTGGCTGTGCGGGATCCATCTATGTATAAGTAGAATAGTAGAAAAATCAGAAAAGCGACAGGGCTTCCGCGCTTGAGAGAAGAGAGAAAGAGAGCTAGAGAGAGAAAGAGAAAGGAGAGAATGAGGTGGAATGAGCTCAGCAAAGGATATATAATACACCAGTTTGTCGCGCGACAAATGGGCTCATTGTCGCGCGACAAAGAGCCCTGCCCCGAAATGTCACGCGACATATTGACCCCCTCCCCTGATTTTTTGACCTTTTGTCTCATTTTATCTCCTCCAGGGGTACTTCAGAAAGACAGTTTTCAAAAAAATTGCTAAATACCGCACACACAGGATGAGAACTCGAGGAAAAGACTTCCAAATCATCTCTCCAAAAATGCGAGAACAAGATACAAACGGTTAAAGTAGTCTCTGATCTCCCAGAAGGACCGAGACCATCAATGAGAAAAAGCAAAATATCAAGATAAGACGGGAATAGAAAAAATTGAAAGAGTAGAAAAGAGACAAAACCCGCATGAGCGCCCAAAGCGAGCGAGAGAAACAGAAATGCAGAGTGACAGGGAGAGCCACACCAAAAGTGACAGCTAGGCCAAAACCGGCTCAGGGCTTCGTTTTGGGTGAATAAGGCTCCTGATCACGACAAAGGGATAAAAGAGTCCTGGTCAAAAATAGAGAAGGCCAGGAAAAGTCTTCCCCAAAAGAGGGAGAAATAAGGCATCGAAAAACAGAATACGACGTGGGCCCACCAAAAGAGAAAACTAAGAAGAGAACCGAGATCAGAAATTGAACTTTCAAATAAATTTTCTTTTCAGCACAATACAGAAGAGATGGTTTGGAAAACCTCAAATCATCACTCTGCGGAGAGCAAAAGAAATCCAAAAACTGCCTTCTGAGAGAAGTATCTTCACTCGAGGAAAACATGAGAGTAAAGTTCAGAAAGATACAGAAAAACGGACATCCAGATAAAGATTAGACCCCGAGAAGCTCTTTTCACCCTCGCTAAATTTCTCTCTCACTCTAGCAGTCTAAGAGAGACATCATAATTCACCAGAGTGCAACACAAGTCCTCGCCAAAGGCAAATCACAAAACACAAAGCCCTCACCAGAGGCAAAAATACTCACAAAAGCCCTCCCATAGGCAATCTTCTTTCCTTTTTTTACAGAACGGAGCCCTCCCAGAGAGGCACAGTGTAGCAATGGTAGTCTTCCCACCTGAGGCGAGAAGATCAAAAGCCCTCCCAGAGAAGCATAGTGTAGCAATGGTAGTCCTCCCACCTGAGGCGAAGCCCTCCTAGAGAGGCACAGTGTAGCAATGGTAGTCCTCCCACCTGAGGCGAAGCCCTCCTAGAGAGGCACAGGGTATCAATGGTAGTCCTCCCACCTGAGGCGAAGCCCTCCCAGAGAGGCACAGTGTAGCAATGGTAGTCCTCCCACCTGAGGCGAGAAGATCAAAAAGCCCTCCCAGAAAGGCACAGTGTAGCAATGGTAGTCCTCCCACCTGAGGCGAGAAGATCAAAAAGCCCTCCTAGAGAGGCACAGTGTAGCAATGGTAGTCCTCCCACCTGAGGCGAGAAGATCAGAAGCCCTCCCGAAGAGGCACAGTGGAGCGATGGTAGTCCTCCCACCTGAGGCGAGAAGATCAGAAGCCCTCCCGAAGAGGTACAGTGGAGCAATGGTAGTCCTCCCACCTGAGGCGCGAAGTGGAACAAAAGGTAGTCCTTCCATCTGAGGCTAATGGAGCAATGGTAGTCCTCCCGTCCGAGGCGAGTGGAGCAAATGAAAGTCATCGAAAGAGGCAATGAGGTAACAAAAGCCCTCTCAGGAGGCAAAACCAAACACAAAGCCCTCTCCGGAGGCACTCACGAACACTTTTTTGCATACGCACACTTCCTTAAAGTTCCTGCGGGAGCCATGGATCATGGTATCTTCCAGTCGCCTCAATTCCTTGCAAGCAAAGAGCTTGAGTCGAGAGGTTCTGTAGACACCCCAATCCGTGACCCCCGCAAGAACCCCAAACGACCCACGAGAACTACTATTCTGGAGTCTGAGACCCACCCGAGCACCCAAAACTACCCCAAAAGGATTTGTTAGCTAACAAACCTATTTTTAAGTGGGATTGTCGCACGACATATCAGTGTGTCGCGCGATAATCACTGGTATGTCGCGCGACAATCACTCCTATGTCGCACGACAAACCCCTCTGACCCCGACCATCCACTCTCTGACAAATCAGTCTGTCAGAGACATCACTTCAGCCGTTTGTCGCGCGACATTGGACACATTGTTGCGAGACATATGCCCTTTTTGGGGAAGTGTCGCGCGACAATCCTCCCCCCGCACTATAAATAGGCTAACACCCCCAAGGGTTCAAGGACAGCAGCTTGGATTTGGAGAATTATTGGCTTATATCTGACTTTCTAGTCTTTCGTCAAGTATTTTCTGTTATAATCTTATTTCTGAAGAATTATCGAATCTATTCCCGATACTCGACGTGTCCCGTCTCTAGAATCGCATTCTCGAAAATATCTGAAGAAGGAAAAGATCATTATCGCCAGAGATCTCTCTGCCGCATTATACTTTCTTTCTTATTATTATTATTCTCGTCGGGAAGGTAAAGAAAATCTCTTCTAGTATTTAAATTATATATTTGTGTACTTGTTTTACTCCTATTGTTTAGTCCACGTTTTATTTGAATAAGCTTATTGCCAAGTTACAAAGTAGTCTACCGTTTTCAAAACAAAAGACCCCGATAAAACCATTTCCAAAATCAGAAGTATAAGTACATTATCATTCGGATAAAATTCTGTTTTCAAAACCCGTACTGATAAGACTTATCTAGGAATTAAAATCAACATATCCTGTCTTTTCTATAGACTGCGACGTGTCTGATAAAACTCCCTTCAAAGAGTTTTAGTTCCATATTAAATTAGTCCCGACACAAGATCCGAACTTTTACAAAAGTAATCACAACATGAGAAAACCGTCATTATCTGAGGAAATAATACGGGACACTCTTTCAAAATAAAAGGTTTTGTCATTTGTATTTACATCTTTCAATAATAAAAACATCGGATCTCGAAACACAAAGGTTTTTATCCCTTTCCCCGCTTTTTCCCAGAAATTAGGGTTTTCTCACTTGGAAAGTAGTAGACTGTCAGTAAAAGCATCCAAGTTTTTCAACATAAAATAAACGTATAAGACCACTAGAGACCGAAAGGGCGGAATGGGTGCTTAACACCTTCCCAAACCGTAATATAGTTTCCAAACCCTATAGAATCCTGGTTTTGCAGACAAATGTGTAAAGAAAGGCTTATATGTAGCCTTTCCTCTTACACAAACAATTTTGTCCGTTTCCTTGTAAAACGTACTGGCGACTCTGAACGAACCCTCTCGCATCTAGAAATAGGATAGAGGGACACCCGATATGAATTATCGACACCGATCGAAGCAAATAGAGCGACGAGATCCGTTCCGACGTTCCAGACGCCCAACAACGGGAGCAAGACCCGGGGGTCGCATTTGCGAATTCTCACACTAGTGCAAGTAAGTTTGAAGTCTCATTTTCTTTTTCGTTTTTCAAATTATTGATTTCCTTTTTAAAATCAATATTTTCCTTTTCTAAAGTTTCACATTTGGTAGAAGTAATGGAATTTTTTTTCTTGAGACTTGCATATCTTTTTGAAAGAATTTCAAATTTAATATGTAATTCTTCAAACATGGTATATAGTTTATCATATTCATTATGCCCACTTTCATGATCATCAAAATTATCACTAAATGAGCTATAGTTAAAGTTTACCTCATCTTCATTTGCCATAAGACAAAGGTTAGCCTTTTCTTCATCGCTAGAATCGGCATCCGATTCTCTTTCTTCGGAATCGCTCCATGTTCCTTTTAGTGCATGCTTCACTTGTTTGAATACTTTATCTCGTTTATCCCTTTTCTCCTTCTTTCTAACTAGACAGTTTGGCTTGATATGACCAGATTAATGACAATGATAGCACTTTTTGATTTCTTCATTTTCTCCTCTTGTTTGATTTGACCGATCATTATTTCTTCTAGAGGATGATGGATATTTGTTATCCTTTCCTTGAGAATTTTTCTTCTTAGCTAGAAATTTTATAAATTTTCTAGATAGAAGCACTATGTCTTTATCACCATCCATTGATACATCATTATCTTCATGTTGGATAGTTTTGAGAGCTAAAGTTTTCTTTGATTTTGTATCCGCTTCTTCTTCTCTTTGAAGTTCCTTCTCATGAGTTTTTAGAGATCTCAAAAGCTCGTCCATGCTGAGTGTTTTGAGATTCTTTGCTTCTTGAATCGCCGTCACTTTTGGACTCCACTTCTTGGGAAGAATCCTAAGAATTTTTCTTATCTTATCTTCATTAGAATAAACTTTTCCAAGAAGATCCAAATCATTAGTAATAATAGAAAATCTACTATACATGGAAGCAAGAGATTCATTAGGCTCCATTTTAAATAATTCATAATCATGAACAAGCATATTTATGTTATCGTCTTTAACTTGAGTGGTTCCTTCGTAGGTAACCTTAAGTTTATCCCAAATTTCTTTGGCTGTTTTGCAACTAGAAATTTTGTTATATTCATCCATGTTTAATGCACAATTTAAAGCATTTAAGGCTCTAGCATTATATTGAATTTTCTTAATATCATTTTCATCATACTCGGACATTTTCTTAGTAACAATTTTTCCACTATCATCTTTTTTGGTAATTTCATAGGGTCCTTCAAGTATAACTCTCAATTGTTCAAAATCACTATATTGTAAAAATATACTCATTCTACTTTTCCAATAGCTATAGTTTTTACCATCAAATAGGGGTAGTCTATAGGTGGAGAGACCTTCGAAAAAATTGGTTAATTGATATATAGACATGACCGTAAACTCTAAGATTGTTAAATCAAAATAAGAGTACAACCTCTGATACCAATTGTTGGTCGGAAAACAACCCTAAAGGGGGGGTGAATAGGGTGTTAAAAACTAAATGCGGAATTAAAACGTTTTTAAAATATTTAAGTAAAGCAATTTACCTAAGCAACAATATCAAGGAAATAATAAATTTCAAGTAATCAATCTCAAGACAAGCAAATAAGCAATCTCAAAATATAAGCAATAATATAGCAATAAAAAGAGAGCTTGAGTTAGAGAGATTGAACCAATTTGAAGCTCAAGACTTCTTGTCCTCACGGTTCGGTTTCTTCAACCATACGTCTGCGCTCGGTTAATTCCCCAAGAATTTCCACTATTCAATCTTTTCGGGTGAAGATCAAACATCAATACAAATGTTGCTATGCACACAACACTCACAATGTAGCTATACCCACTACACTTCTCACAAGATATGCTCTCTTGCTCTACAAAGAGACAAACTCTCTTTTGAAATGAATAATGAATTGTTTGTGGTGATACACACCAATACAATTACTCTCAAATGTATTTGAAGATTACAAATGAAGTTCACACTAGAGTTATCAAGATTGATCAAAAATACATAGCTCGAAAATGAAGAATATAATCAATGAAATGAATTGAATACTTTAATAACTTTGTATACATGTAAAATGAGTTTGTAGAATGATTCAAGGTGTGTTAAAACATGTCTAAGACCTCATATATATAGCTTGCAAAACCATATGGACGTTGGGGATGATTAAGAAAGGTTTTGGGTCAAATGTATATATTTTCAAACTTCTCAACAGCTAGTTTTGACAAAACATTTAAATTTATTTTTGATAATTTCTCCCAATTTGACCGTTGGATCATGCTCAAATTTTAGTCAAAAGTGCTAAGAGATGTTGTCTAACTATTGTAAAAATTTCAAAATGATCGGAGTCTGGGAAGGCCTCCATATTATCGTTAGATCAAAACTGTGAGAAAATTGAGCGAATTTTAAATGTAAAATAAAAATATTTTTGCAATTTAGCAATTTAGTTCCAAATAAAATTCTAATGATTTTTGAACCTCAAAGATATGTTTCTAAGATACTTATTTTTATTAGAGCTTAAAATATGATCATTTAAAATTAATATGAATTTATTTTCAAACTCGGACTTTGTAAAATGATGTTTTTTAAATAAATTCAATTTCAAGCTTGTTTGAATCAATCTTTAAAATATGTATGAATACATTTGAGCTATAGGGATTTGATCAATAAAGTAACTTTACATAAATCTTAAGCACTCACTCAAACGAGTTTTCGAATGCTTTGATTTGTTTCTTTGGATTGATCTTCATTTGAAGCTTTTTTCTTGAAGCTGTTCATATAGTCTTTTGATCCTTTGTGCTTCATAATTTTCATTGAGAGATTTGATCTTCTTTTGTCTTGTCCAATGATCGAATAGTGAAAGATTGATCCTTGTCATGTTTTTCTTGAATTTTCCAAGTAAATGAACTGTGTACTTATATTAAGAAACATGTTAAATTACACATGATTGATTTATTGTTATTATCAAAATAAGATTAAGACCTTAGGTCAACAAAATGGATGGTGATGAAAATATGGCGCTTCTATCTAGAAAATTTATGAAATTTCTAGCTAAGAAGAAAAATTCTCAAGGAAAAGATAACAAATATCCATCATCCTCTAGAAGAAACAATGGTCTTTCAAATCAACAAAGAGGAGAAAATGATGAAATCAAAAGTGCTATCATTGCCATGAACCCCGTCATATCAAGCCAAAATGTCCACTTAGAAAGAAGGAGAAAATGGATAAACGAGATAAAGTATTCAAATAAGTGAAGCATGCACTAAAATGAACATGGAGCGATTCCGAAGAAGGAGAATCGGATGTCGATTCTAGCGATGAAGAAAATGCTAACCTTTGTCTTATGGCAAATACAAGATTTCACCAATCACGGTGAAATAAGCGGACAGATGAAGGAGATTGCGGTAGATGGAAAGGACGAGGTATTACATAACATGTCCATGATGAGAATAGAAAGATTTAGTCATAAAGTAAATGCTTCATAACGAAAAGGTTCCCTTGTCCAGCCTCCAAATGGATCCATAATCTCAGATGGATTGGTCTTGTCACAGGTCACAAGTGTGTACGTGATATCGTTCACGAGTTCTACTACCATGCTAGGTTTGAAAAGCCAAATGACATAACCTCATTCCTTCCTAAAATTGTTGGAAAAGTTTGTTGAATAAATGTTCGAATCATTCCAGAAACCATACAAGATATTTACAAATGCCTAATAGTGGTAGATTCAATTATAAATTACTCTTAATCATGTGTGGACAGCTTCGATGATGGCTACATGGTTAGCTAGTGTTCCATGGTGATATCACAGCCTCATATCGCACCCTTGATAATCAAGTACTTCTCCAAATCTATCATTATAATATCCATCTTGTTGTAGGGCCCTGACTAATAAAGAGGCCTACTCCATATATGCAAATAACAAACAAAAGTATATATATCTAGTAGATCTCTTGTTTGCTGAGATATATAGTTGCATGTATAAAGAATCTATGGAGAGTTATGCCATGATACAGACGTGATCCATTTGAAGGACCACTGGTGCTGGGTTCCTTAATTTATTGGATGTGAAGCAGCTAGGAGTACCTATGGTCCAAGGAGAGAATGAAGTATTGCAAGAAGTTTTAGAAGACGAATGCACCTTGGCAAGTGCAGGCCATGTCTAGAGGAGATATTAGGAATTTAGGAAGTTTAATTAGGAATTAGAGGTTGATTAGGTTTTTGATTCCAATGAGTACTTTGTGGATTGTGTGAGTACTTATTGTATTAGGTTATTATTTTTCTTTGATGGATGTTTGCTCTTAAAATTACATATCTTTTTTACTCTCTCAAATGCTTAATAGTTTAATTCTCTCTTATGTGCCTTAATGTTTTATTTTTTATTTGCCTATGACATGACAAACAAGGGCAGACATATTTGTTGAGGGGGAGAATACATATATAGGGAGAGGGCATGCATGAAAGAAAGCGAGTGTTAAGAGAGGACTTATTGTTGTTTTTGATTAATTTCTTGAAGAACAATATTATCTTTATGCAATGTTAAATATGTTTTTTGAGCATGTCTTCTTCAGTAATAGGGTTGATCACAAAATTTTAGCTATGATGTTACACTAAATAGTGCATAGTTGTATTCAGACACAGATTTAAAATCTTGAAACCTGATATGTGACTATTCATGATGAGCTTTAGGAAGGATAACAGTCATATGATGGTCATAGCACTCTCTCAAACAATTCTAAAGAAGATGCGGATCTCTGAAAGTGAGATATTCATTTTTCAATCCTTCGTTGATATGATGGCACAAAAATATCATGGCTGTAGCGCAATCCTGCAAGGATGCATTATTTTCATGTTTAACTGTATCATCTAGACACATAGCATGTAGGTGAATCTATGCATCTAATATACATGTTAGATAGTTATTGCCAAATACTTCCAGTGCAGAAAAAGTCGAGTTTTGTCAAATTCAACATGATGATGTTCCATTAGTACATAAAAGTAAATATAGCTCAGGGATGGTTAATATATGTAGTATCAACAAGAAGACAACAAAGTTAAAAATTATTTATATATGTTTCATCAACAAAGTGACTTGATAAATTTTGATCCGTGTACTGCAATTAAAACATTATAATAACACGTATAAAAATTATATATAATTAAAACTAATATTTCTGATACCTATAACTTTTAGGATGTGCATAAATATCTCAAAATGCTAGAATCTCGTGCTGATAGCATGTTATAAATTAAGGGACGCTAACAAAAGTACAGTATAAATTACAATTGAATGAACAAGGATCAAATTTATATGATTCTACAATTACATGCACAATGATATTTATACAGCTAGGTGTCGCAATACCATCACTCGAGAACGTGTCGTTCAAAATCCTTGTCGTGCTTTAAGAGGGCCTTGCTGTGCTGGTAGTTTTGCAACATTGTATGTAGCTATGAATCGTCGCACTATAAACAAGGCACCTCGTACATAGAAAGGAAACCTTAACATTCGTGCCAATGATTTATTTACAACAATAATAGATTAGAGCATGAAGTCTACTTCATTTGTATTAAAAAAAATAAAATTAAAAAGGAATTTAGTAAATGGTTTTTACCCAATTAATTAGAATGTGTTATTAATTTAAAGTTAACCGTCCTCACTCCAACCTCAACATTTGTATTAAAAAATAAAAAGTTAAAAAAATTGTGAATTAATAAACGCCTAACTACGCATCTAGAAAAAAGAAAGTTAATAAAATTTTGAATTAATAAGAACCTAACTACACATCTAGAAAAAGAAAAAAAAAGTACACAAAATTATGAATTCACTACACCGGAAATGCCAAACAGGCACTGCCTCAAAATCAATTTGAGAAAAGAGTTGCGACTTGCGAGTTTTAGGACAATTGGATTGTGGCTCCTAAGTGGAGTACTAGTAATGGACTGTGGATGGAGGTGGCGCTGTAGCAAACGGAGACGGAGAGAATGGAGAGATAAATTGAGAGCTGTTTTTTTTCTTTTTGAATGTGAGGAAGTGAGGAACTGAGGGACTAAGGGTTGTGGGTAACTAAGTTATTAAGTTTAAAACTTAAAAGTTAAAACTTGAAAAAAAATATAATATCTGGATTTTACAAAATGAAAATAATTATAAGTCGGTTTAACTATACAATATATATATTTTACAAAATAAAAATAATTAATTTAAAAATCTAAATAATATAAAATCTAAATTTTTAAAAAGTCAAAACGGTCTTATATCAATGCACCATATGTTATCATAGCAAAAATATAAGTTTACTTTTACCATCAATCAATATCAAATTTGTGTTTTTTTAAAAAAACAAAATAAGAAAAATCATCTTTAGAGTAATAATTTGACACATAAGCATAAATTTATGTATAACCGAAGTTCAATTTATAAATATATATATATATATATATTGATATTGATATATGGTACAATGAGTATATCTCAATAGTATATATTCCATAATTCTTATATAATACTTGAGGTTTTGCTTAGTTGGAGTTTTTAAATTTTGAATTTAAAATTTACTCTTAAGTATAGTTCTTTAAAACCCAACCAAACAACACTCGAGTGTCTTATTGCCTTAGATATCGTAGATACGAAGTTTATGAGGTTAGCTAAGAACAAAACTAGTGGAAATAGAAGAACATAAGTGGAAGAGTAATCAAGAGATGCTGTGCCGCAAAAGGGAGCAAGTGAAAAGTAATTCTAGAATATAACACAAACATATCGACATGTCAAATATTAAAAAATTAGTATACAAACAAGTCAACAAGTCAAATCTTAAAAAAAATTAGGATACGAACATGCCAAGAATATAGAATAATTACGTTTATTTTGAATTTTTTACTTTTATTTTACAAAATAAAATAAAGTTGTATTGCAATATAACAAAAATAGATGACACTTATTTGAGAGTGTCCAAGAAGTGTCGAACACGTGCCATAAACAAAATTTATATATTAAATCATGGACAAGTGAAAATAGGTGATGGACACGTGTCCAACAAATGTCAATGAGGTGTAAGATTAAATTATTTTACACCCACTTATAACTTTTTGTCAAATTTGTAATTTATCAATTGCACCATTGGATTAGTTATTTTTATTGTGTTTATCAACCACATAAAGTTTCACATTAATCAGATATTTGTAACTATTTAATCAGCACGTTTAGTTTTACTTAAGTTTTATGTAGCTCATAATTTAATATATAATGTGATTATGATGAGGGGTTTTCTGCATGTCCGATTAATTCAATTTTTTACATGCTCTTTGATACATAATAATAATATAGTATAACAAATAGATTGATGAATTATGAAGTTGAGAATAAATTATTGAGGGGTGTAAAACTTCTTTGTTAAATCCCTCATCATAATTCATCAATCCATCTGTTATATTAGATCATTATTATATATCAAAGAATCATGTAAAAAATTAAATTAATCTAAAAATCAAATTGTTACGTAAATTAATTACTCAAATCATAAACAAGTTATAGTGCATCAAGTATGAGTCAGTGTGTAAACAAGTTATATTATGCATATAAGGGAAAATATACATATAAACATGTCAAGAATAACAAATATTTATTTATACTGATTCTTTATTGTGTTTTATTAAGTTACCACCCATGTGACCAGACACGATTAAAACTGATAAACTTGTTAATTTATAACTTCTTATTTGTTCGTGTTATTTTATGGTGTTGTGTATTGTTTTTCACAAATCTAAATACAATATATATTGCTTCAAATTAAGAGCCTCAATTTATTGTATAGGTAAAATTGGACATCTTATTTTTTCAAGTATGATGAGTGTAACATACCTAACCCATGCGAAATGTTAAACTTGATAATCTTTCATACTTGCTAAATCTTAATACATTATAGTGTTATGTGATAGAGTTTAATTAATAGGTTAAAATCATTGTTGGTTGAAAATATAAATATTCACGTATTGCCTTCAAGTTTGAGTCTCGTCGGGCTTATCACCATTCTCAAACTATTGGATCTATCAAGCGTTGGTATAATTTTAATTTATTTTAAAAGGCTTAAGGGTTCCCATGGAACTTGTACTTTATGTTTAATTTAATTACAAAATACCAATTAACACTATCTATTGTTGGCATAAAAGAAATCATCATGTTCTTATAAAAAAAAAAAGGAAGGACCATCTCGATCTATCCCATCATTGGTTAAAAAAAAACCATCTCTATAAGTTGCAATCTCATTTTTAATTAAGAAAAGAGAATTTTTTCCTAAGACAATTTTTTTTAAAAAACAAATTGGCAATATACATCACTTGTACAAAACAAATATCATGTTTTGAAATATATATATATATATAAAAAAGTTGTAGATGTATTTTATAAATTAAAAAAATATAATAATTATTTTTAAGTGCACACAAAAAAACAAAAACGAAATAAGAAACATAAATTAATAATAATTTATTATATTAAGTCAAATGTCTTAGTATAATACTATTTACTAAAAAATAACATTTTTAAAAAATTGAAAATTTTTTACTTCAAATTGGAATGATTCAAACAAAATTGGGGGAGGGATTTTGAAACACTTGGGCGGGATTCTTCAAAAATATGGAGGGAGCAATTGAAAAAACATGGTCAACGTCAGTGGCAAGGGAAAACAATTGGATACAGTTCTGGAACCGTTAAAAACCGTGCCAAGTTTGGAACGGCGATTTCCCTGCAAAGGGTGACTGGATGTACTTATATTTGGAACGGATATAAGCCGTTCCTAATTGCGAGCCAAATAGCGAAATCTGTTGTAGTGATTAAGAAGCGCCGAACTACACATCTAGAAAAAAAGCAGAAGTTAATAAATTATGAATTAATAGGCGCCTAACTTAATGTGTGCCTAAAAAGTCACCCCCAAGTAGTAGTGGTTAATCATATTTTTGTATCATGTTTTGACTTAATATCATACGTCCCGAAAACATAGATGTTAACAGGAAAACGACACGACATGAAGGCGTGTTTTTTTGGTTAACAAAAAGACGACTCAATTTAAACATGACACAACAGGAAAAATACGAATAACACACACGTATAGCCTCCAATTTAAACACGACTCAAACACGAAAAACATGAATTCCAATGAAAACAAGAGAAAGAATAGCCAAGAAATGAAGAAGGAACAAATTAATCAAGGTTCTATCTAGATTGGGGTGAAATTGTGCTAATTTCATGTATAAATCGTGTTAATTTTGGGTCAATTTTTTACACGAACACAATACGACCCGAAATCATGTTAAAAAAATAAAAACCCGAACACAATACCCAATTTCTATTTCGTTCCAAAATTTCACTTTGTTCCATGTCGTTTTGTCATGCAGTTTCAAATATTACCACTCCACCTAGAGTGTTACAAGTAATGCCCATATCGTGAATTGGTTTTAAATTAATATTAGACTTTTAAAGATCTTTCAAATGCATGGCTAAAATGCATTTTCCCGTGGACCCGATAATAAATTTTAGTTTTGCCGTTGAGCAGGCTTCTCCTCTAAGATCTTTATTAAAAATTAAGAATCATATCTAAAAAGTACACGCCTCTTTTTGAGAAATAACTGATGGCCTGATATATTAAGGGATGTGTTTAAAACCTCGGATTAGAGAGTCGGATGGAATTATTTAATCTCATTTGGACAGGATAAAACTATCTCACATCTTAAGGCAATTTATTAATCCTTTCCTCAATGGGATAAAAAGTTTTAGTGGGATAAATAATCCACCTTGATATCCAATTCGGTCGAACACTAAAGATGGGATTGGATAAACTTATCCTGATGTGCCTCTTATTGTGTCAAACATAGCCTAAATGTAAAGTAATTTAAAAAAAATACACTTTTTTACGTATGCAAACTTAAATTTATCTTAGAGTAAGTGGGTCAATCTAGTTGGAAAGGCACCCGTTTGAATTGGCATGTGGGAAATCGCATGTTAAAATTAAAATAAGTGACTTAAAGCACTAATTTTTTATTTTTACTAAAAAACTTAAATTTGTCATTGTCAGTTCAGTTTTGTTAACAACAAAGAGTTCAATACAAGAGAGATCTATCCGAATCGAACCCAAAACCTTCATGATACAAAAGATTGTATCTCGTATGGATTCAGCAACAATTTTCACACCACATACTTGTAAATGGATAAACTTTTGTTTGTATGATAGCGAATCTAAAAACTTACAATATGCGTATATTTATACTTAAAACGAGCGAGTTTCACTCTTCCAACTTAGGAAGAACGAAATTCATGCTTTCAAAGTAAAGGTACCCCCAAACAAATGGAAAATAGGGTATAGTTAAAAAAGATTTTAGCATAAAAATGAAGAAATACATTTTTTTTTTCAAATCAAGGGCCTACTTTTGACTATATGCAAGAGATGCCACGTATCCTTCTTTTTCATTTTAAAAAAAAAAAGTCTAAATTACACTTTGGACCCTAAAACTAAATGACTAATACCAATAAATTCTGGCAAAAAAGGACAACAATACCCTTCCAATATTTAATTTTGAAAAAAGGATTGTAAACTTATTTTTGCACAACATTAGTTTAAAAAATATGCTCACTCAAAGTTAATATTACAGTAAAAACAAAGGGCTGCAATCTTGTCTTTTCACAAAATTAGTCTGTAAATATGCTCACTGCAAATTTAATATTGTAGTGGAAAAAATGAATGCAAACTTGTCTTTGCACATAATTAGTCTATAAATATGCTTGCTGCAAAGTTAATATTGCAGTAAAAAAAAGTACTACAAACTTGTCATTACATAAAATTAGTTTATAAATATACTCACTTCAAAGTTAATATAGCATTAGAAAAAAGGAATGCAAACTTCTCTTTGCACATAATTAGTCTATAAATATTCTCACTACAAAGCTAATATTGTAGTGGAAAAAAATATTGCAAACTTGTCTTTGGACTATAAAATTAAATTGGACTTAAGAGAAGGGGTTAAAACTAAATTTCTAAATTTTAACATCTATATTTTTAGTTTATTAATAAAAAAAATTATCTATAAATATTTGGCGGCGGCCTACTCAGAGAGTTAAGATAATTATTTATAACTCCATAGTTAATAGTTGTTCTTTCGTTTTTTCTTTTTTGAAGTTGGTTGGTAAAGAGCGGAGGGAAAAGGTCTACATTGTAAAAAATTTATCTGAAAAAAAATTTGCAAAAAATAAAGAAAAACTAAATAAGTCAAGATGAAAATTAATAAAAATTATAATTGAAAATAATTTTTATTAATTTTTACAAATGCAAGCAAAGTATTTTTTTTTCTCACTGCAAAATGAAGGGTTTTTTTTGTGTTTTTTTTTAATGTAATAATAAAATATGGCCACTACCATAACTCTCTGCCTAGGGTCCTATACGTACTTGGGCCACCTATGTATATATATATATATATTTTGCAACAACTTTCCTATACAATTGAGATGAATTACCTTAAAAATATCTTCGTTATTGTGTAATAGTTATTCATATTCATTACGACTGTAATTGCGTAAGCAATTGTCTTAATGTATTACAATTAAGTGATAAACCTTATGATTTTTGGCTTATAGGACATATTTATTTAGTGAGCTCCGGAGTAGTCGCTGGAGGTCTGGTGGGCGGTGGTGGCAGAGGCAGTTAGTTAGGTTAACTATCATCAACGGTAATAAAGAAATAAAATATTGTAGTAAGTGTATAATTGACCATACAAAAATAAAGGGTGTATCCTCTTGGTGAACAAATATTTGAAAATTGTCCTTGTGGCTAATACAAATTGTGGAGGGTAGTTTGTAAAAATGACCCCTAAAGTTTGATTCAAATATCTCGTTTGTCTCTAAAGTTCAATTTTCGGTTGAAACTTTCTTAAATTTTCTAATTTCAATTCTTAAAGTTTCTAATTTCGGTTGAAGCATCCTTAAAGTTTCTAATTTTGATTGAAACATCCTTAAAGTTTCTAATTTTGGTTGAAGTATCCAAAAATGCCCCTTAAAAGAGTGGTTCGTGATAATCATGCCCATTTTCCATCCGTATTTTTAACGGGCCATCCAATTTTGAACAAGTGAGGAAAAATTAGAAACTTTAAACATACTTCAACCAAAAATTGAACTTTAGGGACGAGTGAGAGATTCGGGTCGGGCCAAACCTTAGGGGTCACTTTTGCTAATTATCCAAATGTAAAAGAAGTCCTCTATCTAGTTTGAAATAATAAAATGTCCATAACTTAAATATAATTATGTAGAATGTAGTTAGAACCCATTTGCTTAAAAAAGGAAAAAAAGAAGAAAAATTCCACCTTTTTACTTTACATATTTAACGTGAATAATCTTAAAATTAATGCTTGAAAGCGAAACATTAACTTGAACAGTGCGAGTATCCCCTCCTTATATATTGAAGCAAAAGAAAAGAGAGAAAGCACTGAGCTAAGAAAATCTTATTAAACATTACATACCAATATGACATCTTTCAAACGATTTTCCTTCCCACATGTTTATTATTACATCTTTGTTTTAGTTTGTATTAGTATTGCAAAAGCTAAAGCTCAATCAATGAACCGATCTCTGTATACGTTTGGCGACTCGTTTGTTGATCCCGGAAACAATAATTACATATCGACTGTTGCTAGGGCCAATTTTCCGCCATACGGTAGAGACTTTATCAATAGAATGCCAACCGGGAGGTTCAGCAATGGCCGCCAAGTCCCTGATTTCATTGGTCAGTCAGTTTATGTATTAAAAACAGAAAGAAAGCAAAACAAGAATTATTTTATACGTACTTCTACATTTATATTACATTACTTTCGGTTGATAATTAGTCGAAACTCTGATTTCATTTGTCAGTCGATCAGCTAATACATACATTATTATTGCTATTAATTGAATTGCAGCTATGAACCTGAGTACCGGAAATTTTCCACAGGCATTTTTGGACCCAAACCTCACTGTGGCCGATGCAGTTGGTTTTGGTTCTGCAGCCACTGGATTCGACCCGCTTACACCCACAATACTTGTCTGTCTTTATCTACATTTGTGCTCTTTAAAAACATAATCACCGAACTACGAATTACATATAATGTGTAGATCGAGTACTAATTAATTGCATGTTGAAATAAATATTTCAGAATGTGATACCCATATCTACGCAACTGGGTAACTTTGAAGATTACATAAGCAGACTTGTCGCGGCAATTGGAGAGAATAACACCGAAGTTCAATTGGCGAGGGCTGTCGTTTATGTGACTGCAGGAACAAATGACTTGATACTTAATTATTACGGTATCCTTACTAACCGTCGGAATATGTACACCCTCGCCCAGTACATGAGTTTCTTGATGAGACTTATTCGAGAATTTATACAGGTTTGTCTCTACCTAGCTACATAGTTAGCTAGTTTCCAACCCAGCTACTCATGTTAATTTCAATTCTCTTCTCATTCTTTGATTCTGCGAATAAACTTTTTCTGCAAATAAGCTATAAAACTAGGGATAGTCTGGTGGTACGTTAACTGTCTTTCAAGAATACAGTTATAAATCTTGTTGAGCTTTAAACTGCTGAGATTAAAAATCCAACAATCGGGAAATCGAAACTTCATTGAAACCTTCTAAAGCAATATACAAGAATAAAGGACAATTTATTTTTGGGGTTTAATATTCTAAACATTATTTTCATATTAAAGGGCGGGTTATTACCTGTACGTCAGTAATTCCACAATACATTTTTTTTGGTTTTGACGTTATGGATGCATTGTTAAGTATTGCGGTCCAAAAGATGGGTGCGTTTAGTTGAGACTTACTTTTATGTTTTACAAGTACCAACATGGTAGAAAATAAATAATGAAATTAAACAAAAACAAATAATGGTTAAGGAGATGCCTTTTTCTAATGAAACAAAAAAGTTAATGAATCCATGAACGCCTTTACCCTCGGTTTGTAACAATAAAAGATATTTTAATTTTATTCTTAAAGTCAACTGAATCAAACAAAATTGACCAGTATCAATTTTGTTCAGTTTGGCCCTTAGGCCAAAATTTATAATTTTTGGCCATGAGTCTAGCATTTTTGAATTGAAAGACTAGGGTTATTTTAGTTTTACTATCCATCGATCTCTTTAAGTTTCACTATTATATATATTTCTAGTTGGTTGAATTTTTATTTTTTTTTCAGTTGCATGCATCAAAATACCGACAACCGAATTGGCCAGCTCTGGCTGTATATATAATTTGGAACTAATCATTGAATTGAACTGAACTAAAAATCTTAAAAAATCGATTGGTTCGATCCAATTCGCCCTAGTTCAATTCAATTTTTCAGTTTTAGCAGTAATTTGCACTCTCACACACCGCTAAAAGTGTTAATAGGAGAGTTCATGTAGTAACCAGATTCTCCTACCAACTAGTCTAGTTATATATATATGGAGCAAGTAAGATTATAATGAGAAATTCCTTCACTTTAATAATAAGAAAAGATTCCCATTTAGAGGGGTAAATAGATGAATTTTATTCAATAATCTTTTTCTTTCTTTTATAGAAAAAGAATATTTAGCTTGTGCTGTGTATTTATTTAAAGTGTGAGTACTTCTTCCATTTTTATTTTTAAAAAAAAGGCTCTAGTCAAGCATTTGTAACCCTCCCCAATCAAACTATCCTTGCATTTTTTTTCATTCTTGTATAGAAAAAGAATATTTAGCCTGTACTGTATATTTATTCAAACTATGTGTACTTTTTGTTTTTTAAAAAAAAGAAAAGAAAAGAAAAGAAGCTCTAGTTAAGCATTTGTCGCCCTATCCAATCAAACTATCGCTTAAGGGATTTGAATTGCCCTAACGGGAGTTGAGCTTGCATCAACGCAGCCTGTCATGCTCAACTAACTACCCCATCAAACTGCCATTGGCAGAGTTTGAATCCTGCCCATTCTTGTAGAGAGTGTACATTCATACCTTATGAGTTCGATCTTATTGGTATTACTAAGCCACCAATGTGTGTTTCACGGATTCAAGGACTCAGGAAAGGAAAGTCTTTCCTTTCCTTTGTTTGGTAAGTACAAATTCCGAAAACAGTTTCCTGACATAGGGGAAAGTAGGGGGTAAAACCATTCCTCTCAAAACACATGGGATTGATTTTTCCATGCGATTTCCAAACATTAATTACAAAAATTTGGACAACAATACCCTTACCTATATACTTTCCATGTTTTACCAAACACAAGAAAGGAAACATGATAGGAAATTTAGATTCCCACTTCCATAGGATAGACAAGGGAATTAATTTCCCTTCCGTGAACCAAACGAGTCCTTAGTTCTCTTAATTTATGTTCAACGTCCAGTCAATGACTATGATAAAATTTATTCTAAAAAAAGATTAGTAAGTTACATAGTTGGAAGCAACTCTTCCGATTAAAAGCTTGAACCTGCATATGGCCCTATGTATAATAAGATAGGTAGTGATAACATTTCCTTGGCTGCTACCCCAAGAAAATGAGGTTTAATTTGGGTCACTACTTACCACATGAGGCACATTATTATACGGTAAGTTGGGCAAATTAATCATATGATATGAAATAAAGCACGCAGTGGTTAATAAAAAGTAAAGTAAAAACCTATTCATAGTATAAGAAAATGGTAAAGTTGAGTTCAGTTAAGTTCATTTACATACACCACACTATCTTCTAGGGTGGGACACCACCTTAATTATATGACGTTTGGACTACAAACGCCTAATTGTTTGGCATTTGGAGTGTTGTCCTTTCATGCTTTTACTCTCTCTCTCTCTCTCTCTCTCACAAACACACGCACGCACGCGCACACACACACTCACACACTTTTACTCTATATGTACACCGTTGCTTAAAAAATACCACACAATATTTATTTCATAATTTTCGTTTTACCATAACATTCATGTAACTAGCATAAGAATATCATACTTACCATATCACTAAGATTTCAGATGAAGATGCTCTAAGGTATGCAGAAAGCTCGATCTCATGGCACTAATGCTTCTCAAAATTTAACATTCAAGTATCCTGTTAAAATAAGATCATACAATTTATACCATATATATGTATGTATGTATGTCAACAAAGTTCATATGTATTTCTACATAGTTCGTGTGTAAGCGTTTATTCATGTTGGGTTATAGGGCTTACTAGATCAAGGCGTTCGAAGAATTTTATTTTCCGGGCTACCACCATTGGGTTGCCTCCCTATTTCCATTACAAGGTATTCAAACAGCCTTACAAACGTGCTTGTTACACGCTCTTGTGTTGCATACTTGAACACCGCCGCACAACAGTTCAATTCAATGCTCCAAAGTGAATTGAGTACAATTCAGAATAGCGCTAATGGCTCTAAGATTGCTTACATCGACTTCTATGGACCGGTAAATGACACCATCACTAATCCCCTAAAATACGGCGAGTAGATATATTTTAGCTTCATGTGTTTGCTATTTATAATTTCTTCACGAAATATGAAAACATTTGTATGAGAGAAAACAATATATGAACGATTCTTAATATTCATTTTGACAGGTTTTGTTGAAGTGAATAAAGGGTGCTGCAGAACAGGACTTTTTGAACAAGGGCATTATGTGATTCAGTAACCATTACTTGTACGAATTCGTCTACGTATATATTTTGGGACGCGACGCACTTTACTGACAAGGCATATTCCATCGTCTACAAGGCCAATCTACCCATTATTAATAATATTATTACTTAGTATCTACCAGTTTAGATTATCCTATTTATCATTATATTTCTCCGTCGTGTATTATTCTCGATAAAGAGAAAAATAAGAATAAGAATAAGGGTTCTATTATTGTACGTAATGTGGGCCTTATCCTATTTATTGCGGCAAAAGACAACAGTTAATGACGCAATATACTTAACCTATTTTGGTATTTGAATTAAGAGCTTGCATGTTTATATCAAATTTGCTAATATTAGCGGAGGTAATGGTCTCAACATATTCAAGAAAAATGTGGATTTAATTAAGTTGTTCAATAATTAATGAAGGGAACCACATGTCGGGAATTAATCAATTTGCGGACCATACAAATTGAAAGAAACGGACAGGAAAGTTGGAAAAAGAAATGCAAAAAATAATTTTGGAATTAAAATGACTTCTCAATAAAAAAAATAAAAAATTAAGCAGATAAATCATAATGGAGGCAACAAGACGGAGCCGCCTTCATTTAATACTCGAATTCTAACACAAACTTAGTTCACCAAGCAAGACAATGAGAATTCTTAACTTTCCATGTGAAAAGTGATAAGTTGATTATCACAAAAAAGAAAGGGTGACTTTTAACCTGGTGATACAAAATATGTTACCACCAAACCCCGGAAACAAAATAAATCACATTTGATGCATATGGATCCTAAGAATAAAATTATATATATATATATACGTTTCATATATTCTTGCACTTTTCTGTCCCAAATTAAATTATCAATTTCACTTTCACATATCATGATACATTAATTTTAATATAATTATATGTTAAGAACAAAATTTGTGTTTAATATCGAGAAATTTTTAAAATTGCCTGTCTTAAAAAATAAACTTTGGGATATTCATCTATATATGGATTTGAAGCAAAAGAAAAGGAAGAGACACCACCTTATTTATATTACAAGGGAAAGAAACATCACATCACCAATTTATCAAATCAATGGCTCACATCTATATTATAAGGGAAAGAAATATTAAGTCACCAGTTCATTAAATCAATGGCTCACATTTAGTTATAATAAATAAGATAATTTTTTGACCATTAGATGAGTTTCAAAATATCAATTCAATAAAGTCAACAAAATTTTTCTTTATCTTATTCCACCAATCTACTCTCTTATCTCTCATTAACTTCTTTTTAAAATTTAAAATATATTAACTTTAAATACAATAACTAAAATTTGCATATTTGAAATTTACTTATCGATACCTATAAAATAAGATCTATTATGATTATAAAGTTATGTGTAAGAGAAAAAAAAATTCAAGAAAAGCTATTGTAACCCACTTTTTCTCTCTCTAAACATATTTATCCATATAACTTACATTTAGATCATTTTACATAATTTATCTGTTTCGAATATAGTTGCAACTAATTCTTCCTTTAGTTTTAAATAATATATATATATATATATTTAATCTTTTACAAACTTAAATATTTTCAATACAATCATATTATATATTAAAAAGTACATTACTTTTGTATATATACCATTGTTACTACTAATAGTACCATCTATTTACGAATTAATATTTTAGAAATATATAAAGTCATTGG